>JAPHCH010000046.1:0-362446 GCA_030772445.1 Cladosporium sp. MBC 237
AGTAAGATAGCTAGTTACTCTAACCTCTTTTTACTTTTTTCTAAAAAATGGAGTAACTACTAACTTTTTAACAGAGTAACTTAAGTTACTCCATTCTAGATATAGGTAGGGGTATCTGCGTTTGCAGATGAAGTAAGGTCTGCTTCAGTCGATCTAGCTTCTTCACTTTCAGGCACGTCGGTCGTACCCGTTACCGTCATTGTCGCGCGCGTCTTCGAGGAAGCTCTCTTGGGCGAAGAACCAGAGCTTTGTGGAGGGGAACTCTCGCTGCGTGTAGTATTGTTCCCGGTTCAGAGTCGTGTGGGCTCAGTACCGATCGATGAATAGTTGTCTTGAGATGTCACTGATGTGGACGAGGTCAGTCCAGGTGACGTGAAGGGCTCCGATACTGTCTCCGTGGCAGCTGATTGTTCCTGTGAGCTGCCGCCACTCACATTACTCTGGCTGCAGGCCGAGGCAGTCGACTTCTTGTGGGTAAAAGCTGCAGCTGAACTCGACTGCGCTGACTTCGTTTGAGACACTTTGGCGGACACACAGGAGGTGGTTGTTGATAGTGTCTCCGGAGAGCTCGACCATACCTCAAGAGCCGCATTCGGAGACAGATGACATTGCCATTGCTGTGCTCTGATTTTGGACATGCGCCGAACGTAGGATGTCGTGGTCTCAGTTTGTCATCGAACTGGTGCTTCTGGATAATGAAGTCCCATCAATGCTGTATGCCAAATGTAGACCAGACTGGGTCGGAGTTCGACCCAAGGTCCATACGAACAACGTTTCGACACCGCCTCGCGAGCTTATATCAGATCCTGACTAATATAGGCACTCTCCCATTGATCACTATGGTGAGTGAAACTCCAGACTGTGAGCATGTCCGCGGAACAAGGAATGGTCTGCGGCTCGCTTTCACCCTCGACAACCTTGCACATGAGCACTTGCTCTTTTTCTTCGTACAGCTCTTTTTCAGTGCAGCAAAATAGATCTTGTTTGCTGCTTTTGGAGGTTTCGGAATGCCGCGTATCCAAGCAACACAGTCTGCTAGACTTTTGCCGACGAACGGGGAGCGCCAGGCGGGATTAATGGGCGTCTTTGTGCCATTCGTGATTTTGTAGCCGAGATAATTTGGCAGTTTTTTGTATGTGTCGGCTAACCTTACTTTGGATACGTCGTAGTACTCCGCTGCGTCTTTGCGAATAAATTCATTGATGGTCTACGACGCGACGGTCAGCTGGTGCCTTCACATGTAGGGAAAAATGACACCACTGTACTTCGACTGGAAATTCGTCCAGGACGAATAGAACCAGCTTGTCCGATTCTTCTTCGTCTGGATAGACTCCATGCGGCAAAGAGTGGCAGAACTTCCTGAAAAATAGTGCTTCGACTTCAGGGGTCAGAGCCATGGTCGAGGTATATGTCGCGGGCCGCTGAGATGGTGAAGACAAACGGTAATATCAAAGACAGAACCGTTGTTCTGTCTTTGATATCACCGGCAATGGAACTGTAGTAAAGATCATGTAGTCGGTGGTCGTGGTTGAAGGCACGTGGCAATTCGGGAGCCGCCGGCAGCGCTCCCGATTTTCGACCGACCCAAGACGCTGGATCTTGAGAAACTACACATTACCGTGCTCACCTTCTGGGCCCCCCCCCCCCCCCCCCCCCCTCCCAGGCCATCTTGCGCGCTTCCTTCTCTTGCATCTTCGAAACACTGTTCAGTGAACTGCCTTCGCAAGACTCATGGCGGTCCGAAGCTCCCGGCTGATGTCCACCTACTCACGCAGTCTTCGGTGGCCATGATGCTTCCGCCCTTTCAATTTCGCGTTAGGTACTACTCGTCTCATAGCCACATCTAGCCATGGAACACCGGAGCGCTGGGAAAGACGGTCGTAAGTCTTTACGTCGTTCGAGCAGATGCCAGGCATCATGAGCAGCTACGAGAATAGTTAAACACACCAAAACTCAATGATGCTTTTTGCAGGAAGCACAGTCATTGGCCTTGCCCTCCATGTGCAGCATACATAACGCAGGTCGCTGGTCTCGACAAGTTCTGTCATACCGACAACGTTTCGCGGTGGCCTGCATAATGCTGTGCATCTTCCTCTCTCTAACGCCTTTGGCGGCTTCTTCTGCACTCACTTCGCTATCGGACGCGCAGACTGGAAACGCCGCGACCTTGTCTCCATCGCCTATTCGGACGAGATAACCCGAAGACGTAAGTTGCAATCGACTATAACTTTTGAAACACGCATTCTCGACTCTATGATAGAACTCTTGCAACATAGGCTAGGACTGCTCGTGCTTGGCTTTCACTGCCGAGACATGGGGCCGCAAAGCTACTAGAGATGAAGAGGGGTCGCCCAGGCTCATGATACTAGAGAAAGGCGGGGATATCGCGGGGATCTCGCTAAAGTGTTCAGATCACTCCGATATAGCTGCATGTCCGCTCAAACGTGTGGAAGGCGAGTTGCCGCGGTTCTGGACAAGTTGACCCGACGTTCGGCGATCACAGTACCGAACGTCTACTGTGCGAAGATGATTTGCATGAGTTGAATTACTTATATATGTATACTAAGAGCTTGACTCAGCAAACAAGAAAGCATATGTTCGCTGCCCACAATGTCAATTTCACTGTCTCGAATCAGCTTTGAGCACCACCGGGAAGCCCTCGGCATCCACGAATCGCAGCCTCGGGTTTCTTGGAGATTTGAGGGCAATGTCATTAATTGGGAGCAGCAGTCGTACGACCTCGAGGTTGATCGTGATGATTATGGGATCCCGAAACTCTACAACGTCGAATCTGGCAATTCGCTTTACGTGCCATGGCCAGATCGACCATTGGGGTCAGCGGAGTCTGCTCGTGTAAGAGTCAAAGCTCACGGCTCCCAAGGTCAACCTTCCACTGACTGGTCGGACTGGGCGTCGGTAGAGACGGGTCTCTTGAATGCCTCGGATTGGGGGAATGCGGTTCCAATCGCAGCAGACCGCGACACTGAGGGAGATGCCCCAAAGCGACCTGTGCATTTTCGCAAGGACTTCAGCGTCAACGGCAACATAACTTCTGCTCGCCTTTACATCACAGCTTTAGGAGTTTACGAAGCAGAGATAAACGGCCATCGTGTTGGTGACTACGTTCTTGCGCCCGGCTGGCAATCCTACAATTTCCGCCATGTGTACGACACGTACGATGTGACCCAGCTTGTCAACAGCGGCGAAAATGCGGTCGGAATATTGGTGGGCGAAGGTTGGTATGCTGGACGTCTCGGGTATGGTGGCGGAGTCCGAAACGTGTACGGCGATACCCTGGGCGTGCAGGCGCTCCTTGTGACTACGACAGACGATGGATCTAAGCACGCTGTAGCCACAGATGATGACTGGCATGCTTCACTGGGAGCCATCATTACTTCCGAAATCTACGATGGCGAGAAATACGATGCAAGACTCGAAGTTGGCGAAGGATGGTCATCCTCTGGCTTCGATGAGAGTGACTGGATGAGCGTCAACCAACTTCCACCCATCAAAGGGGCGCTGGTCCCAGCTGATGGTCCTCCCGTGCGAAAGATCGAAGAAGTCAGGCCTTCATCTATCACCATTTCACCATCAGGGAAAGCTATCTTCGATTTTGGACAGAATCTTGTCGGCTGGCTACGGATCAATGTTGCCGGACACGAAGGGACCAACATCACTTTGCACCATGCAGAGGTATTGGAGGACGGCGAGCTCAGCTTGCGTCCCTTACGAAATGCCACGGCAGAGGATAGGTTGATCCTCGCTGATGACATGCCTAAGATATGGGAGCCAAGGTTCACGTTCCACGGTTTTAGGTATGCACAAGTTGATGGCCTAGATGTATCCACACTCGACGTGGACAACGTGACAGCTATCGTCGTTCACAGCGACATGGAGAGGACCGGTTGGTTCGAGTGTTCGAATCCTCTCTTGAATAAGTTCCATCAGAACGTCCTGTGGTCGATGAAGTAAGCGGGTTCTATCTCTACTTGAACAGGAAGTTACTGACGTTCTTCTAGGGGAAATTTCTTGAGCATTCCAACGGACTGCCCGCAAAGGTATGACTAAACCATAAAGACGATCAGCTGAGTTCATCAATCTTGTACATACAGCTTACACAGACAGGGACGAGCGCATGGGCTGGACGGGTGATGCTCACGCATTTGCACCAACAGCAAATTATCTCTACGACGCATCTGGATTCTGGAGAGGATGGCACAAAGATATATGGTCTGAGCAACAGCAGAATGGGAGCATGATTCCGCCAGTCACTGTGCCCGAGCTGCCCATCGGCTTCCCTGCTATACCCACTGCCGTCTGGGGTGATGTTGTTGTTGCCAATCCGCAACAATACTTTCTTGCTTTCGGCGACCTCGCAATGCTTGCCGAGCAGTACGATAGCGCTCAAGCATGGATCGACACAGGGATCTCGAGAAATGTTGTTGGGCTTTGGAACCGTTCGACCTTTCAGTTTGGCGACTGGCTTGATCCCACATCTCCACCTGACAATCCCGCCCAAGCTCAGACTGCCAGCCACTTAGTCGCTGACGCCTACCTCATACGAATGACGGAGGTTCTGGCTAATCTGAGTAAAAGTCTTGGTCTGGATGATCTCACTGACAGGTATCGCAAACAGCATGGTGAATTGCTTGGAGAGTTCAACGCGGCCTGGGTGACGGACAACGGAACGCTGGCAAATTCATCGCAAACAGCATATGCTCTGGCCATTGACTTCAATCTCCTACCGGAAGAAGAGATGAAGCAGGCAGGCTCAACACTGCGCCAGATCATTGCGGAAAACGACCATGTGGTTGGAACTGGATTCGCGGGCACGCCAGCTTTGGGATCAGCTTTAACGCAAATCGGCGCAGCAGACGACTTCTATCGCATGCTATTGCAAACTGAGGTCCCATCCTGGCTTTACTCGGTAGCTATGAATGGCACAACGACATGGGAGCGTTGGAACAGCCTCGAGCCGAATGGCTCAGTTAATGCTGGCGAGATGACTTCCTTTAGTAAGCTTACTTTCCCGGGATGCACGACATTCATATTTTGATGAATCAAGCTGATACGCCCATAGATCATTACGCATTTGGATCCGTAAGTGATTGGATTCACAAGAACATCGGTGGTCTATCGCCTGCTGAGCCGGGCTGGAAACATGTCAATATTGCTCCGACTCCTGGCGGCAACATTACGCATACGAACTCAAAATTCATCAGTCCGTATGGAGAAGTCAGTGTTCGCTGGCACATCGAACACGACGATGATGAAATTATCCGACATAGGAATGGCTTCCATCTCGAAAACCAGATCCCGCCGAATACGAAGGCGAGTGTATCCGTGCCGAGTGCGCGGAGTGAGAGTGGCGTTCAGTTTCAGGAGGCGATTGAAGTGGGAAGCGGATTCCATGAGTGGTTCGTTGCTGGGTTCGAATAGAAAAAGCAGATGGAAGTTGAGTCAATGACAATTCGGATGGCGATGATGCTGCTTCATCCCATCAATATCTTGTCTAGTTCCTGCAAAGCGTTGCTTGCCCTAAGATTTCGTAATACCGTCATCTCAGGCTTGATGTCTCGCAACTGATCAGTTGTCAAACCATCTACTTCTCCATCCCAGGTAAAGCGCAACACTGACATTCCATCTTCTTCGTCTGCTTCGGCTTTGTTCGCCACTAATACCGAGGTTCGGTGCACTTGAGGTTTGTCCTGGCATGATTCCGGGTGCAGCTCTCTGATCCCAGCCCAATGATCGCACATGTTAGCAACATTTGCAAGCATTCTACAGCGCGCCTCTTCCGGTGGCATCTTTAGGAAATCAGGCTCGAGCATCTCCCTGATTTTGCCAGCTTCGAATTGTGTCAGCGCATGTGTCGCTCAGTTTTGTAGGTAGGGGGGATTGCTTACTGCCAGCTCCAAATGTACTATACCAGCCATACTTGGATGCCTCTTTGCCATTCGTTCCCTGAATCTCGCTAACCCTAGGTTGTCCCGACACATCAATTCCCTCGCACGGATCGTCTCCACGCCAATCAGCGGCTTCGGACTCCTTCAGGTCCATCCAGCTCATGTTGCCGACGTCAATGTTAGACGCCCAAGCATCGGCCATGTCGATACCAGTGCGTCCGACTCCAACGTGGTTGTAGTCGTCATCTTCTCCTGGTGTGTCCGCGTCCAGAAAGACCACCAAAACTCCATTTGTGTTGTAGTCCACTTGGTCTGCGACGACGAAGTACAACGGGTAGATTGTATGATCTTGATCTCGAAGCTGAAGGTGATAGTCATAGATATCTCGAAGTGACTTTCCAGTGAAGTCTGCGTGGGGTGGATTGCACGCACTTCTAGTGCTTGTTTCCGCGTGGTTGACGTCTTTTACCAAGTGCTCAAGATTCGTCTGCAGGGTGACGAGAGCATACACTGGAATTTTAAATTCGCCACTTGCGACAGCTCGGTGTCTGCCAGTATTCGGCGCTTTCGCTGGCAACGTCTTCTGTAGCTCGCGGGTGGACAACATGTCAAGCAGCGCTCGATGTTGGCTGCATCCCAGTAACGAACTTGTGTTGATATCTCTGCATCGAGGCATTACTATAAAGTTCGGTAGAAATTCACGAAATCAACAGTTTGCAAAGTTTCGGTGACGTGAGCTGCCAATTGCTTTTTTGGACGGTGGGCACGAATTCTGGATGCACCCCACAAGACATCCGCGACTTTTTGTTTGTGATGGGAAAATCGATAATCAGAAGAGCACGGCATGGCGCAAAGAGCGAACGGGCAAGTGATCGCGTTGAGCGGTGATGTCCCGGCGTTTGCAGCTGATGGCTCGTCTGCCGGTGACTTAGCTGCTGAATTCTTCGCAGGATGAACACTTTTGGTGTGATGGAGGTCCCAGAGGTCTACGAGATATTCCAGCTGAGCAGGACAGGCAAGGGAAAGTCTGTAGGCGACTGATCAATGACTCTGATGTGAGCCAAATTGGACACGCGGATGTTCACGGTAACACGTCACTCCACTACCTAGCAGCAAGTGTTTGTGTCAGAGAGAGTCTCATGTCATGGGTACGCTCGCGCCCGCAAGGAGAGCATGTTTGGCAAGCATCGAGAAACTTCTGGGGGCATACCCCAAAGGACTTGTGGGAAGAAGCGTGCTGCGTCCGACAGAATCCTCCTGTACAGATTGCCTCTCGAATGGCAATAATAAACGGTGTGGGAACAATGATCGGAGGTTGGGATCCCGGAATGCGCGGGCGACGGTGACGCAAGCGCAGAGCTGTGAGCAGACACTCAAACATGTTCAAAACATTTCTTCGTCTGTCATCAAGTGTGGAAGATTGCAAGAGTAGCCATAGTTTTGTGTATGGGACCAGACCATCGTCCTTCTCTTATGCCGTCTTCGTATGCTTACCATCAATTTGACATCACAGCAGATGGCCTGAACGATCCTGCGCGACTGAAGGTAGCATCCCACAAGAGCACAGTCAATAATAGTAGGGGCTCTTCGAAGGACTACCTCCACACATCCGACTGTGTCGCAGTGCCGGCGCAATTGCGAGGTACAGTGTATGACCGATCAGGATCACTCTCCCATGCAGCAATACTTCCATCCTGGTTCTTGATCAGATACTTGTAGTTGAATGTCGTTCCTACGGGGAGGCTGATGGCAGCAAACCATAGCGGGTCGCTGTTCGTGTATTTGGTGGCACTGAGCGCGACAGCCGAGTTCGAATTCCAATTTCCCAGTTGAGGTATGCTACCAGTGATCAAGACGGTTTGACCGAAGTTTGTGGCTCGGCGCTCGTTAAATGTAACAGCTGTAAGTGTCGGGGTGGAGCTGCATTGACCCGGGGTGGTGGGTGTTGAGGTACGGCCGGGCCAAGCAGTGTTGGTGGCACTAGCACATGGGCCCGTTGCTGAGCCCCGAGAGCAAGCAGATGGGAGTCTAGCCTGTAGTATTGTCAATGAGGATCAGGCTCAAGGCTAAAGGTTACGCACTGAAGAAGCGCCCCACGAGGCGGGCATTGCTCCTGCGCGAGCATTGTTTGCCGTGAGGAAAGCCGCGTATGACCAAGTTAAATCTTTAGCAGAGATCGGATTGCCATTGCTGCGCAGGTATTGTTCGGCAAGAGATCCGTCGTTGGGGGTGTACTTTTGCTTCAGTGTATGTCAGTTACAGAACGTTGAGCACTGGCGAGCTGCACTCACCGCATTGGACATATAGCTATCAGCGTATGATGACACGGCGTTAACAATGGATGTGAAAGTCGCCGTCGATGAAGAGTAGGTGCCGACTGCTGCTGAAGGGAAGACGTCTTTGAAGAAGGCGAGAGAGGTCGATGTGATAGACAAAGAACCAATTTTCTTCCATTGATAGACTGCATCATAAAGCTGCTCGGCGGCAGCGAACGTGGCGAGATACCTATAAAGCTTTTGTCAGCGAGCGTTAGAGCACCTACTTGGATTGATACTTACCATGGGTTTCCGTTGTAGTAGACATCTTCTGGATAACGACCAACAGCAACACCAACACCTTGTGCAATACCAGAGTTGATGGAATAGATGGATCGGAACGAGTCAGTGACTACCTTGTGATTTGCAAGCGCTTTTTCCGAGCAGGGCTGGAAAATGGAAGAGTCGCAGGAGGCGGCCGGATCAAAGAGGTGGATGCTGGTAAGAAGACTGTTGGCATCCTTGCCAGAGCGTCCACCCCCAGTGTTGGAGACTACATAGGAGCCGGTCCAATAAGATTGCAGGAAACAGAGAATGTTTGGCGCTTGGGAGTCGCAGTTTGAGCATGAGGTGCCAATCTGCGCGGCTAGTGCGCTGCCTTCAACCAATGCACGGTATTGAACACCGGTAGTGAAGAAAGAAGCACTGTTTACTTCCTCCCAGAGATCGAAGCCAGTTTGGTTCCAGTATTGAGTAACATAAGAGAGGTCATTCTGTACGATTGGCCAGATGATGGACTTGACAGTTGATGATTGACCCTTGCTGATGAGGTAGCGAGAGTAGGCAATCATGGCGGTCGCCCTTAGTGCCGGGCCGTCTCTCTGGGGGCGACCCCAGGCTCCAGTGAACTGCGTAAGGTCAACATTGTATTTTGGCTCGGCCAAACCGCCGGAGCAGAGCCCTCCGGAGGGATTGTTGACACCCTGCAGAGCAGCTTGGGCGCTGATATAGTCCTGGATCTTTGGCTCTAAATTCGCACTGGCAGCTGCCCCAGACAGAAACTGATCGACCAGAGCTTTGAAGACCAAAGCAGCGTCGCGGGTCCAAGTGTAGAAGTAGTCGGGATCGTTCTTCGAGGGGGAAGCGACAACAATACCCGAGCTCGCACCCGTGGCCTTGGAGCCAGAGCCTCCAATGTTGTTCAACACACCTTGCAGGGCGATTGGGCTTTCAGATGCCAGCCAGGATGTCAAAGACCCAGTGGCTCTCGCCTCCAGCGGCGAGGTTGCTGGAGCAGCGAATGATGTAGTAACAAATGGAAGAATGTACTTTAGCAACATGGTGGAGTTCAGTGTCTTTGTGGGTCTGATCTGTCGGAGATCGATGTAGAGACACATCTATCGTTGCAACACCTCTGATTTATATACTTCGTGTCCTGTATTGTACATCATCCGAATGGTCATCAGACGCATGTCTCTGAGGCTCCAGGTAAGGTTTTGGAACGGGCCGATTGCTTCTGTATAGTGAGCGGGAGAATGCCCCATCAATTCTAGAAGGCACTACTAACCGAGGCTTCCTGGCTGCAACTCTACGGATGCTCGTAGAATATTAAACGATGATTTTCAATATCACATGCCGCATTGTTGTGCCACTTGCGGCCAGCTTGCGTCGAATTCAACGGCCATCACTTGCCTCGTTCTCTCGTGTCCATCCATTTTGAGAGCATGCCCCGGGGCTAGGGTCATCCGACCGGCGCCATCAACCAATTGGGAAGGTCTGTTAGTCGGTACCTATGCCCTAAGCATGCAAGTGGAGCACCTCTGGATGAGTGCTTACAAGACTGCGACAAACGTCAAAGTGATTGATATGTTGTTCAACCAACGCAAAATACCGACTCTTCTGTATTTTGGCATAGACGTGATCGCTGGAAGAATTCCAACGGTCTCCAAAAACGATGATGATATATTGCAAGTGGACCGATTTGGACTTGGGGTCGGTCTTGAACAAGTGTAGTATTGTCTGCCTAGAGGCAGCAAACAATACAAGGTTACACCATCTTTCGACTTAAGGTGTTAGAATAGAATGCATTGGAACTACTCACCGTTGACCGCAACTCGCAACAGCTCGGCTGTTGACTTCACGCCTCTTTGCTTGAAAGGCGCCCCGAAAGTCCCACCGACATATGGAAAATATAGATTACATCAATCGTATTCGTTGCATCCCGAGCGCGCGATTTTCTGCTTGTTCGAAGAAGGACGCGCTCGGTCAGAGTCGAGTCGATCTCTCCCGCTTTAAACGCCACCTAATGCACGCTCATCACAGCATACTTGTAAGTAGTCAACATCTGGACACGTCTGGTGTGCGCACACAATGCACACAAGTTGTTCACTATCTAATTAGTGAAAGCCACAGCTTGACTTGTCTTCGCGCCCGAGAGCTCGAAAGCATACGATCGACATCTCATATCTATTGGCAATACACCTGCGTTGAACACGGGCAATGGGCCAGTGGGCTTGGTCCTACTGCAGGCCGGAAAATGAGGCATCACAATGACTGTTGACAATTGGACTGCAAATTTTCGGAATGACTCTGTGCACAGCTTGGATTAGGGCAAAAGTGAACTGGATGCGTGGGTAGAACGAAGATTTCCTTGCTTGCTCTTTCTGGGCGATTGACTCAAAACACAATCTTGTCCCACGCCAAAAGCTCCTCGATAGACTCATCTCGAGGACTTTGCAGATTTTCGAGCGCAAGAGCTGCGTAGTTGGCAATCGCAAAGCTATGTGTGTTTGACTGCTGGTGGAACTCGATAACGTACGCCTTCAGAGCCTTCTTCCAACCTTGTAGCCTTTGATCCTTGCCTTCAGGACCGGCTTCGAGCGCATCTAGACGCATGGGACTATCAAATATGCATCCCTCATCGGGAAAGCTGGCCAAAAGACTTTTTGCACATGCCCGCAAAAGGAATGTCGCTGCCACCACATCTGCACTGCTTTGGTATGCACCATCTAAAAGCGGCTGACCTGGCTCGCGCTTGAGTGCCATTTCGATAAAACGAAGTTCATATGCTCCCTTGAAATGTCTGGGTGTCGAGTTTGCATACCCGTCCCTGAGCGCGCGACCTTGTATAATTTTGTTGACGATGTGATCTTTTCGGGCTTTGCGGTTCAAGGCTAGCTTCTCCAGCTGCTGTGGTGCGTTGGTTTCCCAGGCTTGTCGAGTCACCGAGCAAACCGTGATGTCTGATGGATGTGCGAGAGGACCATCGTCGCTGAGGTCGCAGAGATCTCCGGAGGCATTGGTGCCAACCCACCATTGGAGGTCAGACATTGCGACAGCTTTGGCATCCACTTGTTCGTTGCAGAGTGTCATGGTTCCGAGTCGCGAGATAAAATTCAGCATTGCGCTCCAGGCGAAGTCGATTCCTGATGGGTTGGCGAGACAGAACATGTACATTCCGGATATGATCTCTTGGAATGCGTTGGACAAATCGTCCTTGCCCGACTCTCGTGCTGGATCCACAGGCGGACGCAAACTCAAGGAGTCCACCAGTAAGTCAAGATTGCTAGCAAGGCTTTCACCTCCCGATCTGCTTGGGTCGTAATGAGATTGAAAAAAATCTGCGAACAATTGCTCCCGAGCGTTTTCGTCGCTTGCATGATATTGTTCTGCGATAGAGTCGATGTTGGGTCTTTGTGAAGACATTTTGCTTCGTACGTCGAATAGTGAGAATTTTGATCATTGATGTTCTCCATGCGAAGATCGACTTTATTTGTTGTCGGTTTTCTCGGCCCAAGACGACGAACTCGCCAGCTGCGCTAGTGACGTACCGACGCGCTATCTCGCAGTCACGTCGGCGCCTATACTGTACAGTTAGCTGTCGCACTGACTAGCGATAAACCGATAGCAATCCTTCAGACTTCCATGATCGTAGGAAGAGCTTGCATTTGAACTGTGCTTGCGCTTTTTACTCCCTGTTGAGATTCCTTCAAGTTCCTTTGGTGGGGATTGATATACGCGTCTTCAGCACTGAACTTGACATGGCCTTCAATCCAATGAAACTACTCGCGTTATACCTTCACGGACCAGCCACGATACAGCCTGGCTCGATGTGTATTGACAAGCTACTAAACGTATCTAACATTGTTGAAACGCCGGCTCGCCAACCTTCCATGAAGAATGTGTCGTAATCAACAACTGTCTACTCATGTGCAAATCCATCACATTCAACAAAATCCTCACCGATGAGAGCCCGCCGCCTGAGTAGAGAAACCGGCCATGTAGAGAGACGGACCTCGAGGGTAGGTCCCTCAGGGACCTTGCAGCAAGATGGAAATGTATAAGTCCATGCGGTGGGTATCTTTGACTTAGCCTTTGCTGTCCGATTACTGCCATTGGGTTATCTCAACTTCTCTAAAACCCGTTAACTAACTGAAAGTATGCGAGTACAAATTCTCTTTCTAGCAAACCCAATTCCGAAACCTCTCCCTAACTGGATGGAAAATAGAACACTTAACGATCGTTTCCCAAGAGAAAGATAAAACATGTAGTCAGAACCGGTGCAATGGTATCTGTGCGTTCATATCATATCTAAAATTACGAACGCAGAATTGGCTATCTTCGTATTATAGGCCCGAGTCATACACACCATACACATCATTAGCCTTGTTACTCTGATAGGACTTGTAATTGTTGCAGACCCGTGCAAAATCCTCTTTGTCGGGAAAATCGACCTGGTCCGGTTGCTCGACGTACTGCATACCGAGACCTTCGCCGATATGCCAGGCGATGTGACAGTGCTGTTTCAAGCGTCAGTAAATTTACTGCCCAAGCATCGAGCGCTGTATCTCTCTTACCATCAGCCACGCTCCAGGGTTGTTGGAGCTAAATGCGATTGCAAGCCAGCCACTTGCCGGTAATGTCGCAGTATCACGACGCACAGGCGTGTTCCAGTTGAGGTTCGCGGAGGACTCGTCATATGTGCCACTTCCCTGGCCGATCACAAAAAAGTCGTGGCCATGTAGATGAATAGGATGGTCGAGCCCGAAAGTATTTGGATCACTAGTGATGAGCCAGTAATTCCAGCTTCCCTCAGAGTTGGTGTTGATGACGTTGTAAGTTTCTGGATAGCTAGTGTTTCCGTCCATGAGGTATTGCATGGTTGGATTGGCGTAGTCGACCCAGATTGGTTTGTTGAGAGCCCAAACGACGACGCTGTCGCCTCCGGGTGTCACCACTGCGTTTGTTATCTTTGTGTCCAGGGTATCTTGGAAGGACGCGCTCGGCACGGGCTGTTTCCAGTAAGGTGACATCTGCGGCTCAAGACAGCCGCTTGGTTCTGTCCATGGAGAAGTGGTGGGTGTTGCTGGGCTTGCGTCAGCGTACGTCCAGATCGCAAGACCGGTGGCGGCATTCGAGCTGAAGCAGCCGATTTGTGACTCGGCGCGGAACCAGTAGTTTCCCGATGTCTGGTTTGCATTGATGACAACATCGTAACGCTGGCCAATTGCTAGCAAGAGCCACTGCGTCGGGAAAGGATTGATGGGCACGAAGTCCGAAGTCATGACCGTCATGGTATGGTTGTCCAATGAGACGCGAATGTACGAGTCTACCGCGATGTTGGTCAAGCGGAGTCGATATTTCTTGCCTTTAGTGATCGTTACTTTGTTGTAGGTGCCTTCGCCACTGGCGCTTACTGCTGTTCCATTAATGAGGATATTGCTGGCGCTGGGTGGTCCACCTTTGGTTTGCAGGTTCTGCGCTGCAATGGCGTTGACCTGCCAGGCAGTCAAACCCTGATACACTTCATTGAGCAGGTATGGTCCCAAGTCGAGGTCGTAATTCGAAGAAGCTGGGCCATCGAAAACCATACCACCCACGACACCGTCTCCGTACTGTGCGGAGGTGTGGGAATGATACCTGTGCACGGTTAGAACAAGGATGATCTTTTCCTGACATAGAGCAAAGTATTACCAGGAGGATCCAAATTGTGTCACCTGGAAAGTGTAGGTCTTCGAATCACCAGGCGCGATTGCACAAGCGCTGATACCGTTGACACCGTCTTCCCCCGGCGTATTGTGCTGTCGAACACCGTGCTTAAGATTGAGTCAGTCAAGCTCCGGGAGGTGATTATCACTGAGTCCCTCAACTTACCCAATGTATCGATGTCTCGTTGTGCTGTAGTTTGTTGTTGACTGTGATGCTGAGTGTGTCACCCCATGAGGCGTGAATGGTTGGCCCAGGATTCTGTCCGTTAACGAAAAAGCAGACTTTTTCGCCACTGCCTGCCTTGTTGCATGTTCCGTTGGTTATATCGAGATTGTAGCTGACAACATTTCCGGTGCTAGGAAATTTCTTTGCATCTTGTTAGACCTGGTGTGGTCGTGGAATGTTTGGAAAGCTGATGACACAAACCTGATCGAAATCCGTCGCAATGCTACAGCAGTGATCAGCAATCATCCAAAGCCGCTCCAGTCCAAGCGATGCATACCTAAATCCATTGTTCCAACAAGCTCTCGTAAACGGGCCATTCGTGCACGCGGTGTCACGTTCAACCATATCAGTGTTCGGTGAAGGGACAGCTGCGGAAAACGCAAATGATGCTAGTACAATCGGCCAGAAAGTGATAAGGAACGAATACATGGTGCTTGATGAGGGAGATCTCTGCCGTGAGGTGCAGCCGAGCACATGGTTGCTTATATGTTGCGGGATACCTTCAGATGATCACCGACCTTACCGGACATCTTTCAGACCGAATGTTAGTTCGCTGATCACGGCCTCGCAAGCTTTAGTCGGCGCATGAGAGCCATAAACCATAAGACGCAGGGTGTTGCAAAGTTGCGCCACGTCGGCGGTTTTCAGAAGCACCTCGTATGCATGCCATTACCATCGGCTAGGGCAGCGGTTGTCTTGCATCGCAAAGACTGAAGACATAGTGATTCAGCCGTGGAGCCTTGCGGAAACTCTATCTAGGCACTGAAAGTGTGTTTGATACTCCGATTACCGGCGTTCTGGGTGCCAGCGAGGATGGCCGCGGAGAAGGGTGTTCTCGAGACACGCATGTACCAATGCTTATTGCCGGTTCCGGAGACAGAGTAACGACGTGGAGCGTGGGAGTCGCACGATCTAAGTATAGACATGATGGTGTGTTTTGGGTTCAGGATTCAATAGTCACGGACAAGCATCCGGCACCATGACAATTTGCGGCTGAAATAAGGAATCCCGAGGATGGGGTTGAAGCGGGTAAGTGGGTGGAGGAAGCGGAACAGACGATCAAGCTTTCGACCAAGCTCGCCAAGCTCCATGAGCTTCCTCTCAAATCGGGTGTCGTCGTCATGCTTGTCAATAACTCGACGGTACGCTGGGGAGAGGCTGAGAGATTGAAGTCTGTGGTATCTGGTCATGCGCCAATCTCAACGACTAAGTTATCCGGCATCCGACTTCAGGTACGCCGACGCCACTCGACACTGCTCTACCACGCTCAACATGCGACACTCACGTGCGCTGGAGCCTGATTGACCCTCAGCTTTTGCCGGTGAACCAGCAATACCATCGGGAAATTCCACAAGCCGCGCCGACCTTACGTCAACTCCCAAGTCTCTGGATTATCATGACTTGTGTCTAACTCAGATCGAGCGAAGGTGCGAGGCGCTGCAGTACTGACGCTGAGATGCGGCTGGAGGCCTCTCATCCTCAAGAAGTTTACATGTCGAGACGATCCGCTCCTGGAACCTCAGTGGAAGCGATGCGGTACCTGAATATCGATAGATACTATAATACATCGTATTTTCTGGAGTTAAAGTAACGGCACTCTCCGCGACTACGAGCGATCTTGCTCCTCTAACCGTTCTCAAAACGGTAATGTGCGATGAGCGAATCCTTCGAACAGGGATTGCTCTGCAGCAGTGCTGCAAGTACTTAGGAGCTGCCTCTGGAAACCAGATGGTTGCAGCTCGCTATGTATCGCTGTCTTCACTGTTTCTCTCACGCTTCCTGATCTGCCCAGTATGTTGGCGTCCTTCACATATTCCCTCCTTAGCACTGTAGCGTCAGCGGCAGCGTTTAGCTTCCTTGAGACCAGACAAGACAACACCAATTCTACGTGCCAGGTATACGGCATCGATTTCGTCGATGGCGGAAGCTATTTCATCAACTCCAACAGTACTGCAGACTTCACTACGGTGCAGCAATTCGACGGCTGCAACGATGATAGTGCCTCCATCCTTCTGGTGCAGCAATCCACCGAAGACGAATGGGAATGCTCATCTGTTGAGACCGGTAATTTTCAGCTAATCAGCTCCTGCTGTATGCCGCTGACAGCTGTCCTCCAAACTCAGTTCCCTCCAACACTTCGCAGCTTTCGACATGTCCTCTTGAGAAAGACCAGATGAGCTCTGGTGAATGGACAATACTCGTGATCGGCAACAACGGAGATGGCAATCCTTTTGCATATGAGCGAGACTTCACCTTGACTGTTGGGTAAGGCACCACATCCATACATCAGCGAGCAGCTTGACTAAGCTTGTATGATCAGACCACAAAAAACAACTACGATCACGCCGACTGTCACCTATACTCAAAGCTCAACTCCAATTGCAAACACCACGGGTAAGTGAGGCTAAGACATGGACATCACCCACGGCGCTAATTTGTAGCAGTCACTTCCGAGCTTGATTACACCTCTACTGTGAATAACACACTCACAATAACGTCTCCTGCGGAAACGGATTACATCACCATCGTTCCTGAGGAAGTCACAACAACAGAGACCCGTACTATTTGGCATTCCTTCACCAGATGGACTCACACACAAAGCGTTATCCGCGAAACCGTCACACCTTCCTGCACAATTCCACCCAGGCCCTCCTTCCCCGATCCCTGGGCCACGTTCAAGCCCACCATCATTCCCCTGCCCCCGGGCCTGCACTGGAAGAGGGGCGATACTCGTGCTGTCGACCCTGAAGCCGCACTGGCTCGTCTGCAAAGACACCGTGTCAGGAAACGCTCGAAGACCGCAAATGATCTTGTAGTAAAACGCAGCCCCGATGCGCCGACAATCACCTCAACAGCAAGCCCCGCCGTCAACACCACTGTTACATCCGTCTTCCCAACTTCAACAGCGACCTTCACCGATTTCTCCTCCAAGACCATATACTCCACACTCCCGCCGCTGACAGTCAGGGCCGGCACAGAGTACGACACCATCACAGCTCCAACGCCAACAGACACGGTGTCCACGGCGGTATGGTCACGGACTGTAGTCACGTCCACGCTCTCACTCGACTGGACGCTGACGTATACGACCACGCCAAGTGCATTGGCTGCTTCCTGCAGAGCGCAAGGCGGTCATTTTGAATTTGGCGGATGGTTCCATTGAGTCCCGCAGCGGGTACTTTTCTGTTAGCCACAGCACCATGGCTTGCATGCGGACGTGATATCCAGCTTTTGGAGAGCATCTTGTCGTCTATTGCAAGGCTTTTTGGGGTAATGTAAATTACGAACAGCGCGACCGAGATCAAATGGGAAATAAATGAAGATTTAAACGTCGTTGAGTATTTTCTCCGCTTCTTCTTCCACATTCCTTGGAGTCTCGTTCAAGGAGAGCACGACAACCCCTGATTGGGAAGCCCAAGACGATTCTCTTCGCTCAACGAGTCCACATCTCTATTCATGGTATCAGCTATAAAACTCTTCGCAACGCCACGGATAGGCGGAGCCCGGTGCAAAGATACGATGGCTAAGCATCACAGACTTTGCGCAAATAGCTTGTGCTGGTCCTAATACTGTATACATGCAAGTTGACCGAAGAACAGCTGAGCTTCTGTGTAACGAGAATGCTTACGCCTCTTTCGTCAACGGCGTAATCTTTTACAAACGTTCGACATTAGAAGCCGGGAGTTTGGCTAGAGAGGCGATACGCTCACAATCTACACGTAAGTTATGAATGCCAGAAGCTCGAACAATATTGTCTCGTCTGTGTATCAAGAAAGCAAAACATTGGCAATTATCGTTTCGCCTCCTTATGCATGTGTATTGACTGACGTCAATGTACCACCCAGCTACCCATATGCAGGTTGCCTTCAGCTGAGCTCGCTGCATGTGTACGGGAACGTTAGCGAAGAGGCAGCGCTCCATAGATACAAAGACGTCGTGAGCAGCGCTGCCGACCATTTCTGGAATCTGTGTTGCTCGTATCGTCCTTTCAACTTCCACGTCACCAACGGCAATGAGCGCCCACAACTCTTCAGACGAAACCAGCCCGACGGTCGATTCCGAACACGTTACCCCAGAGGATGGACATCATACACTGCAAAAGGCCAAACCGAAAGATATTGAGGACGCAGAGCTGCTGGAATACCGTTCTGGCTGCCCCACTTGCTCGGCCAGTCAACACGGCGCCGCCGCTCTTGCCCAGGAAAATGACACATCAGACGACAATCCTACAGGGCATGACGCTCGATCCGGAGGATCTAGACCCAATACTGGCATTCCGAGACGCCAACCGAGCCTCCCGGGTCCCAAGTTGAGATCAATATATGATTCTCTCAAAGAGCACATACCGGAAAATTCTGGTTCTGTTTTTGCATCAAAGATTTATCGAGCCCGCTCGTCTAGAGCTGTCCTAATATCAAAGGCAGGGCGTCTCAACATCTCCACTCCCTATGACAACTCTTTCGTCAATCAAACCAACGACAACCAAACCAAGCATATCTTGAGCGCTTTGGACGATGTGAAGCCCGGGGAGCATGCTGTCCTCATAATACAGGACATTGATCAAACCTTGTATGATGCTCTGCAAACCCGATACTCCAACGCGATTTGGGAAGCCTTCTTCTTGAGCCACTTACTTGGACATGACGTCTACAAGATGTGGTGGGGGGAGGTAGTGATGTCTAAGAAAGGATCTCCACTTTCTTATCGCCCAGAGATCAGACGAACTTCATCGACACCAAGTCAATTCGAGAAAGACTATCGCTTCATGATGCGCCTTCTAGAAGATCTTGTTCTCGCATCAGATGCCAAAGAAGACGTCGGCTTCCATGTCAGATGTTGGCCAGAGAGTCAAGGAATCTGGGGGCCAGAAGTCGTCAGCACGAGACTTGAGCTATTAAAGACATTGGGTTTCGAACAATATTTGTGCATTACAAATAACCTAGTTTCATGCTGCCGACTCAGCGAACAAATTTGTAAGTATGACTCACCCAAATCATCGAGAATTCTTTTGACCTTAATCGGTAGACCTCGTGCTCCAAAATAAAATTCTCGACGACCTTGAGAAATTGGCAGCTCCAGCACCTCGACACGGCAGTCGGGAGTGGCATATAGCCTTGCGTGATTCCTATTCGTGGGAACCTGCCATTTTGCCCATTGATAGTGAGCTGCGATGTAGTCGACTGGGCTTGGCTGTAATTCGAGTATTCGAGGAATACCCGGTTCAATCAGTCCTCGTCAGCAAACAAGGTCATGGGGATGGAGGGTCAGGTGCAAATAAAGCTCTTGACGGCAGGCGTTTCAAGGTGCTATTGATCCTTTCATATTGGCAAGGGTTAATCGAAACCCAAGAGGAGTCCCTGATGCGATTGCAGCAGTTGGCTGCCTCCGAAGACGACGCGAAAGCCTTTTCCGCTCTCACGAAATTTCGTCGCGGTCTTGCTCCGTATCCGCTATACCTCGATAAATTGCGATCCTACCTCGACTCCCGCAAACTATCAGAGCTGGATTGTGCGAACGATGGCGAGCATGGCGCCGAAGACGACGATGGCATCAATGAAGCAGCTGCACAAGGCACAGATATGCCGGAGCCTGAAAGACTCATGCGCAGTCTAGAAACGCCACAAAAGCGATCGAGACCAATCGACCTGACAACGCTTGTTCCGCGAGAGCTAAAGGGATTTGACGACAGACTGAAAGCTCTCAGGGAAGTTTTGAATGACGAAATCCAAGTGACGATTGGATCCGTTCAAGTGCGCGATGCTCAGATCATGAGGAAACAGACGCAAGTTACCGTAGACCAGACAACTTGGACGGTAGTCTTGGCGTTATTGGCTGCGATTTACCTGCCTTTGACGCTTGTTACCGGCATCTTCGGCATGAACCTCTCTGAGATCACCCTGACCGAGGGAGCTCCAGACGGGCGAATGGCTTTTGGGGCGTGGGCAGTGATTACCATCATCACTGTGGCTGGTCTTTGGATGCTGTACGTGGCGGTGAGGAAGTTACAAAGCAAAAGAGGCGATTTAGATCTTGAGGCAGGTCATGGAACCAAGGAAGATTGACCCGTCGATGCCTTGCAGACGCACGGGCGTTTTGGAATGCCAGCTACCTAGATACGCAAGATAATGGATTATTGGGCTTCTTTTCCATCTCGGAGCTGTTTGCTAGAGCCGCCGCTGTCCGAAGATTATTTTTCATGATGCAGTGCTGCAGCATCAATGCCAGATGCCCCAATGTCCTCCACCATAACTCCGAGAATCCAGCAATTGACGCAGAAGAATGTAGCGCTTGCTAGCCACAATCCCGGAACGAAAGTCGAGTTGCCTAGGAATTCGAGCTCGAAGCCCTGCTGCAGCCACAAAGCCTGGCCAATGATCCAGAGCGTGAGAGCAGTGATGCCCAGCGCAGGCCTTCGAAGCAACGATGAATTGGGCAGGTAGAATGGCAAGAAAACCATGTACCAGAGGAAGTACTGTATCGCTTGTCAGCATTTGTGGATGGATAGATTACCCGAGACCGAGAGGACATACCTGGCTCGTGCAGACTTTGTTGAAAGTTACGAATGCGAAAGTCTGTGCAAGCATGGTGCTGGCGACGTCTTTCTCAGCCAGCAGGAAAGGCATCATGACCAGCGAAAGTAAGATTTGAGGGACAAAAGCGAGGGACTCGATATGGAAGCCTGAGTCCGAGGGCTGCTGCGAGCTGAGGTGCAGGAGCGTATTGTAAATTGAGAAGTTGTGGCGGTGGTCCAGGCGGCTCAAGTGATAGGTGAAGCTGTGCTCAATGAAAGGTTCTCCGTACCTACCTTGTGTTCAGCGTCTATTGTTATGTGGTAGTGTGACCTAGAAACATACTGCTGAAACATGAAAACGTTCAGTAACATGAAAGTGAGGAAGCTTGAGAGTGCAAGTGTCACGCGGTCCCAGCTCAGAAGGCTGTGGACCAAGCGTGCGTTCTGCTTTCCAGGAACGTCTCCGAGCCACCAGAAGATACTTGCAGCGTAGACGAAGGGGTAAATCTTGAAATGCACGCCGAAGCCGAGCAGGAAGCCAGCGAGTAGAATGCGCTTTTGCAATGCTGCCCAGAGCAAGGCGATAACGACGACTACAACCAGGCCCTCAGAGCTGCCGCGTGTGCTGATATTCGCAACCATTGGGTTGAGTAGCCAGATGGATGCGAATTTCATCGACCTTTCGCGGTCCATGCCTTTGCCGCGGAGAATGCAGAAGATGAGCCATCCAGTGGCCATATCACCGGCAGCGAAGAGAGCCTTGCCGAATTCGAACCAAAGACCTCCCCATGTCGTTGGGTACAGCAGCCACGCGAGCAGAGGAGTATAGCGGTAAGTGGCTCGGTCGTATGGCGATTGACCTTGCGACAGGAATCTCGAGGCATCAGTAAAGACCAGATAGTCGATGTCGGTATATTTCACAGGGCTGTTTGCATCTTGCCATCGTCCGTAGAAAAGAAGTACCACGCGTAAGATGGTGGCAGCGCTGAGAACAGCCCACGGCCTTGAGAAGAAGGCGCCGAGGGTTGACATAGTCGTCGAGTTGGTGGATGGATGGCAGCAGTCCGTCTATTCACCAGGACGATGTTATTCTCCTGAGTGACTTTGCTGCTCGTGCGTGCACCGACCGATGGCGGCGTCTAAGCGCAGAGACATGCAGGCTGGCTCGCAGACAAGGATGATGTCGTCCCGCGCGCGCCAAGCAGCGCAGTTGCTCCGCACAAACCTTGCGGGTTGGATGTGTGGTGTGGAACGCAGCAGAACCCGACCTGTCCTATTACCTCACTTGCCCAAACAAGCTCCTGCAAGAAGCACAGCTTGCCCGTCTGCGACCTCACTCCCCAGCCTGTGCTGTATACCACTCTCCTCTTACACCCACCGCGCTCTCCAATCACCCGCCCAGGCGTACCGCAAGACTCGTCTCGCACGTGTGCGCTCAACAACCCCATCTTCGAAGGACCCGCTCTCCCCAACCAAAAGCACGCGCGTGATCATAGCTGCCGACACGACAGCTGGAGAGAAAAAGTGCCCTTCTACACCAGGCGCATACTATACTCGACCGACCGACAACACACCTTCTTACGCTCCGCATAGAACCTGAACAACACCGCCAAAATGACTGGAGAAGCATGGTAGGACATCATAAACACGAGCCGTACGGCAGGCATCCCGCTGCGCACTGGCTAACACACCTTCAGGCTGTTTCTTCTCGCGGTTCTGCTCAATGCAGTCAACCTTTTCCTTCAGGTCTTCTTCACCATCATGTACTCTGATCTGGAATGCGACTACATCAACCCTATCGACCTCTGCAACCGCCTGAACATGTACATCGTTCCCGAGGCTGGTGTCCACGCATTCCTGACTGTTCTGTTCCTGATCAACGGCTACTGGGTGCCGCTCATTCTCAACCTTCCTCTCGTTGCCTGGAACGCTAAGAAGTACGTGATAATCCAAGGAAGACGATGAGGCGCGATCTGCGGAAGCAGCGCGTACTCTTTAGCCAAATTACACGCGCTAACAATACATTTCACAGGATCCTTGAGAACCAGCACCTGCTGGACGCCACTGAGATCTTCAGGAAGCTCAACGTGCACAAGAAGGAGTCTTTCATCAAGCTCGGTTTCCACCTGCTGATGTTCTTCTTCTACCTCTACTCCATGATCGTCGCTCTGATCAGGGACGAGAGGCGATAAATGCGCCCGGGTCTGCAAGATCGCTCTGCCAGAAACCCAATGCAACCGAGACACTGGCGGAAAGAGCCTTGCAATCTAGCGACGTAGGAGGAATTGAAGATGGGGAGGAAGGATGGTTCGGGTGGGATGAGAACCGAACCTTTTCTGGAAGAGAGAACTAGGTGGTGGGTGAGCAAGGAGTAAGACACCAAATGGTTCCACGCGATCACGAGAAAGATGTATATGCCTGCATGGTACCCTGGCGGCTTGAAGAGCGGTAAATTGCTTTTTTTACGACGCGGATAGAGTATTTTCGAATCACAATGTCATGCCAATCAAGATTAATGTCCCATGAAGCATCCAGAGTGTGATGAAGGCGCGCGTAAAGATATCCTATATTTCTGTTGCGCCCACCGCGTTCGAGGCTGGAGTGCCTGAGGCAGCCAAGCCGAGAAGCTGGAAGTAGCAGATGAGGTGTAACTTTGGTCGTTCCAGTTGCGACACTTCTTTCAAAGCACTCCTCTACTTGCAGCGATTGCGCATCGCACGGCAAATATGTCTCTTGTCCCTGCGCGCAACGGCGCAAATGCGCCACCACCACGAAACGCAGATCTTGCCAGAGAAGTAGGCAAAACGTCAACCAAAGGAAAGGTTCCTACCGGATACGCCGAAGAAATCGCCATATCAGAACAGAGCTTTCGCAGCCTCCACCGCGACGTGCAAAGTCAGCAGTCTGTAGGCAAGAAACGCAAGCGCGAGACCAAGGGCGACAGCGGCGTTGTCTACGGAGCCGGCGCATACAAGGGACCATGGGCAAAATACGAGGAGCGCGTGCTCGATAGCGACAGCGGCGAGGAAGTCGAGGTATCAGGTGACGAGAGCGGTGAGGAGATTGTGTATGAGGAGGATGCGATCGCGGCAGTACCGAGCAGAGGCACTTTCGCAGGCACTGGATACGAGGAGACCAGCGCAGAGAAAGAGACGAGCACATTCGAGGGCACGGAAGAGCGCGATTACCAGGGACGGACGTACATGCATGTGCCCCAAGACTTGGGTGTGGACCTGGTTTCTGACTTTGAGAATCTGGATCTGAAATGCTACACACCGAAGAAGTTGGTGCACACATACAAGGCGCATGGCAAGAACGCACATGAGAAAGCACTCACAAGCCTAAAGTTCTTCCCTAACAGTGGACATCTACTCTTGAGCGCTGCTGCCGACGGCAAAGTGAAGCTATGGGATGTCTATCACAACCGAGACCTGCTGCGGACATACTCAGGGCACACGAAGAGCACAGTCGACGTCGACTTCACACCCGATGGCACCAAATTCGTCACAGCCTCGTACGACAAGCAGATGAAGGTATGGGATACCGAGACTGGACAATGCACTGGCCGATTCAGCACTGGAGCGACACCGCATGTTGTTCGATGGCAACCCGAGGACCCATCAGGAAAAGAGTTCTTGGCTGGTATGCACGACAACAAGATCGTACAATTCGACACCCGCGCCGAAGACAAGAAGCCCGTACAAGAATATGACCACCACCTTGGTCCCGTCAACACAATCACATTCTGCGACGAGAACCGCCGCTTCATCACAACCTCTGACGACAAATCCCTCCGAGCATGGGAATACGGCATTCCCGTGCCCATCAAGTTCATCGCCGAGCCATACATGTTCCCCATGGTCAAGTCCGCCACGCACCCCAAGGGCTATATTCTGCTGCAATCCTCCGACAATACCATCAAAGTCTACTCAGCGGGAGACAAGATCCGACAGAACCGCAAGAAAGACTTCCGAGGCCACAACAACGCTGGATACGCGATTGACGTGGACGTTTCGCCGGATGGAGGTATTGTTTCGAGTGGTGATTCTGGTGGATTTGTGTGCTTCTGGGATTGGAAGACATGCAAGATGTGGCACAAGATCAAGGCGAGCGATTCTGCGATTATCACGACCAAATGGCATCCGAGGGAGACGAGCAAGGTTGTGACTGGTGATGTGAACGGTGTGATTAAATACTGGGATTAAGGGCCTTTGGCAGAGCAAAGCATAGATTATCATGAATACCCAACCTGAAAGCAGTTGCAAGCCTACAATTTATCGTCAGCCGACCAGCAATCAAGAAAGAAATAAAGTCTCCGCGCACGCATCGCAAGTCAATGTCAAAGCATCAGTCCATGTATACAGGTACCTCGCCCAGCGCTCCGTCCATCGTGACCAAGCCATATGATATCATTTCTGACCGACACCTTGATACCAACTTTTGGATCGCGATCCAGAGTCCTGCCTGGCGTTTCAAACCAATTCTCCGCGCAAACCAACTTCCACACACCCTATCACAACTTGTACACAACACATGGTCATATGGCCATGACTCCTCGGAGCCTGGTAAGCGCGTTGGTTTTCGCGAAGCTGGTGTTTTAGCGCATGCAACCTCGATTCACGATGATGTTATGGGTGCCTGCAACCTTGTCACGCTACCACCTTGGACAGGACTTGGGACGTGTTACGGGTGTGAAGAGGATGGTATATAAACAAAGATCTTATACATCAGTTGTCCGATTAGACAAAAACATTTTACAGAATTACAATCATCAGCCTTTACTAGCCTTCCGCAACAGTCCAAGATCACAATGGAGCACCTCACCCCCGAAGAGAGAGCCAACAAGATCCGCGGTTTCCACGCGTAAGTCTCCGAACAGAACCCATATCCAACTCAACTCCAGAACAAATAACTTACAAAGGCTGGTCAAAATAGCACTCTAAGCAACGACAACGTCTCATCCGAAGCCAAACAGCATGCCGAAGAGCAGCTCAGAGCTCTTGGTGCTACCACATTCGACTACGAGTCCAAGATTCCCGACGAACAGCACAAAGACCCCAATAATGTTGCTGCAGGCTTGAAGGCGTAAGTGGCTCGTGATTCGAGTTGGGGATAGGAGAGCTATTGCTGATCTGGTCTATTATTTCTTGACAGAGCCATTCACAATCCCAATGTTTCTGACGAAGGAAAGGCGGAGGCGGAGACGAAGCTCAACCTCATGTAAAATAAATGAAAGAGGATCATTTTTGTGATAGATTGTAATTCCCACGAGGTTAGTGGCAATTCATGTAAGGTAATTATGACGATGCTCCTCAAGTTCACGCTACCGGGATTTTTCTTTCCCTCTGTGAGCTTCATTATTATTATTCGCAACGCTTTGCAGCTCTCAAGCCCACAATATTTAACGTCCTCCTATGTGATGCAAACTTCTTCTTTCAACGTGGTGATGTCGCCCGAACACTCCGTGCTGTACTTTCTTTTTCCCTCGTCGTATTTCGCCCCAGCGTGTAGATTTTGTTGTGGCACCGTAAATTGCCTCGTTAGCCACTCGCTGGATTCCCGTTTAGGCAGTTGCCTTCTTATCCATCCCTTCGCCCTGCAGATCTTCTGTCTACGCCAAACAACCGCCGAGAGATCTCCAATTGCATCAGCTGCATTCAACCAGGTACCCTGTTGAGCGCAACTTCATACACGCCACCGGATCAAAGTCGCAGACTTATCATCTACCGGAATATACTCCTGCCTCAGAGTGGCTTGATCAGTCGGTTTTGATAGGACGCTGCACCACACAAGACGACGGGTGGCTGCGCAAGGAACGGGCCTCGAAAAAGTTTAGGGCCGAACATGTCCACACCATCAACCAGTAGTGGTGACAGCTCTACAAAACCAAAGGCTCCGCCCCCAACATATATCAACCTCGACAGCAGTTTGATATCATGGGATCCTGTCAAATCCGGAGGTCGTGCCTCTTCATCCACATCAGCAGAGAACCGCCGGAAGGTTCGCGCCCAGGCTTCACGCTCTAGTGCCACACAGCGCAAGGCCACTATAGCTGGTCGGGTACAGAGACAACCGCAGCAGACACGCACGCCGCCCATTACGCCTGATGGAGGTGACGAAGCAATCCTTTTGCGGGCACAGCGTCTTCACGCTGCCCTCAACGCGCACTCCAACTTTTCACTTGCCGATCTCTTGAACCCGGCGCGCGTGGATTTCCAGGAATGCGTCAGTGTCATGGAGTCACTCGAATCGCGGCGGAATTGGCTGGCCCGGGCACTACGAGAGACGACTCTGGCACAGAAATCCATCCGGACGGACATGCGTGCCGCCATGACCATCAGCCCTGCCCTGTTCCAGGCCGCGCTCTTTGTATCAGGGACTTTTAGCAATTCGTGCGGCATCTCTTACAGAGATGTCAAGCTCGGTGTTGGAATGGCTTTCATGCGAGGCGCGTCATTGGATGCCGTCAGGAATGCCTTGACCGCTGATGAAGGTGAACATTGGGTTTTCATGGCAATCGCCTTGCTCGCTGGTTGGGAGCTGCGTTTCGGCGAGCCCGAGTTCTACGACACCCACATGAAGGCGTACCGCTCCATCTTCGGCGCATCCGTCGGGCTTCAAGAGCAGAATACCGCGACTATTCGCGATTTCGCCTTCGAAACTCTGCGTGAACAGCTGAATGACTTGACGCTGGATGCACCCGCACGAAGCTCGAAGCCATCGAAGGTTTGGGGCATACCTGCAGGATTTGATGTTTTCTCACCTGCGCTCGCGCCAGAGGTTAAGAGTCTACTCTCCATAATTCGAGACACCTTAAACTTCGATGCCGGACCGCCCGAGTCACTCCCAGTCATCCGCAACTTGGGGCTCAAGACTCTGGCATGGACACCTCATCATGCCGACTCTTCCGAACCATCTTCAACATTCGAAGAATTCTGGGACCCGGCAGAACTCAACGCATTACTCCACGTGCGTGCAGCGGTCCTTGTAATCGTCGCCCTGAACTCTCACATCTGCCACACCACACACAAAGCAAAAACATACCTCGACATCCTCGGAGCAGCAGACGTGCACGCCGCGTCCTGCGCACATCTTCGAACAGAAGCCTTGATCGGGACGAAATACCAACATGCTGCTGTCTGGGCGCGCATAACGCTCGCTGCAATCTCTCGAGACCCAGCACGAGAAAGCTGGTATGTGCCTTGGTTGAAAGCTGTAAATGTAAGGACGTGGGATTCTCTGCGCGCTCTGATGGAAGCGCATATGCTGCGTGATGAATTTTTGCCGCAGCTTCGTACGGTTTTTGATGCCATTGCGGAGCAATTAGATGATGCGTGAGCTTATTTGGGGGGATGTAAAATGGCCCGATTTGTAATCATATGAGAAATGAACTTGGAGTCGGTTGCCGGTCGAGGTTTGCTCGATGGCGAAAAGTAATTATGGCGTTGTGATGGGTTTTGGGTATAATAATACGCTGGCGTTCGATGTCGAGCAACAAAACAGGGCCGGGCCGGCGAATGAGGACCATCAGAACTGCTTGCCCTTTATTTGTGTATCTTCAATGAGACGATTCTACTTTTATTGCTATATGAGTGATCCTGCAGGTGTATTTAGCGGATAAACAATGCTGAGGGATGGCCGGCAGGCTCGATCTCATCATCAAGTAAGGGACATCAAGATTCGAAGTCAGATTTGAATGAGAACAATTATTGAGAGCTGCTCCATTGTCTTCGCGATTTGTCTCTTGTACCATGTGTAAATTTCAATTCCTTGTAATCCACAATATGAGATGATCGTGGTCGGCCAAGGTGGCATAGACAGCTCTATTTCTTGCGTCTTCGGGCTTCTTAGTAGAATGGCAGCCTTTCAAGTCTTGCAACCACAGCAATGGGACCGCCCGTTGATGTCACAGCACTACCTTAGCATTCTGAGCCCAAATCTTACATGTAGCCAGAGTAATAAGCCGCCCAAAACTATGCTTTCATTGGGAGATCCTTCACACAATGATATTCATGTATGGCAAGGGCGGTGTTGCCGCCGGCAGAGGGGGAGAGTACACTGTGGAAAGCTCTGGGATACCATAACGTAGAGTATTGGTTGTAACCAAATTACCTGACCCAACGCGCCCTTTAAGTTGCACCTGGCTTGCTTCGCTTCCATCTACTGGGTTCGGCAAGTGAATTGCACCCTAAAGCGCATGCGATTATAATGGGTGCCAGGAGCTTGATGCTTCACTGCGCTGGCGGCCAACGCCGTAGGCAAAGTACGATGACTCTTGCTGTCTTTGGTAGCTGGCAAACAACATGCCACAGAATCTAATTCTCATCATGCTGGTTGGCACTGGAGGTAGGCGTGGTCAACCTGGGCTTCTCGTTCGATCGACTTTGACCCGGCAGATCTCGGCTGAAAGAGGTTCCGTGTCGCACACAGCCAGCGCAAGTCTGCTGTGCAAGTCGTTGCTTTGTCCGTCACCACAAACACAAACACCCGTCCACTTCCCCATCACATCGCTGTGATAGACGCTGGACTTGTAACAAATGCAATTTGCATGGTGCACTCCACGCTTCGAGGTCGATACAACTATCAGGTGATGTCGAACTCCACCCACAAAGATTGCGACAAGATGCGCAGCGATAGTCGTCTCCTCTCCAGTGTGGGCAGATTGACCGCCCTTGGTGAGTTCGAGGTAGGTCAAATGAGCTCGCCAATCGACACTGTTAATGGGGCTGCCTGGCCCAGATCTGCGGCGGCATCGAAGGTTTTGCGCAATAATGCTAGGACATTGTCCCTCTCACACTCACACTCGGCTCAGCTTCCAGATCCCAGTCATCAGCAATAGAACAGCCAAGGCCGCAAAGAGTCAGCAGAGCTTCCTACCAGTTCATCAGTTTGCGATACGGATTCCTGAATTATTGCTTTCCACCCAGGCGCATGGTTACAGGTCAACGTCCTTTGAGTTCCACCGGATGATGCGACTGGCACTACGAAGAGCGTCCGCATACTGGCGAGACTGCTTCCCTTCAACACTGGTGACGGGCATCACGGCTCAAATCCCAAAGCGTGGACCCATGCTCAGCATGAGATGATACGACGAGCCACGGGGAATCTCTCTTGCATCTTAATCTGCCATGTAGTCCAGATGGATGTGCATTTGGACTTGTGGAAATATCTGACTGGACTTCAACCCATGCGGCTGCCCTCCCAGCGATATGCAGTCGAACGGTACACACCGCCAATATCGTTCCAGACAGCACCCTACCGAAGACAGGAGTCCGCGCATGGGGATGGCAGTCATATCTCACACACAATCTTTATTTGTTGGCCCGGCCTAGGAGGATCCTACAGTGGTATTAGTTGCTGCCAACCCGAGTCGCCATCGAGGTTTGGTCAGGACGTGTGATCCATCCCAACTAGTCGAGAATTGCGCTCGCACTCCTTTGGATATACCGTCTGGGAGAGCTGCCTTGAGCCATCACTGCCTCCGGTCCTTGCCATTCCTGGCTGGATGGGGAATGCGGAAATGGTTACTGCCAATGTTGGTCCTTGGCGGACATGATCTAAAGACCCGGTCCATGGTTCGGTATACTGGAGCAATGTTCTGGTTGGGAATCTTGTTCGCCTGGATGGATGATGCCATGGCCGCGCCTCGGAAGCAATTTGACGCTTCTCTGATTCGCAATGCTCGGTACTTTGCCGTCGTCGGGCTTGCTAGTATTGGTTCCGTCATACTGCATGTTGCGTGAGCTCCAGCTCCATGGTCTAGCTAATGGCAATTCCTTATCGTGGAGCTCGAGAATGCGTGGTCGCTGTCTAGGTCGTTGGATTGAAACATACGAGTGCCCACACCATCCTCGTTTTGGCGCTACTTGCATGCTCGTCGCGACATGCCCATTCGTCGCCTTGCTCTTCAATCATTTCCTCTCCGACCAGATGCTACCGGCAATGCTTGTCGCAAGGAGAGCTGGCTTGCTCGTAGGATCGTTACGTCCTTACCGTCTCCGTATTTCCTTTCCTGGTGTCTTGTTCTCCCATTGTTGTCCCTTCTGGCACCCTGGAGCGCCTCCATTGACCTGGTCATTCACACAGGCTGGACGCTACGACACAGCAGAGATCCGATTCCAGATATGCTCCTTGACATATGGGCAGCTTTCTGGGCGGTTGTTGTCGGTATCCTGTCGCATTGCTCTTGCGCTATCGTCGCATGCCGTTGGAGGGCCTCGATGTTCGGAGATGGCGGGCCCTGCGCCTGGGTGGTCTATTGCTGAGCATTGTCCTCCAGATGGTTTGGCTTGCAATAGCAGGGAGTTAAGTTGTCGACGCCATCTCCTACTGCCATCCTCACCGGGCGAGGATGCGAGATGTATGGGTTGATGGCTGCTACAATGGGCTTTGTGTGAAAGGCAAATCGAAAGCAGGCGGGAGCGGACGTCTGCTTGCCCATTGACGACGAGAGTGCTCTGCTCGAAAGATCTTGATGCCATTGCGGTTTCATTTATTACTCTACAACGGATATCTGCTGCGTGAGATCTCGACTGCTACCTTTATCGTGCAGTTTCCCATACACAGGTCCGACCATAGGCCTGGTCAGTCCCTCGTACCTTCCCACGGCTGCTTTACCCTGAAAGTGCTTCCTGAGGCCAGTTCAGGTCGCTCCTTCCTTCTGACTTCTAACTTGCGCCAAGGCCAAACGAGGCAGCTGTTGTTTGGCTGTAACAACAAAAGCTCAAGCTCTCGCTCACGACGACTCTTCCCTTCCCTCGCCAACCCACACACCATCCAATACCATCCTTTGCAACCACAACATCTTCATCACAAGCAAGGTAAAGATTGTCCAACCCTCATCATCTTCATCCAGAGGCGATCGCACGTGTCTTGCAAACATTGCCGTCGTGCGAGAGCACCGGCTCAAACGCCGCCAGCGCACGCTCAACACTGCTTGCTTACACCACGCGCAACGCAACACGAGCACTTTCGTGAGATAATAGCGCTCACTAACACGACTCAGGACTGCAACACCATCACATTCGCTCACCGACTGGCCGGCGCTTGCTTGCAAGGTATGTAGCTGATGCCATCAGCCGGTGTCCTCCTTTCACACTCACCACGCATGAGCCTCATCTCCACCACCTCATCACTTGCTTCTACAACATCACTTGCACAATCACGAGCCGCTGAACGTAGCCTTCTGCCACGTGAATCGCCACCGGCGGCGGTCTACTTAATCCCTCCTCTCTTCCACTCCAAACCCTCTCTCCTTCCTTCCACCACACCAACACAGAACAACCTTTCCCTCTTCACCACCACGACCTACCACCAAACCTCTCACACCTCCCCACTGTCCACCATCATCACAGCTTGAGCAGCTTCGCGCCGCAAAGCACATTGGATTCAAGACCCCACAGCAGTACGCTACACTCGCGCAGCTGCATTGGTCTTCATCTTAGACCGAGAGCACGACTGCTAACCATCTCACTCACAGCATCTGTCCCTACCAGCTACCCATCCTCAAAACTCCTTCATCATGGGAGGTGCAAAGGAGAGGGCCGCCAAGGCCGCAGCTCATCAGCGCAAGCAAGTCTCCTCGTCTGGAGAAACGTCTGCCACTTCTAAGCCGCGCTCTTCGGCTCCCCTGCCCAACAAGGCCGTCGAGCGCGTGAAGCTGCAGGGAGATGTCGACGGCAGCCGTGACTCTTCATCTCGTCCAGGCTCAGCGCCATCGTCCCCGCGCCTTCAATCCTCCGCCCCGGCATCACCTCGCCAGGCGTCCGCTACCCCAAGGGCTGGCTCCCCGGCACCCTCCGCCGTTGCTAGCTCTACTGCTGGCAGTGGGCGCCCTTCAATTGTCACCAACAAGAACCTCGACCTGGCTCAAGGCGGCTACAACATCTACCGTAGCGATGACCAAAAGATCAACATGCCCGCTCGTCCTCCGCTTTCTAAACTGGGCCAGCCCGTCAAGGTCGCACTCAACGTCTTCCCTGTCGTCAACTACCCGACCAAGCCCGTTTACCAGTTTGAGATCATGTTCAACAAGGGAGATGAGAAGAAGGGCCTCATGAGGAAGGTCTGGGAGTCCAAGGCAGTCCAACAGGAGCTCGGAAACAACTTCATCTGGGACGGCGACCGTCTTGCGTGGGGCGACAAGCCTCTCGATCGCGAAATTCGCTTGCAGGTTGACCTCGATCGCGAGCAAGGCAAACAGCCCAGGGCAGGCAAGCCGAATTTTCACCGCTTTGCCATGCGCCAGACCACTCAAGTCCGCTTCGACGTCCTTCAGGCATACCTCGCCCGCCAATGCGATTTTGATGATCGCATTCTTGTCGCCATCAACTTCCTCGATCACCTCCTTCGTGACGGGCCTTCAAAGCGTTTGACAGCTATCAAGAGGTCTTTCTTTCAAAAGGGTCAAGGCCGCTTCGATCTCGGCAGCGGTGTTGAGGCGTTCAAGGGTGCCTATCAAACTCTCCGTCTGGTGTATGGACCTTCTGGGCCTCAGCTTGCCATTATTGTGGATGTTGCCAATGGAACATTCTTCAACTCTGGATCTCTTCACACCTTGGCTGTCAAGATGGCTAGCTGCCGTGACCCGAACGACCTTATCCAGGCTTCGCGTCAAGGCGAGGGCAGCCGTGCAGGCAGGGCGTTGAAGCGTCTGAGGAAGCTTCACGTTGTCGCTAGTCACCGTGGCGGCAATGCTGACGAGTACGTGGTTGAGAAGGTGCTCCATGTCTCTGCTCGTGATCACAAAATCAAGGTCCTCGACCCCTCCGGCAAGGAGGTCACCATGACGGTTTACGACTACTTCACGAAGAAGTACAACATCCGCCTCAACTTCCCTGACCTTCCTCTCGTGAAGATGACAAAGGGCAAGAACACCGTCCTGCCTATGGAGATCCTGCACGTCAAAGAGAATCAGCGTTATCCTTTCAAGTGCGACGAGCGCCAGACTGCCAACATGATCAAATTTGCTGTGACTCCTCCCTCTCAACGCTGGCAGGCTATTGAGCACGGTCTCAAGATGCTTGAATGGAACAACGACCCCACTCTGAAGAAGTACAACCTTAAAGTCAGCACAGCTAGGACCATCGTAGATGCTCGTGTCCTTATGCCTCCGAAGGTCCAGTACGGGACCGGCGCTGCGACCCCTGGCACCAGTGGTCGCTGGGACTTGAAGGGCAAAAAGTTCCTTCAGCCCAACTCAGCCCCCCTCAAGAGCTGGTGCGTTACCGTTATCTGCGGAAAGCGTGGCGGCAAGCCCGACAAGTCAGCTATTGAGAACTTCGTCAAAGAGTTCTGCAAGATCTACCAGAGTCACGGTGGCCGCATCGAAAACAAGAATCCGCCTCTCAACCTCGGCACTGGCGATGACACAGGCGCTATTGTCACCAACGCTTGGAATATGGCTGGAAACCAGACCAATATGCGCCCTCAGATCTTGGTTTTCATCCTCCCGGACAAGGACTCTACCGTATACGGTCGCATCAAGCGCTCTGCTGAGTGCCGTTACGGCGTCGTTTCGCAATGCATGCAGTATGCTCACGTTCAGAAGTGCCAAGGCCAGTACATCTCCAACGTGTGCATGAAATTCAACTCCAAACTGGGAGGCACGACTTGCCGAGCCGTCGGACAGACGTCCGCTGGTCCAGCTGGACTCTTCTCAAAGACTCCGACTCTCGTTCTCGGTGCCGATGTCTCTCACGCCGCTCCAGGTCAGCAGTCTGCCTCCATGGCCGCTATTACAGCCTCTATGGACGCTCTGGGTTGCCGCTACGCGGCTACTTGCGAGACCAACGGCTTCCGTGTGGAAATGATCGAGACCAACAACATCAACACCATGCTGAAGCCTCTCATCCAGAGCTGGGTTCAGAACGTTGGCAATGGATCCTTCCCTAAGCGTATCATCTACATTCGTGATGGCGTGTCTGAACAGCAGTACGCCCACGTGTTACAGCAGGAGGTGGCAGACATGAAGGCTCTGCTAAGAACTGCTAACCCCAATCTTAACATTCCCTTCGTGGTCGTCATCGCCGGAAAGCGTCACCATGTCCGCTTCTTCCCTGAGAAGGGCGACCGTAATGGCAACCCGCTTCCTGGCACCCTCGTCGAGACAGGTGTGACTCACCCGTACGAGAACGACTTCTACTTGTGCTCTCATGCCGCCATCAAGGGCACTGCTCGCCCAACTCACTACCACGTGGCTTTAAACGAGGTCAACATGAGCAACGATGAACTGATCACACTCCTCTACGAGCAAGTCTACCAATACGCTCGTGCCACTACGCCGGTGTCCATTCACCCTGCGGTCTACTACGCGCACATCGCGTCCGGCAGGGCTGGTCCTCACGATCCCACTTGGTCCGGCTCCACCGATGGTCGTGGTCCCTCTCAAGCCGGCTCCGATCCCACATCCTCTGGCGTTCCTGATGTGCAGAAGCTCATGCCGATGCCCAACCAGGGATCCATCAACACTTCGATGTGGTACATCTAGGCGCTCACGCCTTTCTGACTTTCCTTTTACTTCACCAGTCTGCATAGGTTATACGAGCATCAAATATCTGTGGGAATGCTTTGAGCGATGCGAGGGGGATGAGTCTGTCTTTACCGATGATTGCTGTTTTATCACTGTCACTACCGTGCTGTGAGGAGCAGATAGCTCGAAATAAGTGGAAAATAACAAAAACAGCACCAGCGATGGTGCGCCATTATAACAAAACCGAGTGCCTCTTCTTTCCACCCCTGCAAAGCTCGCTGTGCCCTAAGCTCCATGACTGTTTTGTCACAATGCCACCACGCAAGACATTCGGCAGACTGATAAACGACCGCTTGAGGAGCGAGCACGTTGTCCAATCTCCTCACCTCACATGAAAAACAAAGACACCAAGCAAATTGGAAATCATGTTGTGGAAAATAGTTTATTCGTCTGTATGTGCAATTCGTACACTTGTCGGGATAAACATGATCATTTTCCCGTCCCTTTCCTTTCCCATTCCCACCCCTTTCAATAATCCAAGCCCGACCTGTCTCTACAGACTGTCTACAAAAGTCCTGTCGCACTTCTCCTCCCCTTTCTTCGCCCAACCTCCGAAACGAGAATCGAGAAGGCAAAAAAAGAAAGAAAGCGGAGCGGACGAAACAGGGAAAGGAACGAACGCAAAACAAAAAGACAAATGGCTCTATTCAGTCCGCAGACTTGACTTTCGAGAAGTTGGGTTTCCAATCTGGGAAAGAGAAAAATGAAACACTCCGTCCATTCCAAGACAGGAACGAGGATGATGTTGAAGAAGTAAACGAAAAGCAAAATGAATTATAAGAACGCCACCTTTTGTCCCCCAATGCGCCTCCGTAATGTCGGATAAGGCTTGCTCATGATGATAGATTTTTCTGCGCCGATGCATGATGCTTGTTTGAATGTATGGATTTTTTTTTGTACGGGGTTTTGGTCGTGTTTTACTCGCTGAAGCGTTTGCATGTAAGTAAGAGTTGTGAGTTTGTTGGCATTCTGGTTTTCGGGTTTGTCGTGATAAGAGGTGTGAGAGGGTGTGTGTTTGGGCGTGGGCGTGAGGTCGTGGGAGGGTCGTTGGTCGGGCGTGGAGGGTTGAGGTTGAGGTGGCTGAGGGAGGAGATGGAGCGGAGAGGGTGGAAGAGAGTACGGCGGTTTTGCGGACGGTGTTCTTTCAAAAGCCCTTGCGTCCAGCAGGCGGGCTCGTTCAGATGTCCCGACTGAGCCGGCACTCGTTGTTCTTCCAAAATCTCATTCTTTGACAAAAGTTCATCTCAAAAGCCGCTCAAGCCGCTCACTCATCCGTCAGACGGTCAAGCAGGTGAATGCTCAGAATCATGACCAGCAGACCAATCGTGACGATAATGAATAGTGCAAAAGCGAACCAACCCAACACCATAGCACTCGTGCCCACACCACTTCTTACACTCCCGTTGCCGAAATCTTGAGCCACTTGTGCTCCCGCCACCGATGCCGTATGTTGCCATAAGACCGAGACGAGGACGAAGATGGAGGCGATGAAAATCAGCGCGAGAGCGACTTGTGAGACGGGTCGCGAGGGGAAGGGCTTGATGTCGATGTCGGAGCCGGTACGGGCGTCGCGCTCTTCGTGCCAGCCGGGGAATGTGGCGAGGAGGAGGAAGGTGACAAAGGCGAGGATGATGGCGACGATGCTGGGGGATTGTTAGCAGGAGGTTTCGTTGCAGCGAAAGTGTTGAGGTACTCGACTCACAGAAGATACGGGAAGACAACGGCGTTCTTGAACGTGTTCGCAATCCAGATCAAATTCAAAGGATCTTGGTCGATGTTGATGCGCTCCGCCAGTGCGGTTGCGTTGTTAGAGCAGAGGAAAGCGCCGTTGGTGTTGGCGCAGAGGCCAAAGTATCCAACGCGCACTTCGAGCTCTGCTCTACCGACAATGTTGGCGATGGCGGCCGAGACACCAGGATCAACTTGGGTGGGATCGTAATTGGGCGTGTAGTCCTCGTAGAAGAAGTTGATGAGGAAGATTCCGGGGATGAGAGGCGAGGAAGAGGAGCAGCCAGCAAGGAGGAGCGCTGTGAATTGTTGTCAGTAATTTGTTCGGTTGGAAGCTGTTCTTTGGAGTACTCACATAGAAGAATGATTGCTATTGCGATCAAGATCATGAGCACATGGTGATAACCCAAGAAGGGAATCAACCTCTGCAGTCCCACGGCGAACCGTACGTTCGGCATGGTGGTCGAGGTAGAGACGGTCTACCGGCTGTCTGGTGTTTGGGTAGCACCCTGTTGAGCGATCGAACTCCGCCCGTCTGGGACGGGAGAAGGGATTGTGGAGGTGTTGGAATGTGCTGCAGTCCTTCAATGGGTGTCTTGTTCTGGTCTTGTTGGAGAAAGAATGTTCGGTGTTGTCGGTTCGATTGTTCTCTTGTTGGAATGCGGTTTCGGATCGTTTGACTTCTTCTTCAAAAGGATAGACGTTTGTGGGGACGACCTGCGACCGTTGTGTCGAGGTTTAGGAAGGCGCTTGGCTTTCCCTTTGGAGTATGTGGGATGGAGGATGTCGTCTCGTCTCTGCAGCAACGCCAGGTAAGATGGTCAGAATGGGTTGATGGAGTATGTTCTTTGGAGGAAGAGAGGGAGAGGGAGGGAGTTTGCTTAGCTTGACAGGATTTCCAATTGCTAGTACAGACACTGCGCGAGCGTGCGTGTACCGTGAAATCAGAGAGGCTAGGAGGAGGTTGGGTGACCCAGCCATCTCCAAAAGACATGCCCAACCCACCCACCCGCACTTTCCAGCCACCTGCTGGTCTGTTGCCCGGCAACGTTCAGCCGCCATCAACACTAAACAGCTGCCCCCGCGTCATCGTCCCCACATAAGGTGCGGCTCGCGCTGGCATCCCGCTTACCGCCCAACCTTGTTCCTGGCGCTAATCCCACTTGGTCTCTTTGAGAACGTGGAGGACACTTCTCACTATACTTCATCTGCTGTATGTCTGAGATCAAATACAACGGCTTTGTTCCCTGGCCTTGAAAGTCTTACCGTGAGGCATGCCCAGGCTTCTTCACAATAGTAGTGCATCACGCTTCTCTCGCCGAAGGATGCACCAGCATCCCCCCATCACCACCGTGACTCGTATGCCAATACCGCATCTCATCAACGATATTTCGCCCAGCAACATCACTTACTCTGCAGTTCGTCTGATGATGCCGCGTATGAAACCACTTTGACATATTCCTGCCACGTTCCAAATTCAGAATCCCCCAACAGTATCCCGCCGCCGTGGCCGGGGTTTCGATGTTACCAAGATGGAGGAGCGACGCGACGCTGACCCTGTCTCATACTGTAACGCCTTCTTCTAAACCTAATCTTGTGGTAGATCGCGCTTCAATGTAGAAGTCGAAATCTGTCAGACGCGATACTAAGCAATGCCGTACCATCTGAGATGCACGCTGCTTGCTTTTGTGTGGTGCGCTGTGAAGTTCGAAAGTTCAAAGCGACCATATGACATAGGCCTGGATTCTTTGTTCTAAACGTCGCCCAGCTCGGATGTATTACACGGCGTACTACTCTGGGGATTCTTGCTCCTGCGCTGGAGTCGCCTCGCCGCCTTGATACCTTGGTGCGAATCCCATCGTGCACCAGCCATCCAACACACGCGGCCAAGTTCAAGCAAGACTTTTGACGGACTCGGGCGATATTTGAAGCAACGCCGACTCCAATGCACCATAGATAGCGACCCAGAACGAGGGGCGCGGTCCTCTCACTGCCGACTTGGACCCTTCTCGGAGGCCTTGCAGCCACAGCCGCTTGATCGGCGTGAGCTGTGGTGCACCTGCCCATTCACCCATTGGCGCCTTTACCACTTGCCCAATTAGCTTGTTGCTTCGTGGGGTGCTTGCGTGGTGAACTCTTTCAATGCGAAGCCGTTCATTGACCAAGAAAAGAGGATGCGGATCCTGCAGTGCGGAGATGATGACTGTCGTGGGGTACGCAGGTTGCTTCTAGAGCGGCGCTTCAAAGCTACGACCGGTACTTGTTCAGAAGCTTTGCTCTTTTGTACGTTCACTGAGAACTGCGAAGAAATTCCTGGAAAGAGCAGAAGGATGGTGCTATGATGAGCCTCCGCGGGGAGTCTGCGATCTCGTTACCATTCGCTTTGGCATGTTCCAGCGGGTCAACGATGATGGAAAGTGCTTCACCATCGTCTTATGGTTCCTATGAGGACAACGCATGGTTTGACATTAACCACGATAAATGACCCGCAATATTCCTTTTCTGAAAGGAAACATTGTCCCTGGTGCTGTTCTTCACGACACCCGAACGAGAGAAGACAGGCAATGCTTCATACTCATTGTAGAGTCTTCGTCAGCTACCTTTCATTTCCTCCACACACCAGTCCTGCGATACTTTGGCGTTGAACACATTATATATCTCCAATACCTTTCTGCCTACTAACTTGGGACATCAACATATTCACCAGATCTTTAGGGGAACCATGGTCGCTTTTGAACAGAGCCACTATCACGAAACCATCTTCCCAATGCCTCAACCTCCACCGCAATCGAACCAGCTCACTACTCCCCCACCCCGAAAATCCCCTACACCAACAAACAAGACTCCAACAAACAACATCCATAAGCTAAAAAATGTGCACACTAACCGGCTGGGTCCACCCCTCCTGCGGCCACGACGCCAGTCGCGGCACAGGCGCAGAAGGCCACACCGAGTGGATAAATCGCTGCAGCGAATTCGACAGGACCGGGCGGGTCTGCTCACGCTTCTCCAGCATCGACAGACGCCATGTGAGCCGCAGCCACTGTGACGTATGCATCATGCGAGCTGCGAATGTGGCCAAGACTAGGGGTTTGGATGCGGTGACCTATGTTCAGAGCATGGAAGCCAGCGCGGCACAGCTGGCGAACTTGTACCCTGGTTGGAGGGCTTGGGATCCTCTGATGGGAGTGTGATGGATGAAGTTGTGGTGTGCTGAAGTTGGGATTGGTGTTTTTGCTCTTATGAGATAATCGAAAGGTACTGAATGTCTGAAACGCTCCATGAAACTCACTTCGAAAGTGGCAGCTCCTGGGCTCCGCAAATCACGTGATCAAGGTTCGTGGTCGATGGATTGGACTTTTTTGTCTCGGATGTTGGCAAGATACTTCAGCACTGTGGGCAAGGCACGGTTAGCTTTGCTGGTTCTCGATACCTCGATTGGAGAGATGTAGTATTCGACCGCCATTCAACACTCCCAACAGGAGCGTCAATTGCGACTTGATGGATTGGGTGACCCTTTCTACAGTCTGTCAGTATGATGCATTTCAATTCCGTCGTAGGGACCAACAAAACCAATCTTCAACCAATGTTGCATAAGGGTGGCTGAGCTTAGCGAGTTGTACCCATGCATCCATGCGATCGTGCGAGCAGCCCTTTTGCTCCATTAGATTTCTTGCGCCGAAAACGTCGGTACGGGTGTTGATTCGTGGAAGTGGAGGTGTGGGGAGTATGCGATTGTTGCGAGCCGATGACAGAGAGCCTCACGCATCGATTGTATGGGGCCATTGCTGGGGGGGAAGATGCTGGCGACGGCATCGGGCACCTCGCAGACGTGCAATGCCAAACCCTGATGATACACTTCATATTTCTGAGAGCAAATCAAATTTCTGAATCATACAAGCTCGAAGAGCTGGGTATCAAAACTCCTCCGCAGGGGGGGTGCATCTTACATTCCTAGTATTCCATGCTTCCTCCACCATACCCTGAGCCAGGGTTTGCATCAAGACTCTTGTACCCGCGATTACCACGACCGCCTCGTTGACCACCTCTGTTTCCTCCCCTCCCTCCGCGGAAGCCCTGGCCGCCGCCGCGACCTCCTCGGTTGCCACCACCACCGCCTCCGCCTCTCTGTGCTGAGAAGCCAATGCCGCCACCACCCCGATTGTTGTTGCCTTGCCATGCATTATTACCGGCCTGTCTCTGAGGCTGAGGCTGAGGCTGCTGCGGCGCTTTTTGTCCACCATCACCTCCCTTCTTCGCCGCTCCACCAAGCGCAGGAAAGTCTTCTTCGCGAGGGTGTTTCCGTGCGTTCTTACCGTTCGGGAAACTCGCTTCGTACTCGTCTTCGCCGGCGACTTCCTCGTCGATTCGTAGTAAGACTTTCTCGCCGACGGTGGTGTCGAATTCGTATGCTTGGTGGTCTGGAACAGGCTGCCAGTTGCGGATTCTGCTCGCTTCGATGGGCTTTGCTGTCCGTCGGGTAGCCAGCACGACATATGGCGTTGCGTTCTCGGTGTAGATTTGGGTATCGGGGTTTGTGGGTGCGACACGAGCCGCCCAGACGCGTGATTCGTGGTTTGCGATGCCAGTGACGCGCCAGCGCTGTACTGCGCCAATCCCGCCGACCTTCTTAAGGATCGAGTGCGGTGCTGGTCTAGGTGTGATGAGAATGTTGTTTGCGAGGATTTTGAGCTCCGAGGCGTCGATGTTGCTAGAAGGAGGGATGGCAAGTGTCTTGAGTTTTTCGGTATCATTGGGTGAGATGAGGTAGCCGGTGTAAAAGACGGAGCGTTTGAGTTTGTATGGAGTAGCGTTGGCAGGTGCGGTGTCGGAAAGGATTGCAGAGTTGTGTGTGTTGATCATGCGTTGGACTTCGGCGATCTCTGTGGTTGGGTCCATGAAGCTGTCTTGTTCAGCCACCTGGATGACTTCGGCTGTGATAGGCTGACGAGGTGGAGGTTGCTGAGGACCGTTCAGGAGTGCGCGGTTCATATCGGCGAAGTAGTCGCGGAAGGCTTTGGTGTGTTTGGGGCGATCTTCGTAGACGCGAATCTCGCCAGCTCCAGAATATGTGTAGACGATGTCTTGCAGGAGAGCCTGCTTGAAGGTCATGGTGCTGTTGAATTGTTCTCCACTTGGGCTGACGGTAGGCTTCAGGCAGACCATGTCGCATACCAGACCCTTCGCCTTGAGCATGCGTTGGATCAAGTCTGAGAAAGCGCCTTCCATTCGTCCTGTCAACAAGACAGTGAGTGTGTTCTTATCTTCCATGCTCAGGCGCACGAGTTCGACGATTTGTTCGTTCCAGCATCCTTCCCAAGCTCGGGGTTCCTCTTTCTCCACGCCTTTTCCAGTCGCTGCGAGTATGTTCGGATTATGCCACCAGCCGCCATTGTGTAAGAACTCTTGTGCTTGTAGGTGACCGAAGGTAGTCGTTGCCCAGATCTGTTTATTGGGTAAAGGCGAAGAGAACACTGGTTAGGATTTGTCAGCGGGGTTGTCAAGGTTAGAGAGAACCTTCAACAACAATTTACTTACAAGTGTTGTCAAAGTCGTAAACATGTATGGCGTTGATTGTGTCGACTGGAGGAAGCTGACCGTCGCTGCAGGACCAGCGCTTGAGTGCCGTGACGGTGCGCATGGGCGTAGACATGATGGAAAAGGAGCGGAAGTTGCGCGACTGCAGGGGAGGATTGGTATGCAGTGCGCGACAAGGTGTTGTGTTGTTATAGTAGGTGATGGTAATAGAGTCCGCGGCGACAGCATATGAAAATGGCCAGGCTTTGGTGACGGCAGGCGCGAGCAATAAGCTCAACTAGCGCCATCTCGGCCGGTCGGCAGCCAGACGCCGACGCCCTGAGCCTTGAACCCTACAAACTTCTTGGTCTACTTTTCTCGTCTCATCAAGCCGCAAAGAAAGGAAAGGCAGTGGAATCTGCCATAACAATCACCATGGCCGCCGAACACTCCAGGGCGCCAGCCAAGATATCAAATGGCCCAACCAACGGCGTGAAGAGAAAACGCCCGGACGTTCCCAAACAGAATAATCCTCTGCACAACAAAAAGATCAAATTACTGGAATCCCGAAAGAAGTTGCCAATCTGGGCCCGGCAGCAAGACATCAAAAAGGCTTTGGAAGAAAATGATGTCCTCGTCCTCTCTGGCGAAACTGGTTCCGGTAAATCGACCCAGCTTCCTCAGTTCCTCCTGGAGTCCAAGTGGTGCTCCAAATGCATCGCCGTCACCCAGCCGCGTCGTGTGGCGGCAATTAGTCTGGCCCGTCGTGTGGCAGAGGAAATGGGCACTCCCTTGGGTAAATCCAGCCCTGCCAGCAAAGTCGGCTACAGTGTCCGTTTCGACGAATCAACTAGTCCCAGCACGCGTATCAAGTACCTGACTGAGGGTATGCTGCTTCAGGAAATGCTGCGAGACTCTGCCATGAGCCAGTACAGCTGTGTCGTGGTTGATGAGGTTCACGAGAGAAGTGTGAACGTCGACCTAATCTTGGGTTTCCTGAAAGGTCTTGTCAAAGGAATTAACAAGAAGAGAAAGGTGCCTTTGAAGGTGGTGGTCATGAGTGCCACTGCTGACGTGGAGGGTATTGCTCGCTTCTTTGACGAGCCAATGCCCAGTGGGGATGTCTTGGGCCCAGATGACGATGACGAGAAGGCTGATACAGACTCATCCGCTCAAGTACAGAATAAAGGCAAGCCATCAAATCAGCAAAAGGGCGCCTCAAAACCGGTCTCGACATGCCATGTGGAAGGAAGACAGTATCCTGTGAAGCTCTCTTACCTTGATCGACCTACCGACGACGTACTGCAAACCGCATTCGAGCGCGTCTTCCAAATTCATTGCAAGGAGCCCATGCCCGGCGACATTCTGGTTTTTCTCACCGGCCAAGAGACGATCCAGAGTCTGCAAAAGCTCCTTGAGGAGTACGCCATGAATCTGACAGAAGACTACCCCAAAATCCTCGTCCTACCGCTGTTCGCAGCTCTTCCTCAACATGCTCAACAAAAAATCTTCCAGCCCGCGCCACCCAATACCCGCAAAGTTATCCTCTCCACCAACATCGCCGAAACCTCAGTAACGGTTCCTGGCGTGCGATTCGTCGTCGACACGGGCAAAGCCAAGATCAAGCAGTTCCGAAACCGTCTTGCTCTCGACTCACTCCTCATCAAGCCAATCTCACGCTCATCTGCCGACCAGCGCAAGGGTCGTGCAGGTCGTGAGGCTCCTGGTCAGTGTTATCGCCTCTACACCCAGGAAGGCTATAACAGCTTGGAGAAGAACGCAACACCGGAAATTCTACGATGCGATCTGTCATCCGCCGTTCTCACCATGAAATCCAGGGGTGTGCCGGATCCTCTCTCCTTCCCATTCCTCACCCCACCACCTCGCGATTCAATGGAAAAGGCTCTCCTTCAACTCCTCCAGCTCTCTGCACTTAATGAAGACGGCACAATCTCCAACACCGGCAAATCCATTGCCCGACTTCCTCTCACCCCAACCTTAGGCCGTGTCATTCTCTCCTCTGCAACGTCAGACCCTCCCTGCTTGCGAGAGACAATCGACATCGTCGCCTGCCTGTCAGTTGAGAACATCTTCGTCAATACAGAAACTGAAGAAACTCGCGAGCAAGCAGCCGACGCTCGCGGACAACTCTACCGCCGTTCCGGCGACCACATGACCTTGCTGGCTGCCGTCCAAGCCTACGCAGCCGAGAACTCCGACCGTAAAGCCTGGGCCGATCGACACCTCATCAGCCATAGAGCTATGCAAAGTGTAATGGACGTGCGCAAACAGTTGCGTGCTCAGTGTCTGCAAGCGAAGTTGCTCCCTAAAGGCTTCTCTCTCAGCGATGGGGATGAAGACGGTATGCGCGCCGCAGACGAAGAATTGACCGAGCGAATTCTCAAGGCTTTCTTGTCCGGCTTTGCGAACAACATTGCGAGGTTGTGTCCCGATGGTAGCTACAAGACTTTTGTTGGCAATCAAACCGTCGCGATTCATCCTAGTAGTGTGCTTTTCGGAAGGAAGGTGGAGGCGCTGGTGTATAATGAGTTTGTCTTCACGAACAAGGCATATGCCAGAGGCGTCAGCGCAATTCAGCTGAAGTGGTTGGAAGATTTGTTTGGATAGAGATGTAAATTTGCGGCAATGTGCGTGGAAATAGACAAGATTCATGAATAAATATTTATCAGTATAATTATATCTCAAATCATTGCCGTTGACATGCTCTGTTTTCTGCGGTGGCTAATATGAAGCAACCGCGATAAGAGCTCTCCAATTTGCGTAGAACCTTTGGATTTTGAAGAGCCAGCTTTTTTCCTAATAAGAAAGTACAAACATTGTGATTTTCTGTTTCTGGGTGTCCACCATTCTATCGGTTACATTCCATTGTCGTTATTGCTATTCTTCATGGATCCAATTGCCCCCAAGCATACCAGTGTGGAATACATTAAATTCAGTAAGACAAAAAAAAAAAAAGAAAAACCTTCGTACTTACTTCCAGAGGAGTCCATCAAATTGTAGAAAAAAGAAAAAGAAAAAGAGGGGGCAAAAAAAAAAAACTATCTTCAATCATATCAATGTCCCAATTCGCCCTATCGTCCATTGGTGTAGACAGCAATATTAAGAAAGTCATTTGAGTATCTCTCTAGTCGATTGGTCGTTAAAACATCGCATTTCTGCTCCGTTTTCGAATTTTATTTCTCAAAACAAAGAATTTGGCATGCGATATACTCCGACTAAAAACGTGAATATCGGCATGTTACAGTTAACTTTTTCGATCGAGGCTTGCGGAGTCGTGTTCTACATTTCTTCTAATGCATTCAATTCAAAGTACAAGCTTTGGAACTCCCATATGCGTCGAGAAAACTCCGCTATCGTCAAATCTGACTATATAAAGCAAAAGCACTCGAGTACAGCCACCAGAATCATTCCAGATTTCGACAGGAAAGAGCTTCTTGCTCTGCTGGCGCAATGGTAGCGCGCGAGACTTCTAATCTCGAGGTTGCGGGTTCGAGTCCCGCGTAGAGTTCCATCCTCCTTGACTTTTTGTCCGTTTTTGTTCGGGGATCTATACAGAATTGAAGGAATTTGAACAAGGGAAGAAGAAGCCCATGCGGCATAGAACAAACTTGAACAGTTACGAAAACAAATCGGATAAAATTGAACGAGGACGAACAATTTGAAAAATACGCCCTTTTTTCCCGGCGTTGCAGCTGGAATATGTAGATGTCTTTAGTGTACAACAAGGCTTTAGATCAAGTGAAGTCGGCTCTCGGCTTTCCGCTTTCTTCTACTAGGACACTTCTTCAAAGGCGCACAGCTATAAACGATAGGAGAGAAATCATGGAAAAGTCTTGAGAATTTTTCAGAATACCTTCCGTCTGGTCGAAATGTTCTACTAATAGTGAATATTAAATATGTAAACATCCGCACATTAACAACTTCGTGACTCCGCGACGGGCAAACTTTTCCGACCTGCATTTGACGCCAGTGAATTTCGTTGTCGGAATAATAACCCCAGCAGCCAACCATCCATAGTTACACCCTAAAGCGCCATCAACTCTCTACGGCTATATCCATCATGGCCAAAGACAAGAAAAAGTCAAAGGAAAGCAAAGAGGCCAAAAAGGCCCGCGTGGCACAGAAGCAAGAAAAGAAAGCCACGCAGAAAGACAAGAAGACAAAGGCCAGAGGCCCCGCCGCCGACGACAGTGATGCAGAAGACGGCGACATCGATGCCATCCTGGCCGAATACCAGAAACAACAGGAGCAGTTCCTCAAAGTCACAGAGACTGTGTCAGAGCCACCATCTGCTCGCTCCTCTGCCACGATTGTGGCAAACCCCGCCAGCAACAATGAGATCTTCCTCTTCGGCGGAGAATACTACAATGGCGCCATGGCCAAATTCTACAATGAGCTTTACGTTTACAAGACAAACTCGGACTCTTGGAGGAAAGTGACCAGCCCGAACAGCCCTCTCCCTCGCTCCGGTCACGCTTGGTGTCAGGGAGGCAACGACAAGGCAATCTACCTATTCGGCGGCGAATTCTCTTCACCAAAACAAGGAACCTTCTACCACTACAGCGACTTCTGGCGTCTTGAACCCAACACTCGCGAGTGGACTAAATTGGATCAAAAGGGAGGTCCGCCAGCCCGCAGTGGACATCGTATGACCGCTTTCAAGAACTACATTGTCGTCTTTGGTGGCTTCCAGGACACCAGTCAGCAGACCAAGTACCTCCAAGACATCTGGCTCTACGACACCCAGACCTTCAAATGGATCTCTCCGGCCCTTCCACCAGCTTCTGGAAAACCTGATGCCCGTTCTTCATTCTCGTTCCTTCCCCACGAGTCCGGAGCCGTCATCTACGGTGGCTATTCACGAGTAAAAGCCAACGCAGCCATCAAAAGCAAAGGTGGCAAAGGTAATGCTGGCGGAGGCTCCCGCGTAGTCATGAAACCAATGGTGCACCAAGACACATGGTTTCTGCGCATCACACCACCGGCCTCCGACGCTCCAGCAAACGCCCAACCCACTGTCCGCTGGGAGCGCCGAAAACGTCCCGCCAATGCCCCCAACCCTCCCAGAGCAGGAGCTACCATGGCCCACCACAAGGGCCGTGGTGTATGGTTCGGCGGCGTGCACGACGTCGAAGAAAGCGAAGAGGGCATCGACTCTGAATTCTTCAACCAGCTCTTCGCCTACAACATCGACCGCAACCGTTTCTTCCCCCTGACGCTACGCCGCGCACGCACAAATGCAAAGAAACCCGCCGGCAACGAGAAAAGCAGACGCGGCCGCGGCAAAGCCGACGAGGAAGAATTGCTGCGCAACCTTGCTCTCATCGAAGGCAAGGGAAATCTCGACGACGACTCTCCCGCCGCCGCCGCCGGTGACGGTGCCACGCCAAACGATTCCGACAGCGAAAAGGAGGAATCGGCCAAGATCGAGAAACCCATCCTGTGGGAATTCCCGCACCCGCGCTTCAACGCGCAGCTCGCCGTGCAAGATGACACCTGCTTCATCTACGGCGGCACGTTCGAGAAGGGCGACAGAGAGTACACGTTTGACGAGCTCTGGGCTCTGGATCTCGGCAAGATGAACGGCGTGAAAGAGATTTTCAAGCGTGAGATTGAAGACTGGCAGGGCGATGATGAGTCCGAAGACGAAGAGGACGACGAGGAAGATGATGAAGATGATGAAGAAGGCTCCGACTCCGAAGGCGAAGACACGCCCGCCACATCCGTCGCGCCGTCCGAAGCCGCTCCGGAGACAGAAGAGACAGAAGCCGAAGAAAAGACAACATCGGCCCAATCCGACGGCCTCCCGTACCCACGCCCCTTCGAATCGCTGCGCGAATTCTTCGTGCGCACCGGCACCGAGTGGCAAGAAATCGTGCTGCACGAGATGAAGTTCCGGCGCCTGGACGACATCGCGGAGCGCAGCGTCAAGGAGGTTCGCAAGACCGCTTTCGCTCGCGCCGAAGCTAGGTGGTGGGATGTGCGCGAGGAGGTGCAGGCTTTGGAGGACGAGCAGGAGGCTGCGGGGATTCAGGAGGTGGTTGCGCTGGAGCAGAGGGGTGGTGGTGGGGAGGGTGGTGCGCCGAAGAGGAGATAGATGGGATTTAGGACGTGGTTTGGAGTAGGATATGTTTGTTTGTCTATCTATAGTTTATTATGCGACTATGGATTGCAACAGGTTGGCTATTTCAAGAACGGGAAGAAAAGTAGTTTCGTAAACACAGTCCATGAAGCCGCAATACGATTGATATGCGAATCTCAAGCTATACGGCTCGTTGGGTACGCGGCATCCAGGGTGGCACTCTGACGATATTCTACAGCTGAAATGTTGGTTGTGAAACTTGTCCTGGGCGCCACGGGACGCGAATCCGGCGGTGTATCCATTCATGGCATTCGTGGGTAATTTGTTGTGTATGCTCAGCGACGATCGTTGGAGAGGGGCGGGTAGCCTCAACAAAAGATTGGGGGAAAAGCTTCGATGCTGGCACCACACTTGATCTTTTCAGTCCACAGTAGGTCGACGATGCCCCATTCCCTGACAACGAGGAGACAGGCATGTGGCAGCTGTCGTCCACAGCAATTGCGGTGTGCCAGGGTCTCCCGAGCATCTACCTGTACCACGATCTGACGTGATCATACGTCCTGGATATGCGGCCAGGAGGTCTGTGACAGCCTCCATCGTTCGTGAAGCAATCATGTTCTCGACGCGACTCCGCAGCAGTATGTCTGGCGAGCGCCTATGCGATTGGCGCTTTGTATATCATGTTTCGTTCAGTCTTTACCACTCTCTGCCAGGACATCATCCAAAAGCTTCTTTGTATCCTCCACCAGCTCTTTCTCTTTGTCAGCGCCCACCCTGTTGCCCCTGCTGTTCAACCATCCAATGTCTTGATTGCCCAAACCACCGTTAGTGACACGCTCGGGCTGTTCAACACTTTGCTGGGCCGGTCTTCCAGGCAGACCAGGTCTTCCTGACGGACCTGCAGGCTGTTTTGGCGCCTGAACAGAAATCGTCGAAAGAGTTGCGGCTTCGGGGCTAATTATGCCGGCCTCTTCAAGCGCATAGGCCTGTCTTCGCAGCTTTGCGACGACGGCTTGGAGGTTGGTGTAGAAGTCCGTGGAGTTTTGCTGGAAAGCTTGTTTGCGAGCTTCAAGTGTCGCCGGCTCTTGCGTGGTATCCATGTCTGTATCACCTTCGTTGTCGCTCGGCGCATTCAGTGGCCTGTTAGTGAGCGCATTTATGGCTTGCCCTGCCGCGGAGAGCATGGAAGCGACGTCGCTGTTGACATCGGTCAATTCGCGGATGCGGTCGGCCGTGGACAGAGTCTGTGAAGCCATATTGACTGAGGAGCAGCCAGGTTATTGTTGTGACAAGCAAAGTAATGGGATGTTGCGACGATGGTGTTGATGTGCCGCGATAAGCGCAGGTATAAGATGCGGTACGGAGGACCGAGCGGGCAGCTTACCTACGGCGCGAGGCGTTAACGAGCACTACACTTCATTCTGCGACTTCACTTGGCTTGACATCCATCCAGGCCATCGCGGACGCGCATCGCCCACGGCTTGCATTTTGCGCACTGCCATCACTTTACGAGTCACACGTGACCTTCATTTTTATCACAGGAGTCACTGCATGAGCTGATATTGCAGCCGCCATGTCAGCTCCTCAGCAGCAGCCGCCGTCGCGTACGGCCAGCGTTGGCCCTCCTAACGCGGGTGGCATGAATACGCCTCATGGACAAGGGCCTCCGCCTCCTCCGCCTGCTCAACAGAGCCAAAATCTGAATCAGATTGTGAGTGTTGCAACTTCGTTTCTTTTCTTGCGTTTTGAAGTTTGAATCCGATCCGAAGCCCGGTGGAAGCGAGGCCAACAGGGCGAACTTCACTGTCAACCGCGAAAATGAAGCGCGTAGGACGAGTTGGTCGTGACTTCCTTCGAGGCTCCTTTGCTCGCTTCTTCCCAATTGGACCTGGCGTCAAAAGTCGCTCATGCTTCAACCAAACACATCGACACCCAGTTCAACGTCAACATCATCAACATGAATCGGCGCACGATGCACTTCTCTCGGGAGGGAGCTGAGACCGTGAGAATGGTTGGCCTAGTGTGTATCTTCGCAGTGTCGCATTCCCATTCACATGACTGGCAACACTACCCTCCCTGTTTTTTCGCTCCTGGGAATCGCTCCTCTACAACCCCTTTAATCGCATCCACACATTCAAAGCAAAATCACCCTTACAATCATAGTTTAATCGCATTTCCTTCGCTATCAAGACCTGGCAAACTTTCAAACGAGATTTTCCACTGACAGGTATCTTTAGGTCTTGGAATATCTTTCCAAGAAAGGATACAGCCGTACAGAGGCCATGCTTCGTCGAGAGAGTGCGAATGTCGATGCGGAAGGCCGTCCGGTGCCATCGCGCGCTGAAGATACCGGTGGGAGGAAGTACTTCACAGCCTTCGATCTCACACTGCAATGGATCGACAATGCTCTCGACATCTACAAACCAGAGTTGAAGCGTCTGCTTTGGCCACTATTCGTCTACTCATTCATCGACATGCTAAGTGAGCACTTCATGCGCGACAGCCAAGAATTCTTCAAGAATTACAGAAATCACTTCGAATCAGAGCATGAGAACGATGTCCGAGCGCTTGCTCCTATGAGTTTACCAGAACATGTCCAGACAAACAGCGTTGCGCAATTGTACCGCAATCACAAGTACAGGCTTACAATCAGCAACATGGCCTTCATGACACTTACACAATTTCTCGAATCGAAAGACAGAGAAGGTGGCGCAACAATCATCGCTATCATGAGTAACAACATGGACATCAGAAACGTCGACCGCGCTGCAGCTGGCAACGAGCGCAGTCTCGCAAGACTTCTCGGAAAGCAAAATGGCGAGCAAGATGTTCCAGCAGAAGACGAGGGCATCCCAGGTCATCATCCTGGATCAGCAAACCTCGATCGCAACGCTCCCTCCGTGTTGTCGAAATTATCACTTGGCCCGATGCCCATGGAGCAGGACCTGATGGATGACGTGAAAGCTGAGCTGCAGGACCACGACGCCTCAAATCCCCCCGCAGCCGGCCAAAATTCACTCGTCGACGAATTCGAGCACAGCATCAAGCGCGAGCCAATGGACGACGTTCCATCACGCGACGCATTACCTCTCCCACCTTCCACCTCAAGAGACGTCGCAATGGAGGTCCAAAAGATCAGAGAGAACAGAGATCGCTTCCACATTGACGGGCGCAGCAGCGGTGTTGGACCTGGCCTCAGCGTCACCATGTTTACCTTCCATAACACATTCGACAGCGTCAACTGCATCGAGTTCTCCGGCGACAACTCTTTAGCAGCCGTCGGTACAGCAGAGTCGTACATTCGCGTCTGGTCTCTCGATAACCAACCACTCACTTCACCCACAGACCCCGCCGACTTTCAGCCATCTTCTTCACGTCGTCTGATCGGACACTCTGGACCAGTCTACGCACTCTCTTTCGCACCCTCCGTCGCTCTTCCACAGCCAGAGACCAATGGCCACACCAATGGTACCACCACAAACAACGACTCAAAGCCTCGCTATCTGCTGTCAAGCTCTGCCGATTCTACTATTCGTCTGTGGTCACTAGACACCTGGTCGAATCTGGTCGTGTACAAATCACACTCTTCGCCCGTCTGGGATGTCCGCTTTGGACCCTTCGGTCACTACTTCGTCTCATGTTCTTCTGACCGCACCGCGCGTCTTTGGAGCACACCGAACATTGCGCCTCTACGTCTATTCGTCGGTCACGATTCGGATGTCGAGGCGGTCGCGTGGCATCCTAATGGAGCATATGTCTTCACCGCAGCAGGTGGCGCAGATCGCTCGGTGAGAATGTGGAGTGTACAGCAAGGCAATGCGGTTCGTTTGTTCACCGGACACACTGGTAATTGCACTGCTATCGCCTGTGCGAACAGTGGCAAGATGCTGGCTTCGGCAGACGACCGTGGTGAGATCCTACTCTGGGACCTTGCTACTGGCCGCTTGACGAAGCGTATGCGGGGACATGGTCGCGGTGGTATCTGGTCGCTCGACTGGAGCGTGGAGTCTACCGTTCTCGTTTCTGCTGGCGCAGATGGCACTGTCAGAGTCTGGGACGTGGCGCCCAACAAGGATGCTGGTGGCAAAGTCATCAGCGAAGGCGGTAGTGGCAACAAAGTCGACGGTTCCGGCGTTTCAGGGGGTTCGGGCAGTGGCTCGAAGGGCAAGGCGAAGAAAGATGTCGTCGTCAGCCCTGATCAGATCAGCGCGTTCCCGACCAAAAAGAGCCCGGTGTACAAGGTTGGCTTCACCAACATGAACCTTGTGATTGCTGGCGGTGCTTATTTGCCGTAATCTCTCTGGGCCTGGCGGGTTTGGAAAACTAGCGTGGCGTTATGGAATGGGTAGATTGGAAGGTTTTGGCGATTCCCCCCAAAGGTCACGGGCGGCATGGTTTATAGCAAAGTCTGAGCGAGCGTACTAGAGCACAAAGGTTCGTAGTCCTTGCAGATAACAGAAAAAATCGGTATTGTACATTTGTAGCTTTTCAATACGCCCCGTCCGTCTCATGCTTGTTATGCTTTCCCTCGCCCATAATGTACAATAGAAACGAGACAGAATAATCTGCTTCTCGTCTCTCCGCCCGAACACCGCCCAAGGCTATCGACACCATAGATAGGATGACAGCAAGCAGGCCATGTATGCAAACTTCTAAACTTCCCAAACCTCCACCAACTCATCAACAGGGTATTCTTACTTCTGGCCTCCTTTGCCCTTTCCGCTCTTTTTCTTGGGGTCTGTGGTCCCCGCCGCCTCACCCTTCTTCTCGGCATCCTGTCCAAAATTTGAGATGAGATCCAGAAGACTCTCCTCGCTCTCCTGCGGCGCAAGGCCTTCCTCTCCTTCTCTCGCCTGTTCAAACATTTCAAGTTAGCCCGACTATCCCCTCAAAATGCAAGTACAAGTACACAAATCCGCTTACCTCCTCAGTACCAGTGACAACCTCAGCATCCCAACCCCTACCGAACCTTCCTCTGAACCTCTTCAGCCTTCCGGCCTCATCCTCTTCCACATTGGCCAATTTCTGGCTGCTCGGGTTCCACAGCGGGCTGTTCTTTGTGTCCTTGTTGGAGCGGTAGATGGGCGCCGGCGACGTTGTGCGGTGCAGGTAGGTCGAGCCGTCGGAGAGGGTGATCATTTGCGTGAAAGTGTAGGGTCTCTTGGGGCGGCGCAGGAGCGAGGCGTGCCGGATTTGCGTTGTGAGGCGGCAGGACGGGCAGCTCGTTGGGCGCAGTGGGCTGCGGAGGAGGGACATTGTGGGTGCTGCGGTTGTGGGTGGCATTTTTGGTGTTGTTGATGTGGTGGTGGTGGTGGTGGAGCCTCTTCGTCTTCCTCCCAATGGCCTGGCTTGCTGGTGTATGGAAGTTCGCCTTGTTCGTTCTGCGGCAAGCCGGGAGAGGATGTGCGGAGTCGGGGACTTCCTTAGCGCTGAACGTTATGGAGGTACGTTACTGAAGCCAACACTAAGAACGCAAGCTTCACGAAACATCTGTATAGGCGCGTGTAGATGGTATTTTCCACGCTATAACTCACTTCCGCAAAATCACCCGACGGTCGCTGGGCCACAATGCAGCAGTATGGTGCTGCCACGCGCCGCTTCCACGCCGCCTTCTACCAGTGGACCGTCCGGTCTTGGAACCCTTTGAGTCGATGTACTGGAGTCACACTCGTCCCGAGACGCAACAGAAACCAACCTTCCAGCAAATCAAATCCAAAGAAACCTAAGCAACCTAAGCATCCACCACCAAAACCCATCCTCTCCAGCGCTGAGAAAGAGCAATTTGCCACCGCAGTAGAGCATCTCGCCACGGACCCAATAACGGAAATCACCGATGTTCCCAGAGGAGGTCTCAAACCTTGGAGCTACGCGTTGCGTCGGAGACGAACACATGAAGCTCACAAAGTCAAGGTGGAGCTCTCTGTGCCGAAAGGCCTGCTCGAAGATAAAGCGATCCAGGCAAAGGCAAAGCAGTTAGACGTCTCCACTCGTTCATGGGACCGCACAGAAGCTTCGCCCAACGATGAGAGGTATCATCCCATCACGCTTAGCGGTAAACCCCATTGTGTTCTAGAAATCTGGAAGCAGCTTTACGTCAAGTACAGAGAGTCTGAACCGGACTCTGGAGAATCAGGCCATGCACTGCTGGACCCGGAGAAGCGAGAACCATACATTGAATCAAGTGGCGAGCAGATGGCTAAATTGAAAGATGACGAACAAACGCGGGAAGTCTGGACCGGCTTTGTGCATGAATTCACCAAAGGGGAGCACTCTTGTATCTTCACACTGCCATGGGAAATCTGGCCCATGATGGAATTATTGGACGCCAATGCATTCTTTTCAAGGGCATTCTCGGTTACTTTGAAGAGGGCAAGTCCGTCGGAGTGTGGCTTGAAGCGAAATATCATTCTGAAGGGCAATGAGCCCGATGTTATGAGTGCTAAAGAGTATCTTGAAACGTTTGCCTGGTGTACACAAGCGCAATTCGCGCGTGAATTTGCCGAAATCCCCCTTGCGGCTGCGAAAGACGTCAATGGCGAAGATACATCCCAACATTCACCGCAACAGTACATTGAGGCCCGGACAAACAAGCGCAGGCTTATGCTTCTCATCCCTGAGGACATGAGACATCAACTTGATCCTGCATTAAACACCAAAATGCGATTTTTCCCTCAAATCGCCGGGCTTCAAAGCTTCGGGGTAGTACAGTCTACCGATGGAATTCATGAAGCACTGGAGCTCATTGGAAATGATTATACGCTGAATCTAGCAAAGCGATTTCTCTCCAGCATTATTGACTCCCACTGCGACGAGCACGGACTCCCAGACCTTCCGATTGAAGATCTCCAAAAGCGTTATGCAGAAGTATGTGCTCCGAGCGTAGTTCCGGAGACGGGAACCGAGGAAGAGCAAAAGGACGGCATGGTCACTACCAAATCTCAAAGAGAGCAAGAAGCTCTGCAAGTTTCCTGCAATGAAGTGCGCTCGGCTCTTCGACACCTCGTCCAGCCCGTCGCGTTGATAACCGCAACGCGGCCAGGGCCTGAAAGCCCGCACAAGAGTCGCGGGGTGACGGTCTCTTCCTTTTGCACAGTCACACTGGATCCCAAGCCTATTATATCTTTCAATCTGCGCGTTCCTTCGCGCACTTGGAATGCAATCTACGAATCTCGAAGACTCTGCGTGCACCTTCTCAGCGCAACATCGGAAGGTGCCACTGCTGCGCATGCTTTCACTCTTCCTTACGAGCTACCACACCAGCCGTTCGAAGTCCTGGAGGAGCATGGTGGTGTCGTTCACAAGGAAACGGACGAGTCTTCTCGCACGCCCCCTACCGTCAACTGGCCTGCGGCCGTGCACATTTCGATGCAGGCACGATTGCTGGTTGACAAGTGTGTCAGCGTGGGCGATCACGTGGTCGTTCTGGCCGAAGTGGAAAGTGTGGAGAACATCGGCGGGCACGTTTCGGAATCTGGTCTGTTGGCGTATGGGAGACGAGGCTACCGAGTGTTTGGAAACGAGCTGAAACCCCTTGAAGCTCCGGAGGCTGCAAAGGCAGATGGCGGGGTCTCGATGGTGGAAGCCGAGAAAGAGTCGCAAGATGCAACAAGCAAGAAGGCCGGCCTCGCCACACAAAAAGATGAAGAGCAACGGAAAAGCATCCATGACATCGAGGAATCGTCGCCACTTCTTGACGAGAAGTCTCTTCGTTCACAAATGGAACAGACGGAGGCATCTTACAACATTCATGGCTTCCCAAACCGGACTGCTGCAAACGAGCCCACGCTGGAAGAAACTCTGAAAGCCGTCAGGAACGCTTGGGAGGCTTCACCCACGCCGTCTCTTGAGCAGAAGCCCTCAGAAGGCACCAGCAAAGACGCCTGGGATTTCAAGAAGAATATCATGAAGCCTCCACAACATCGCACCTTCTCGTCCTGGACGCAAGCCCAAACTAGAAACTACTCCAGCAAACCCGCGCCGTCATACCCTCCCATCCCCGAAAAGGTCCTCAAGAGCACCGTCGCCGAATACCTCTGCCCACCGCAAACCCACAACGAATACTGGGCCAACATGATCTCCCTCAAACAGCGAACCGACGAAGTAAAAGACACACTGGACAGAGCCCAGTCCACCTCGGGCATGTGGACGGACGCCGAAATCGCCCAGATGGAAGACGAGGTCGTCTCGGGCGAACGCAAAATCGCCCGCGACCTCGCCATCCGCCACGCCCTCGATCTCCAAAACATGCTGGACAGCGGGAACTTCAGCTTCGAGCGCGCGCAGATCCTCGAACACTACCTCGAGCAAGGCCAGGCGGCGTTGATGCTCGACGCGAAAGCCCTGCGCCAGGCCTGGGAAGAGCAGGGCATGTCCGAGGACGACTACGAAGATCAGAAGAAGCTCATCGTGACCGCCAACGACATCATCAACAGGCCTCTCATGCGGCTCAGGGCTCTGGTGGAGGAAGACGAGATCGAGGATGACTTCGGGGACGGAGAGGGGTTTGAGGATGGGGAGCTCGCCGCCAGTGCCGAAGAGGGAGTGGCGGGTGAGGGAGACGAGCTGCCCCCTACTGGTCCTCGGCGTCCTGTCGAGACGGAGGAGCAGGTCCAGCAGGCGCTGAAGGACTTTGATCAGTTTTTCAAGACGACGCTTGCGGAGAGGCGGGAGAAGGAGGAGGAGGAGAAGGAGAGGGAGGAGAAAGCATGAATGAATACCCTGGAAGCCATGTCCTTGTTACTTTGTAATTTGATATTCCTTTCCTTCTGGTTTTGCGATTGTAACAACATTTTCGAGCGTTTTCACAGCCTGTTCCCTTTTGTACATGCGGATCATATGAGCATAACCTCAACTTTATTGTATACAGGAAATACAGTATAAAGTAGCATAGAAGCATGAATCAAGACGGAAATTTCACGTGATGACTGGCGAGACGAGGATTCAAGAGTTGGAGGTTGAGCTTTTCTTCAGTCGTGTACCGGCCTCACTCTTGCCCTGCACCAACGCTGACCTGGAAGTTTCTTCAACTTCGAAAGCGGAAAAGAGCTCCAAAAAAAATTCGTGGTTGAGATTTGTTACATGTTTTTATAATACAATTGGGGACAGCCTGGAGACTTCCTTGGGAGACGTGGCAGGCATGCGCACATCAATTTGGGTTTTTCGTTCGCAATGGGAAAAAGAAATCCCATATCTTCCAATACATCAGAGAAGCTTGCCTCTGAGAACGCACGACAAAAAAGTTCATCAATTACGTTTACTCGACAAACTCCTTGACCTTCTTGAGCCAGCCGAGGTACTCCTTCTGCTCCTTGACGTCGATGTACTCAGGGATGAACATGGCGAGCTCGGTGTCGACACCCCTCTCGTTGAGGTAGGTCTCTAGCAGGGCCTGGAGGTCCTCGTCGAGCTGGGGGAAGGGAGGGCCGGAGTACAGCTTCTCGGAGGGAAGGGGCTCGTCGGCGATCTGGGCTTCGGGGAGGTCGGCGGAGGGGAGGTGGGTGACGGAGTTGACGGTGAAGTTGCCGCTGTCGGAAACGAGGTTGATGCGGAGAGCACCGGAGTTCTTCTTGCCAGGGCGGGAGATGAGGACGTTCACGTTGGCGGGGAAGGCGGGCTCGGAGTTGTCCTAGGTTTGTGAGTTAGTGCGTGTTCTTCCTTTCAATCGTTCAGCGCAAGCCTTACCTCCTCGTCGGCGAGACCCTCCCTGTCGGCGGGAGCGACGTTGTCCTCAGGCGCAACCTTGAAGTTGCCATCACGGTTGTTGCCCTGGTTGATGGCACCCTTGGTGTTTGCGCCACCGCTCTGTCCATCGAGCTCCATATCCTCATCGTAAAGAGCCTCGTCGGCCTCCTCGTGCTCGGGGTAAGGGTTGTTGAAGTCGGCAATTGTGAATCTGACCTCGATGAGCTCATCCTCGAACTTGCGGCTGAGCTTCACAATCTGCTCGCCGTCGACGTCGTGCAGCTTCCAGTCACTCCTTGAGAGGAAGTCCTGGACGTTGCTGTCGGATGCGGTCTGGTTGGTGTCGGCGTTCTCGGTCTCAAGCTGGAGCTCAGAGGTGAGCTTTGCGGCGAGCTCCTGGGCGGAGGCATCGAAGGTGGGACGGGAGGTGCTGAAGGCGGCGGTAAGAGCGCGAGGAGCCTGGGTCCTGATAGAGCTGGTGAAGGCAGGGCGAATGGATGCGCGGGTGGAGGATGCTGTGAGGCGAGCGGTTGCTCTAGGCGCAGCGCGGGCGATGGCGCGGAAAGAGTGCATTTTTGCGAGAGTTTGCGTGTGTGATTATTAAGATGGCTAGATGGATTCAATGGCGATGGCGAGTGGTATTAGAAGTGTTGGATGTAATAAAGACAGAGGGTGGAAGTGGGTAGAGCAGAATGTATGGATGAAGAAGGGGAGGTGTTTTTGCAGTGACATAACCTCGCAGAAAGAGAAACCCTGAGCTTGCAGCTGTTTCGTTTCGCCCTCCGAAACCCGGAGTTCTACCTTGGCTCTCTACCACCATATGTGAGTAAGAATACCATTTCTCGTAATAACTCCCCTACCACGCCTCCTCTTATTACCTACCTCTCACTGTAATACACCCACAGATTGCGCTTTCTCACCAAACCATACCGCGCGCATAACCACCACAACCATGGCATCCGCGCCCGCCGCCATTCCCGTGCCCAATGCCGGCGTCAAGGCACAACCGCCCTCGCAGAAAGAGAAACCCAATCCTTTGCGCAGTATCATAGCAGGATCCAGTGCCGGTGCCGTCGAGATCGCCATCACCTACCCTGCCGAGTTCGCCAAAACCCGCACACAACTCAACTCTCGCCTTGCCGCTGGCCAGAAACTCCCATTCCCGCCCTTTGGACCGCAATGGTACGCCGGATGCACTACCTTGATCATTGGCAACAGCATAAAGGCCGGTGTTAGGTTTGTGGCATTTGACCAATACAAGCGGATTCTTGGAAACGATGATGGCACAATCAGCGGACCCATGACTGTCGTGTCTGGATTTTGCGCCGGTGCGACTGAGAGCTTGCTCGCCGTGACTCCCTTCGAGAGCATCAAGACTCAGTTGATCGACGACCGCAAGCAGGCGAAGCCGAGAATGCGAGGCTTCCTGCACGGCTCGGGCATTATTGCCAGAGAGCAGGGCATCAGAGGCTTTTTCAAGGGTTTCGTCCCTACCACTGCTCGCCAGGCAGCAAACTCAGCAGTCCGCTTCAGCGCATACACTTCTATCAAGCAAGCCGCACAATCATATGTCGCACCAGGCGAGAAGCTCGGGACATTGTCAACTTTCGCCATTGGTGGAGCAGCAGGCATCATCACTGTCTACGCTACTCAGCCCATCGACACGGTCAAGACGCGCATGCAAAGTCTGGACGCCAAGGGCTTGTACAAGAACAGTGTTGACTGTGCGGTCAAGATCTTCAAGGAGGAGGGTGTCTTCAAACTTTGGAGTGGTGCTATGCCCAGACTCGGCAGGTTGATCTTCAGTGGTGGTATTGTTTTCACCATGTATGAGAAGTCCATGGAGCTGATGGACAAGCTGGACCCGGAGAAGAAATACATTTGAGTTGGAAGTTTGTCGTAAAGTGTAAGGGCAGCACGATTGTGGCCTTGGGTCTTGACCTGCACCGTGCTGCATACTTGCGTCCGAGAAGCCACTTGCTATACAGCACGATGCATGGGCGGGACTTTTTCAGCCTCACGGAATTTCCCAAGTGGAGCTTCCGGACGATGCAATGGATTGTGGCGTTGTCGAAGACCGGAGGACGGTAAAACCTGCAAGTTGCCAATTGATCAAGGCACCAAGCGCTTCAATCTAGTGGCGGAATACCGGATGGGACGGCATGATCCAACACGGCTGTTTGACGCGGTGAAGGACGGGCGTGAAAGGAGTCACGCAAAGAACCTTGCACCTCTGAAAGTGTCCACACCTTCAGGAGCGAGATCAAGAGGAACCAGACCGATTGACCACTGCAAATGTCACATCGAAGATTACCGGCTCAGTTGGTGGTAACTTTGCTCCGACGGGCTCGGAGGGATCAGCTGGGTATGCAGGACACATGCACGTATGCAGATACACGATAGAAAGAGCATAACATGATTCAGCCACGTTTTAACACACCAAACAGATTAATTTCCCGATCAATCCAGCTGCAGTCTACTGCTTACCTCGGTCAATGTACTAAAAACTAACGACGATGCACCACCTCCCCCATGGAGACCCCAATGTCCCCCGCATAACAGCCAAGGCGGATCAAGCGTATTCCACCAATCTTCGCCCGACCACGATCACATGCCATTAACAGACCATGCAGGAACGACGCCTGGCAATCTGGAAAACTCCATGAAAACCAATCTGCTGACGGCAGAGCTGTCGTCGTGGTCCAAAAAGGCTTTCTGAGTTTGGCCATCAATATGATTCGATGTGCCACTGAGGGTCGGCATGTGCCATGTCGCTGTGCTTTTGATGAACATTTCCCCGTCTTGGAATAATGGTGTAGGGCACGATTGATTGTTTGTGACTTCGTGTGGAACTGAGTTCGTAAATGCTGGCATGTGCTGGCGGACTGCTTGAAGCATATAAAAGTCAGCCTGAGATCTTAGTCGACTTGGTCCAAGAAACACAGCTCATAGAGCCGCGTAACACCATCATGGGGGTCTCCGCCATTCTGTTCAGCTGCCTGGCTCTCGTCTCCGCCCTCCCAAGCAACGATGCTCCCGGTAAAGAGAAGCACCCCAAGAGCAAATTCGGTAGCTTCGACCTCGTAGGCTACGCGAAGGACAATCCAATTGGCACGACTACTGGCGGCGCAAAGGGCGAGACAGTGACAGTGCGTGATGGTGCAGCTCTGGTCGCCGCTGTTACCGGCGATACGCCTCGCACCATCTATGTCGAAGGCAGCATCGACGTGCCGTCTCGTCTGCGTGTCGGCAGCCACAAGTCCATCATTGGCGTTGGCGACAATGCAGAGATCCGTCGGAACGGCATGACCATCATCCACGCGACCAACGTGATCGTTCGCAACCTGGCAATCCGCTTCATCGTCGACAACGACGGCATCACCATCCAGAACAGCACCCGCGTTTGGATCGACCACAACGAGTTCGAATCCGAATTCAGCCAGGAGGTAAGCACGCAAAGTCCACTCACATAGAGGCCACAATAACCAACTAACCTCCCTCCACAGATCGGCCCCGACTACTACGACGGCCAACTAGACACCGTACGCGGCAGCGACTGGATCACAATCTCCTGGAACTACTTCCACGACCACTGGAAATCGAACCTAATCGGCAACTCGGACGCGCTGCGCGATGTCGACTTCGGCAAACTGCACCTGACCTACCACCACAACTACTGGCGCAACTGCGGCACGCGCGGGCCCTCCGGCCGCTTCGGTCACCAGCACATCTACAACAACCTCTACGTCGACTACCGCTACCAGGCCATCCAGTCGCGCTCCGACAATCAGATGCTCGTCGAGGGGAATGCGTTCTTCGGCAAGACGAGGACTGCTGCTACGACGTATGGGCTGGTCATTCCGGAGGATTCGCCGAATACTGGGCCGGAGGGGGATTTTGAGATTGATGGGTTTATGAATCTTGGGGCTAGTAAGTTTGGGATGGGCTCCCTTTGACTGCAGATTGAAGTTGCTGACTGGTTTGCAGAAAACTACTTTGGCGACGCGATTGTCAACATCACCCAGGTTGAAAACTTCAAGAAGGCGCCGTATAAGTACAAGCTCACCGATCTTTACGAGCTGCCTTTCACTGTCCTGGCTGGGGTTGGTGTCGGAAAGATCTGAAAAGCTCTAAACACACAAGGCGATGTGGATTTTGCTATACATACTACTGAAGGGCAGGCCATCGACAACAAACTCGGTGAAGCATCTCATCAATGCCTCCCCCCGAGTCAAGAATCAAGTCGTAACTTAATACCAATAAATCAAAACCAATACATACAAACGCTAGCTCTGCTGCCCAATTTTCCAATCCCACAAACCACTCTTAATTCTTCAATCCCCTCCGCTCTCAGCCTCCCTCTTCAAATCCTCATTAAACCTCTCAAACCCCGGCCCAGCCTTCGCGCCCGCACCAAACCAAGCAAAAGGCACAGAGAGCAACCCACTAAACTCCTCTCCATGCACAAAAGTCGTGCCACCAGGTATAGACTCGCTAGGCTGGAAGCGGAAAAAGTGGTCGCCGTAAAGGAGCAGAGGGATGGAACCGCGCCATTTGAATTGCGATTCGGTGTTTTCCTGTGCGGAGGAGGAGGGGAGTTAGTATGATTTATGAGCGCGGACAATGTTGATTTAAGGTATAGATGACGCACAAGTATCACGGGCGAGAAGGACATGCCTTCTAACTGCACGTTGAGTTTGTCGCCTGCTTGGAGGTCGATGCCGGGTCTGGGCGTTTGGGGCTCGATGGATTTGAATTGTGCTTGGGTCCATTGGGGGAGGCGGGCGAAGTCTAGGAACTGGAGGTTTTTGGTTTTAGCTGGGATTATGTATCAACTTGTAAATTGTGCGGAAGGTAAGGTCGTACAATCTTCCGGACGTGCGCAGGAGAACTGGCGATTTCTTTTGTTGTGGTTACGAGGACCATGGCGAACTGTCTGCTATGGAATTTTGGAGGAATGAGAGGAGAGGGATGTTATTACTTAGATTTTTACGACACTGCATCCAGACCAATTTCTCTGTTCCAGGAAGAGCCTGATGCTATATAGTCTCGAGAGTTGATGTATTTGAATCCTTGTCGGCCATTGGCTGGCCGTGACGCCGGTGTCAGCTGGGTTGTCAGCAGGCCAGATGCCGCCATAGCAATCTATTCTTGCATAAGTCAAGCACTATGCAAATGAACAAGCTTACACACGAGAGACACGTAGACACGTGAATACTAACACGGTCGACGCAGTTAGTGTGAGCCGTCATAGCTGGGACGTAGATATTTGATGCGCGATAAATCGTGCTGGGCACTGTTTCCCTAGATGCATCCTCCGATGGAGAAGCGTGGAGCCAAATCGGCATACACAATAATCTGCAGTTCGTGTATGTCCTTCAAATAAATGTGAGCAAAATTGATGTGATTCCTCCGAAGGTTTTCCAATAGAGACAATGGATATTGTCTTTCCGAGCCAACAAGCCGGGGCCAACGGATCGCCAATGGTGTGGTAGCTTTGCTTTGACTTCACCTCTATATTCCTGACTACATTAACCTTCTGGGAACAAATGTTACAATTACTCTCGACATCATTTCTTTCCATCTCCTGTCTGCTGAGTGTTGTACAACAGCTTGTCATGCACGATGACAAACCTTTCACGCCACGATGGTGACCCATGCGCTTTGCGGCTGAGTGCTAGTGCGCAAGGAGGGCGCCATAATGGGCGCGACGCACCTCCTCGCCGATCTTCATCATCTGTCCCAGGATCTAGTTACTCAGGCTCTTCATGTTAATGACCAGATCCCCGGGTCGACAAGCTGCAACACTATCACGACTTCCAGCAGCGCCATCATGAAGCTCTAGCATCTACTCGGCTATGTGACGGAGTGAGATGCGGGAGCGCGATCGAGGCACGGGAAGCAACCCTCTTCTGAACAAATGGCAGGTATTGGGGAGGCCAGCGCTGTGATCGGTGTTGTACAAGTTGGGTTTTCTCTAGCCAGGACACTCAACACCTATATTGGAGACTACAAGGACTCGCGCGACAGCATCATCAGCCTTGCCGCAGAGCTCGACGCAACAATTATTCAGGTGAAGGAACTCAACTCTTTCGTGGAAAGCAACAAATCGTCCAAAGTACTTGGCGAAGGTAGCCTAAAACTGGCAGAGAAGTGCACCAAAGACTCCGACAGACTGGTGAAGCGACTCGTGGAGCTCCTGACCAAGGCACGTCTTCCGGACGATCCAGCAGCCATCGTCAATATAAAACCCGAGGATATCGTCGTTAGCAGACTGACAAGAGCCTATTGGCCTCTTGTAAAGCCGCAGGTTGAAGTTGTAAGGTCGGAGCTGCATGTTATGAAGACGGACATCCTCTTGGCCCGAAGTTGCATCCAGTCTCAAACAGGAAGCACGCCTGCAGACAGAGCAGCAGGAGACGAGAGTATTGTTGCCCACGCTAAAAGTCTACAACTTGCGCGGCAACTCCTTCGCAAAGCAAAGGCCGAAGAACAGCGCTCCACCATGTCGAGAGTTCCGGAACCTCCGCCAAGGCACGTCCGCATTTTGGATGATTATCCAAGAGTCTCGGACGATGATCAAGGGGCGGGGTCTCGGATACCTCCCCCTATACGTCGCTCAACAGGATTGTCTACTGGTGGTGAGCATGGCGGCGCCCTTGCCGACCGTCTTGCCCGTGAGATTAGGGACGACATTGCCAACGACCTGGCTCGCAAGGAAAAGGAACGAAAGGAAAGAGAAGCTGCCGAAGAAGAAGCTCGCAAAATGGCAGTCGAGGTGTACCAGAAGACCTTGAAGGAACAGTTCACTCGCCTGCAAGCGCGTTCTGAGGCCACGCAGCGCCAGATGAAGGAGATATTCGGCAGTACCCTTGATGAACGGCAATTGCAAAGATTCTTGGAAGAACAGCAATCACAGCACATGCAGGACGAGCTCGGTGAAATGCTATTGAAGCTTGGAGTCGGTCCTTCGAGCCCTCAGGCTGCCTTGCCCAAGGAAGCTCCGTCTAGTGCCGATTCAAAGGAGAGTGGAAGCTCCAGGCGAAGGTATTTACTCCTATGGATTACTCTGCACTTGGTTCGCTTACTCATAAGAAACAGATGGCGTTTTGGCCGACGCTCATCTCTTTCAACAAGTCATTCGAGGTACTGGTCTGACGTGACCAGTAATTCGAGAGATTCCCTAGATATCGGAGATTCGAAATACGAATACGTCGAAGGGATCGTGAGATTTGATGCGACCGATCACTATTGGTGGGACTGGCACCCCATTCGCAGCAGCACCATTCAACATCAGCCATGCGGCTCAGTCTGCGATTTGCAGCCTACGTTGACAGTCCTGCACTCCATCCCGCAATCAGTCAGGCAGAATCTTCACGGGTTCATCAACTGGAAGTACGGCACTGGAGACGGTGATTATGGCCCTCATGAATGGCGACTCCATGCTGCAGTGTGTGCGAAACATGGTGCCCACAAGTCTCGTAGCTTCTTGAAAAGAGCTATATTAGGGACGACTCTATCCCAAAGAGCAACTGACACACTTGTCGTTTACTGTCGGCCCCGACGCGAAGAAGAGCTTGTGGATGACTCTTCCGAGGCACCCCCAAGAGTTGAGCTTTCGAGAAATGACATCAACCTGATGCGAGCTTGGATGAGTAAACGAGGCATGAGTACAGCAAAGATCGACGAGCTCGAAGCTCAACTTGCCAGAAACAGAGTGATCCCACCACATCCAGGTCAACCTGATCATAATAACGCCAATCAGGCTACGGGAAACGTTCCACCAGTCGAAGATGAAGCGTACCGTGTAAGCGACCGAACGTGGCGACCAAGCAACCGCACGATTGAAGTTGTCACCGATGGTGCCGCAGCTCTCCGAGAGGAACAGAAAAAGAACCTCGGGGAGGAGCTAGCAGATGAGCTGGCCGAAATGCGCCGGGATCGCCGGCGACGCTCACGAAGCCGTGGGCATAGCAGTGCGAGCTCTCGGTCTAGTGATGGCCGCCTCCACATCTACCACGACAGGCGCGCAAGAGGGGATGATCGTGAAGATCGGAACAGGGATGGGAGGCAAATCGAGGCTGAGATCGAGATCAGGGAGAGGTTGAGAGACGAAGCCAATAGCACCAGACTTCAGCGGACTTACGAGGCGGCGAACAAACGGATTGCGGAGCAGTATGAAAAGAAGCAGCGAGAGGCAGAAATCAAAGCAAAAGAAGAGGAACTTCGACAATTGGTGCAGTTGGATCGTGAAAGACGCGAACCTCGACGAAGTAGATGGGACGATGATGATGGATACGAGGAAATAGTCGTCAGAGATCGATATCCAGGCATGCCCGCGACGTATGACTACGGCGCCAGAACGGACAGAGCAGGACCTCTGGTCATCAGGGAGTATGATCGCCGCCGTGCCAGAAGCCCTACACCACCGCCGCCTCCACCTCCTCCCGATTGGTACAACCCTGGCGGCCAAGAGAATCTTAGACCATACCAACCATACGAGATAGGCTCTCGTCTCAGTCCGATATACGAACAAGCAACGCCTGTGATGAGGGAGCGGACGAGAAGGCCTGATGTCGCGGTGACGAGTCGCTCTCATGATTACAATCAGTACGTTCCTCAACTAGGCCAGACGGGAAACAATGTCTACTTTGACTATCGCGAGTCTGAAGCTGCGATGCCCTGGCCTTTACCGAGACCCAGAATTTCTAGGGATAATCAAGAAGATACCGAAGACGCAGACGACGCGGATTTGGACGACGAGCAGCTCAAAACGAAGATGTTGGTGAGGTACACTGGGGGTGGCCTGAACACGGCAGCTCCTCCGCCGCCTGTAAGTTGCCAGAGAGATGTTTTTCCTACCCGTGGCAAGATACTAAACATCACAAAGGACAACGAGCAACATCCCGAGCCCGGCCATGATGAGGCTGTTCGCGAAGAACCCATAAACAGAGCCTCTCCAGAAACAAGTCCCATTCCAGGCATAAGGGTAAGCCCCTTCAATTCCATCAGCATTCCCTCCTTGATCCCATGCTAATCAAAATCTCGCAGCGCAATTATACCGCAACCGTTGAAGAATTCGACGAGGCGCAAGAAGACCCAGATATCCAACCCGGCGCTGCAGAACGCCGAACATCACGATCTTCTTCCTCCTCTTCGTTCACTTCCATTCGCAGCAGAGGGCGTAGGCGAGACGAGAGACGTCGTGAACGTGCAGACTTCCCGGAAAGTCCATCATCGTTGCAGGCACCGAGGGTCGAAATTCCGCCGCCCAAGAGGTGGTGGTGATTTGAAGACGCAGCAGGAGGAATCACTGTTTCACTTGAGAGTGGGAGTCATGAGGCGATCTAGGCACGCGTAGGACATCAGACCGTATAATTTCTTCTCCTTCTCCTCACAACTTTGTATATCATACCACACCGATCCAGATAAAATCCTTCTACTTCGTTAAGAAAGCAGAAGTTTCAACTCGAAGCGAAGATCGTCCCAAGAGAGATCAAAGAAGAGAATCGAATCGGCAGAAAGAAAGAAACTACGAAATAAACCTCCACCATCCACCATCCCCCATCACTGAGAACCATCTCTCAGCACCTCACCAATTCCCAACAACCCTCCCCCACCCTCCAAACCACCCCTGTCCCTCCGGCTGATACCCCTGCCCATAACCCGGCGGCGGACCGCCATATCCGCCGGGCAACCTAGCAGCGGAAGTTGGCGTGAAAGGCGTATTAGTAGCGGTGGAAGAAGAGGAAGAAGTCGTCGAGGTGCGAGGCGTGATGGTGAAAGTGGTGAAGGCTGAGGTTGTGAAGGAGATGGACGGCGTGAGAGCGTCGGCTTCGCTGCTGCTGCTGCTGCTGCTGCTTATGCTGCCGCTCGGGCTCCAGGATGGGTAGGCGGTTGGTGGCGTGAATGTTCCTGGGAGGGAGGTGGTGCTGTTGGAGGGGATGATGGGGCTGCCTTCTGTGCTGCTCGTGCCAGTGCTGAGAGGTGGGCTTGGGGTAAAGGATGGGTAGGGGTAGGGAGCTGGGCCGGAGCGGGAGGTTGTTGTGGCGCCGGTTGATAGCGGGATGAAGGAGGAGGATGCTGAGACTGGACTGCCTTCGGTGGAAGAAGAGGACTGGCTGCCAGTGCCGGGGATTGTGATTGTGGTGTTAAGAGTCACCGTTCCGGTGCTTGTGACGCGACTGGTGATCGTCGAAGTGCTGCTAGGCGTAGAGGTTGAATTGGAGAAAGAAGAAGGTTCGATTGGTGAGCCTTCAGTGGAAGAGGTGCTGCCACCTGTCGGTGAGGTGACGGTTGGCAGCGTGATGGTGTAAGTCGTGGCGGTGGAGGTGATGTTTCTGGTCGAAGAAACGCCCGTGGGTCCAGGCCTGCTGAACGTGCTGTTGGTGCCGGTGACCGGGGCGGCGGGGGTCGAGCTACCAGTGCCTGGCAAAGAGTCTGTTCCGGTGCGAGGGCGGCTAGAATAAGGGAATGGAGGGATGGGATATGGAACAGGTCCGTATCCAGTAGGTCTGCCCGTTCCCCAAGGCCTGGTGGACGAGCCATCAGTGGCTGTGGTAGGGGAGATTGGAGCAGTGCCAGTGCCAGGGACAGATGTCGTATCATTTCCAGCTCGCGGGTCGCTTGGAATTGAGATGGGCGGCGAAGTTCCGCTTGATGAAGTACCGTTCGAAGCAGTCACGGGTGAGTTCAGAGTGCTACTATCCACACCCGGGGACGAGTCGATAATGGTTGTACCAGTCGTCGTCAATGTCCGTGTGAGAGTGATTGGCCGCGTGATAGTAGATCCCCCAGTCACACGTGCGGTGGGAGCGGTGTTCCATGGCAAAGACTCATTGCATGGGGTAGGAAACACTGGGCTGCCCTCGGTTGATGAGGAATCGCCGACAGACGGCGCCGGAAAGTACCCGTAAGGCGGTGGGCGATACCCAGTGGGTCTTCCCGAGGGAGAAGTGGCGTTTGTGGTAGGTACAATTGAACCAGAACTTGGACTCGCGTTGGTACCGGTGGAAGAAGTCGTGCGTGTGGAAGATGTAGACGAAGAATTCGTGGCGGGAACAAGAGAACCAGACACAGAGGGTGTGATGCTCACCGTGACTGTCTGGGTGATCAGATCTGTGCGTGTGGACTGCGATGGCGTAACGGGGGATCCCTCCGTCGACGATGTCGAATCAGTACCATTCCTTGGGAGGCTGTTGTAGCTTGCAGTGTACGAAGTAGTCCTGGTGCTGGTGCTGGAGCGAGTAATGCTAATATCAGAGAACGAAACAGACGAGGAAGAAGTCGAGTTCGATGGGGCGACTGGCGATCCAGAAGTGACAGATCCGGAGGGAATGGGAGGGCCCCAGCTACCAGTACCGGAGGATGGAGGGCCGTAGTAAGGCGGCCTGAAACCTCCATAGCCAGGAGGAGCACGAGTAGAGCTGGTGGGCGTCACAGGGTCGATCGTGAACGAACTCGTGGTGGCATTCTGCTCGCAGTCCTCGTCTTTCTTGACGAGAGCTCCACGCTGAACTGTGCAAAGTTGTCAGTACTGGCCGTCCATATCAAACATTGCAAGCAACATACTTGGAATAGGTTCGCAAGCAACCACGGACAGCAGAGCCGCAAAGGGCAACAAGCAGGCAACTCTCATGTCGACGTCTTTTGTGAAATGCAGTAACGATTGACAAGAGCGATACCAGGGAAGCAAGCAAGAAGCAGTGCGGGTGGAAGGAGACAAAAAACGAGAGTGAAGTTGCTCTGTAACGAACGAAGAGCTTGATCGACAAGAGAACGGAGAGCAAACAAATCGTCCGAGAAAGCCGCTCTTATACACATCTTCCCCTTCCGTTTATCCGCATGCGTGACAGATAAACTGACCCACCCATACACACAAGTGAAGACCCCACTTGATCTATCCCGTCAATAATCAAGCTCGCCTTGCAGCAACACAGGACATGGATTGCCAGCTCTTCGGTACCTGCATGACGCACCTCGTTTGCAGTCCCGCCCAAATAGAGATATGGTCGAAGTGGGTAAGTGCCTTAAGATGCTGCTGCAAGTGTAATATCGCCTGTAACCTCGTATCATGTCTTTGAAGAAGTCAGCAGGGTCCACACAGAAGGCCAGACTTTCTTGCGTAGAACCTGGATGGTACGGTTTGAGGCTTCCACAAGGGATGGTCAAGCAGATAATGAAGGGAGAAGTGATGCTCTGGTTGTGCGCTGTGGCGTTGTGTTCCCCTGTCGAACGGCCAGGGCCTTCTTCTCGGGATCGAGCCTTGCACATGCACGTCGGTGTTTTGGCGGAATGGTTGTACAGCCCAAGGCGTTTGTTGTTGTTGATTATGTTGAAGGATCAAAGAAGCAGGCTCCGTTTGAGCCATTTGTTGGAGATCCCCGGCGTGTGTATGTATGTGTGTTCAGACTGAAACATTGAAAAGACGGATGCGGACATGCTTCGACGCCTATACCCGTTCGGGTGGTGTAATTTTTCTGGACAGACACATAACACAGACGTACCTAGGTATCTTGGCACGATGGAGAAGCTGAAAGAAATCACTGATGTTTCCCATTTGGTGACGGCATCTAAACAACGAATGTGTGCGATTCACGTAGATTGGTAGTGTCTCCTTTGTTCATTGATCGTCGTATTCGCGAACTAGCCATAAGTAAGCAGGAGTGTAGACTGTAGTGAAAGAAGCGAAGTTGCACAAACCAGGATAACCGTGCTTGTCATCCGGTGCTGTGCAACCCACCGCCTTGCGGCTCTGATATGCACCCCTCAGAGCCGATTCTGGTACGCTCCCTGCACTTCGCAGAACCGACAGGTCCGGGTAAACAAATCCACACAAGCAAACGCTACGCCTCGGCTACATCGCTTCGGTGCTGTGATTGACCTGGTGTATCGGCCGCGTGCAGCCATCTTGAGACCTCTACGTATATCTTGTTCAGGTAGTGGGTGTCAAGCTCGTATCATGGCCGCCACTTGCAAGCCCGCACTCCCAGACGCATGGCGATAACACGCTCTTGGCTACCACATTGTCTCGCAGAGGCTTTGGAGAAGCTGTCCTGCTTATCCGTGGCGTTTCTGTAAACAGCCAACATAATACCTGGCTTGAACATTAGCTGGCTGATGAAGCAAGGCCGCAGCAAAAGCAGAGCCGCGCCAGGTACAAACGCAGATCCGGCTGCAGGTACTGTGTTACCGGCAACCTTCGGCTGCAGTGTTCGGCCTGCAGTGCTTGTGCATATGCCCCAGAATCTTACTCCAGCGACCGCGGCAGGCCCGGGCTGGATTGAGCGGGAACCAACGCAAGTAACCGTTCGTCCTGTAGGTACAGTCTGTTTGTAGTACGGCTGGCATACCGACGAGCAAGGCGGACAGCTGTGATCTTTTGTCAACCCGTTGGGCTCGGTTAAAATGTTGAGCGCAAAGCAAGGAGAGCTTCGAATTGTCTGTAGCACTTTGTCTGACAACGCCCCCAGAGTGCGACAGCAGCAAGGGCAGTCAAGGACTGAACGACATGTGGCGTCTTGGTGCCATGCAAAATCCTCCTTGCGACAAACGCAAATGTCTCTGAAGCGTAAGCTGTCAAAGAGGCGTGCATCGATCCGGTGTGGACCTCCGAATTGTCAATGGTGTGCAGAGTAGAGCAGGCATACTGACCAGCGAAGACTTCTTCCTCGATGCGGGTCTTTCAGAGGGTCAGTCTTGTGCAGGCCAAAAATGCATCGTGCCGCGTGGACGGAATTTCTGGTCCGAACCGCAACTTCTAAAGAGGCACGCATCCAAACGGTGTGGCCTTGAAGGTGTCAATCCCGCGCAGGCCAAGAAAAGCCGTATTATGCCGCATCGATCGGTGGTCACCACCCGCCCTGACTTACGCTGAGGCCTTGGGTTCATGGCGACCTCACGCATCTTCAGCCATATCGTCCGCAAACGGGCTCCTCCCACCCTCCTCAACCTTCACAACCTCCCGCGCCCTCGTCTCCGGGACCTTAAGTCCATCATCACCCTTAGGCGCCCCATTCGTCTGCGTCCGCCCCGCCACCTCCTCAGCAACACCACCACCCTTAGCAGCCTTATGCTTCCTCCGCCTCGGAGCCGGAAGGGTAGGTTTTTCCTTCGTGACCTTTGCCGAAACCTCATGAACGCTCAAACTACTGTCTCCGCCGTCGTCGATGGACATGCCGAGAATCTTCTTGGCGACCTCGCCTTCCTCCAGAGGCGGTGCGGCTTCCTTTAGTTTCTGCTGGATTTGCTCGTCTTGCTCGTCGCCTTCCTCGCGGATCCATTCGACTTGCTTGCAGCGGATGACTAGTCTGATGACGGTTTCGTCGACGGGGGCGAAGTGGGCGCCTGAGCGGTTGACGAGGAGGTAGAGGAGTCTTCTGACTTCGTTGCGCTTGTAGTTGTTTCCTTCGCGGCCTAGTTGGGTGTTTTTGAGTAATGGACAGAGGACTCTCAAGTAAGTGTGGCGCAATGCTCGCTGACCGTCTTTCTCTGCACCGTCGGCGTTCCTGCCGATATCGCCACTGCCCGGGTCCAGGTCCAGGAGGTTACGGATTATCACGTCGACCAGGACGTGTAAGTCATTAGTGTAGAAGTATTCGAACGTCGGGGGTGTGGTGAACAGCAAGTAGAGCAGTTTGAGGATCAAGAGTTGTGGGCCAAGCGCCGATTCGCGGTTGAGTAGGAGGATCAGGTTCTCGCCGAAGGTTCGATAAGAAGGACCATGCATGGATAAGACCTTGAGGATGCGGTTTGTGAGCGGACCCTCGGAGTCTGGTGACGTTGGCGCATTGGCTAAACACATGTATTGTTCGTTCAGTACCAGCAAGACCCGGATAATGGGGTAGTGGTATGGGTCATCCGCATCGTCAGAGAGCTGTTCGATTAGTTGGAAGAGGTACAAGATGAAAGCATCATCTACCACAACCATATCTTCGCGCGTGAGTTTTTGTATCCTGGCCATCTCGGCCAACAGTTCCAGCAGCATGCGATACAGCCCGACCGCATCGTCTCTGCGATCGCTAATCAGGTCCACAAGTCTTGCAAAAGCGCCTTCGTCTTGCATCATTTCGAAAGCAGTCTCGTCTGCTCTGCCATCGAAAAGGAAGATTGCAGCTGCCAGGTGTAGCGTATCCACATCGTCATCCTGCACAGATCCGTCAGCTTGACTTTTCCCAACAAACCGCCTTGTATTCCGTCTCATCCCCGCATGCCGTGCGGTCATATTCAAGGCTCTAATGACATACCTGAAGCAAGCAATACAAAATCTGCCTTCGAATATACTCCTTGTTCGCGGCGAACAACTTCGAGTCCAGTAATTTGTACACGTAGTGCGCGAAATCGTATTCGGACAATAGGATTTCATCTTCGGTGTTCACCGTCGTCAGCTTTTATCACCCTCCATTATCTCAAGCATCCAACTATCCCAGTGTCATGCTCTTGATCCTCCTGCTCTTTCCCCTCTTGCCAATTGCAGAAATGTGGAATCTCGTACCCTTATGTGTTGCGGCGAGGTCGATGAAAGCCCTCAAGGCATCGTCGATGTCTTCGGAAGTTTCGCATGTCGGAGGCGTGACGATCGTGTCGAGTTCTGTGTGGGAAGAGAGATTTCGTGAGCCTTTCTGGTCCTGATGTCCACGTACAACCAACACTGTCATGCCACGTCTCTTGCTTAAGCAGTTCAAATATCCTCAGCCCTGAGGCCACATTCCACCGAAAGAGAGATCCGGACATACCCTCCCAAAACTTCCTCTCGCTCTCCAACGCCTTAGAAGCCTCCTCAGCCTCGGCGCTCATTCTCCTCTCAGAAGCTCTTTCCTCAGAATAGCAAGCCTGTCAAAAACCGTGCCAGGATATGAAATCGTCGCAAGCAGTCTAAAAGACAGAAGAAACCCAGTGCGCAACCAAGATCATGTCGTGTCGTGTGAGCAGTGAGAATGCGCGATCGTAAGCGAATGTGGCTGCTGAAAGTGTGCGCAAGCCCCGGCGCGGCGGTGGGCAATGGCGACGTGCACGCACAAATGGGAGACGATAGGAGGAGAGAGAGGAGAGAACTTATTAAACAATATATGCAAGAGTGTGAGGTGTCAGTCTGTGTGTGTGTGTAGCAAGAGAGTTTACCATAACAACATTCGAAAGCAAAGTGTCCCCGACCTCGGGCCACCCAAGTCTCCCAATACAGCTTGTACAGCTAACGTTAGCTAAGACGAAGGGAGCACCACTACAATATGGATGACGCAGCCCAACGTTTCCAACTACCAAGTTCGCTTAAGCCCTGCAAGCACACCTCCAACGCCCAGAGTCTCTGCGACGTTTCGGCACGAAGAAGTCAAAACAGACAGGTTTAAAACCTAACTCCCAATAGGTTAGTCAAGTTATCATAAAGGATGCTCTCCCTCCCGACCGCCGAAGGGGAGGAAGCAACGTTAGTCGAAGGATCAAAGGATGGAGGGAGGATGAAGCGGCTAAGGCGGGGAGAAGGCGGTATTTTGAATGATTTAGGTAACACTTAAGCGGGCTTGGTAGAGGTAGGGGGACAGTAAATGCCTCATTCAAAAACGACATCCCCATATCATACTTGCGATTTCTCTTGTGCTTCTTTTTCTTGTTTTCTCGAATCAAGACTGAATGAAAGAATTGTTTAATGTTAGAGCTAAGTGTTTTGGTGGGAGTTTCCTCGTTTATCTTTACTACCTAGTGCTCTTACCTACATGTTCCATCGTTTTGAACCGTACTACTCATAATTGATCCCTCTAGCACACACAATCAGTTGACGAACGGACTCGACAACCCACCAGCGAGCCTCCTCGATCGAACAAGGGCACCTACCCAACATAATTACGAAATAACGAGGTGAAACAAACCAAAGCGACGAACGAAGAGACCGAAAAGGAATTCTCAGGAAAGCCGGTTGATACTTTACCTCCTCCATACCTCCTCCCACCCATCCTTGACCTCTAAACATCATCGAAGAAGAACGACCACCTCCTGGACAAAAGAAAGAATGAATGAACGACACGCCAAAAAATCCACGACACGAAAAATAGAAAACCATACCGAAGCCACGACCGACAAAAACGAAACCAAAAAACGATTCAAGGCAACCTGATTGATATGAATTCACCCTCGACTCTAAAACACCAAAAACACACCAATACAGCCACGATCCACGATCCACGAACAACCAACCAAACAAGGAACCAAAAGTAATCTTTCAAAGAAGACATGTTTGATTGATATCTTCATGATCCCGTCCCATCCCTATTGACTTCTAAAAATAATCGCAAAGGGTTTAGGGGACTGGACTTTACCGAAATCATACAGCAACACCACCAACAGCCGAAAACTATTTTTTTTAAAAAAAAACCCCATGCCATCTCTTCGCCGACTCAAAACCCCCATTTCGTACCTAGTCATCATATGCATCTGCGGAAGGAAAAGCATGATGCTCTCGCTTCGAATGCATTGGCCATCCTGCCTTCCTTCCTTCCTTCCTTCCATGCCGGAACACGCGCAAAATAAAACAGAAAACAGAAAAGCCTCTAGAGGAGTTTGATTAACCTCGAGGGAGATGATTGGTATGACAGCCGAAAAAGAAAAAAAAAAGCAGGAAAAGGCAGAGAGAAAAAGCCTGGTATCTTGTCGAATCAAGGAAAAGGAAAGATAAACGAAGACGCTCGGGGAAAATGCCGCCGCGAGTCGGTAGGGTTGGTGTCGTTGAGGCATCATCCCTTGCCGCTGATGGCTTTTTTCCTCTTTGATGTCAGTGTCTGGAAAAGACACGACTGGATGAGCTGGATGCAAATGCGACCGAAAACAAAACGCCATCCTCAACGCCAATAGCAAAAAGCGCAGAGCAAGAATTCGCGATCTGGAAAGAGCAAGGTGCTTACACCTCCTCTCTCTGGCTGGCGCCACCGCGGCTACGGCTCTTGGAGAGATTGACGCTGGTGACGGAGCTGAGACGGCGACGCTTCTCGGAGAACCACTCGTTTGTCATAGCGCGGTGCTTGGAGTAGATGCTCATGGCCATGCAGCAGGCGGACAGGAACATGCACGCGCCGCTCCACAGCTGGACGGTGCGGAAGTCGTTGGCGAACTCGGTGATGAGGTGGCCGGCGATGACGGGGCCGGTCAGGGCGAAGATGGCAGAGCAGGAGTACATCATGCCCGTCCATTGGCCGAGTTTGGCTTGGGCGGTGGGGTCTGGGCCGAGGATGTGGGCGACTGAGGCGGGAGGGAGGCCGATGACAGCGCCGGAGAAGACGCCGAAGACGACGACGAAGGCGATTGCTGATTTGACTGTGTCGGCGAGGGTCCAGAGGATGAGAGTCAGGAGGGAGGCGACGAAGGTGACGAAGCAGTGGACGTTCATGGCGCCGAAGTGGTCGCAGAGGTAGGCGGAGCTGAGACGGCCGATGGTGGAGGTGGCGTTCATGATACTGAGGAGCCAGAAGGCGCGCATGGCGTCAGGCTGGGTGTCTTCGTCATAGACAGGGCCGCCGTCGGGGGCATCCTTGAAGCCAATACCGGTGTCGGCCGCCCATTCCTCGAGGTTGAAGAAGACGGCGTAGAAGCCGAAGAAGAGGAAGGAGATGGCGGCACAGAGCCAGGCAAAAGAGTGGTTGCGGAAGGCGTGGGTGTCAATCCAGACACTGATCCTCGCCCAGGTCTCGGGCTTGCGGGAGATGTGAGCTGGGTTGGGGCGGGCAATCACGATGGCAAGCAGGCATGTCGCTGCAGTGAGGCAGGCAGTGTAGCGCTGAGCATTGTTGAAGCCGACTTCCTGGATCAAGGACTTGATCATCAAGGGATAGATCAGACCTGCAATGCTGGCTCCGGAGGCGACCATGCCGATGGCAAAGCCCTTCTTTTTCCTGAACCAAGTTGCAACGACTGGAGATGTTGTCAGTAAGATCGTACTGCAAGGATGATTGTTGTTGCGACGACATACCTTGAGAGCTGGTCACGAAGAAGCAAGCCATACCAAGGCCGGTGACCAAACCCTGGGTCAGCCAGATCAAGCCGTAGTTGCCCTGGGCATAGCCGCCATCACCGACGCTGACGCTGAGGAGGAAGGAGCCGAGAGTGACGAGCACACTTCCGGTGACGATGAGAGTGCGGTGGTATCCTGCATCGAGAAAACGACCGACGACAGCAGACAAAAGCAAGACGGTGAATGATTGCGTTGAACCGACGAGGTTGAAGAGGAGGATGTCTTCGCCGGGGAGAAGATGTTGCATGTAGTAGGAGGCGTATGTGCCGTACGCGTTGACTATTCCCCAGCTGTTAAACATGCTGTGGTAGGTTAGTTAGTTGGCGAACATGATTGGGTGAGATAAGCATTGGGTGATCGACTGACGATCAACAAAACACTTACAGAAGGAAGCCACCCAGCAGACAGGCATATGCTCTCCACTCACGAGGCCAATTGGGCTCGTCGACGGGATAGGCGTTGCGCTCTGATACCATTGACAGCGAACGCATGGCCTCGAGAGGAGGACGGTTGGGTTCATCATCGAAGACGACATTGTCGTTATCTGGCTTGGTGCCACGATCCTTACTAGGTGATCGAGACAGATCAAGCTTGCTGGGAGCGCGCGAAAGATCTAATGAAGTCTTTGCGGAAGGGTAGCGGGAGTCCAAGGTCTCTTTGGCTTCGACGGGTTCTTTCCGTGAAGAAGTCATGATGCTGGTAGGTGGCGGTTGGTGGACCGCGGGTTGAGATCGATGAGGACGACGACGACGACGATGAGGTCTGAGCGAGAGGATGGACGACGGACGGTGACGTCGAAACGGGGCCGCAGATGGGTGGCGGCGGCGGGAGGGTGAAGAAGTGGAATGAAGGAAGACGGTGAGCAGATGTTGGAAGGTCTGGATGGATGGCGAAGGCCGGTAATGGTGATGATGGCGATGATGGTGATGGTGATGGAGGTATTGGTGGATTGTTGGAAGACGACGAAGGGGCGAGGTGAGACTATCTATGCTTTTCGGTCGACTATGGAAACATCACAGGCCGACATCAAAGGTGCTCATCGCACTGCGGGTCCTCCCCATGGAGCCGGGCAGGGAGTCGCAGCTTCCGCCTCGACAGCACCGCATACCAAGACTTCCGCCCGACGAGCATCACCTACACCCGGTGCCCGCGGCGGGGGCCAAGCGTTCAACAGATGGGCCAGCACGAGTCATCGTGCAGTTGGCTGTCAAACGGCTGGCCGCAACAAAAGCATGATGTGTTTCACAGTGGCTCAGATTCCGGCAGCGCACGCACTCACGCACGCACGCACATACGTATACACGCCATCTCAGCCATCAGAGAGCATTGCAGCCTCTGCATCGGCCACAGATGCTCGTGCCCTCGCTGCGGGAGAGTGGGTCGCCGCCGAGCGACGAAAGGTGATGCCTGGGAGCTGGTGCAACACCTGGCTGCCAGCTGAATAACGTAGAGAAAGACGCCTAGGCTGGATAGACGTTTTTGGGGTACCACGGGGCGGTGCACGGAGGATCCAGGGAGGACGAGCGTGGGTGATGGACGTGGATGTGGATACGTGGGTTTGGGTGCCAAGAAGAGAAGTATGCGCATACCTTTCAGCCCTTCCCTGTGCCCTGGTCTCTTATCTCCAAGTAAGCACAAGTAGCAAGACACGCTGCCCGACGGCGTTTGCTACTGGGTGACTCAGCCAAGGAGGGATGGCGTGGTCGTGGTGCGGGTCGCCCGGGGCGGCGCGATTGTGCTGCCACGACTACGCCTTGAGTCTTTGTACTGGGCGACACGCCTGGGCGCTGGGCAGAGTAGGAGGTACAGCTATGTATGTGTAATGTGATGTGGAGCAGAGCAATGCTAGAGTGGGTGGCCCAAAACAACCAAGACCACCCAAGGAGATGCGCAGGGATCAAGACAAGACAAGGCCAGGAGGAGAAGGAAGGGGAGGAAGGGAAGGATGATTATGCTTACTGCGGGTGGCTGCCGTCGGGCGGGAGAGCTTGTGCAGAGAGCAAAGGCGGCCAGATCTTTGGGTAGAGATTAATAATTACTCAGATCTCAATCCAATGTACTGACGATCCCGGTTTGAAGCATGCCTTTCCAGCGCGTTGGGAATGCCTACTGATGCCTGCTGATTGTACCTACATACAGTTGCTTGATCATGTTCCTTGCGGCTGATCTCAGACCCCCTCGCGCACCCGGATACACAAAACATGCTTTGATGATCGACAAGCACGAATGTTCGGCGTGGGTGGGACAATAAAACATCATGTCTTAGCGCCAAGTGCCATGGCTCCGGGAAGATCGTTTGACTTCTCACCCGGGTGCTTGAGAGATAGGAAGAAAGATAGCAAGCTTCCAAATCCTTGCCGGCCGAGGGTACATGGGTACGTTTGTCGGGTACATGAAAATGCAAGAGCTGCCAGGGTTGCATAGAATGCCTAGGTGGTGACAGGTGTGGCAGAGTCTGGCCCAGCAATGGCCCAGCCTTTTGCGTCAAGGACATTAATAATACCAAGGTAGGTGGTATTGGATTATTTTACAAGGGCAAACTTGGCCTGCAGTCAACGAGTCGTGGCAGCAGAGAATCAGGCAGCAATATAGGAGGGACGTTTGACACTTTCCATTGCCATAGCGAGACCGTTGAGGAAGAATGAACGTGCATGATTATTCTCTCCGTGCTGCGCCTCATGTGTGATGTATGTGCTTGCTGCTAGTATTGACTACTACTCAGTACCGTGTGAGCCCTGATGCACCTTCATGCTGATCCTCCACGCCATCTCATCTCAATCAAAGGCCGATGTTCCAGCGCTCCGGGGCGTCAGAGACAGATAGATACGCACTGACGATTCTATGGTACACTACCACGCTACCCCGTTTACTCAGCATCGTCTATCTCCACTGATGATGATACCATTCTTTTTCTCCCTTCTCGCCTCTCCACCTCCCACTTCCACCCCTCTCTCTGGGGTCTTTCTCCCCCGGAAAACAATCCCCCAGGCCCCGAAGCTACTCCTTGTATTGTTACTAGCCTCCAGACGATCAATGCGCCGACTCCTCGGCCGGACCATCTCCGCCTCCATCTCCCAAGCCTAAAACATCCCTCCCCCAAGCCCAAGCAGGACAAGCGCCATCATCACCCATACCACTACGTCCCAATCAATCAGAGATAATTCCAATTCCACCAAGAACCCTTGTCACTCCAAGTCTCGGCGACTGTTGTTCCTCACTCCCCGCCAGCTCCTCATCAACCATCAAAAGCCAATCTCACTTGTCGAAGAACCTTCGCGCCTTCCAACATCTTGTCCGCATTCGCCCGTAAGACCTTGGCGATATCTGCCCGGGTGCTATGCCGTCACCGACGGACATCATTGGACCGCACTACGAAGGAGGAAGGCTCGTCGTCTCGAACGGTCTCCTACCTGTACCTGCGCCAATGCTTGCATCCCACTACTACTGTGCTGACTGACGACTCGTCTGTGGCCTGTGCCCCGTCACCCTGTTACTCGTGGGCTCGTCTCGAGTCTGGAAGCCCCGTCAGTGCAGTGCTTGCATCTTGTGAACCCTTCGCCTACTCCACATTCAAACGCGGTGCGATCCACCCACTGCGACTCTCCAACCACATGTACGCGGCAGAAGTCTCGGCGAAGATGATGCTCGCCATCACCATTACAACCCCGGCGGGGCCTCGATCGTCCCATCGACACCCCCACGGGCGTAGAAAGTCCACGGGGTTGGAATCCACTGCTATGTCACGTGTGGAGATTTGCCGGTTAGTGAGATGGAGCCTTGTCTTGTCAAGTAATCAAGATTCGATCCGGAATGCTCTTTCTCCGATCTCTGAACCCAAACCATCCAAGCCTTTTCCGACACCACTTCTAAGCAATAGCTGAGCATTCCAGCCGTCCAAAGTATCCTCCCTTTGGGACACCCACAGCACCCCGAGACACTCCTCCGCACATTCCCTATCCTATCATCATTCCAAATGTCCAGACCGCCTGTGGTGAAACCTCAAGCACTTGGAAAAACACCCATCGCCTCCCACCCCAAAACCATATGTTGAAGCTCCGCCGATCTGGCGGCATCGATCTTGCCCAACACAATCACGACCTCGCCCAGCAAGTACCGCACCCACCTCCCGTCGTCGTTATCGAGTCTAGGCGACGACGCATGCTGCACCACCATCCTATCCCAAAGCTCCTTGCCAACCAGATCAACGCTCCATTGACTCAGCCTGGCGGCTTGAGAGATTCGCCCGTCTCGGATGAAACTCACACTCGCCGATGCGAGGCGGGCGGCGAAGTAGCCGTCTCTTCCCGCCGGTAGGTCCACGGCGTTATCTGTTATCCGGAGCGAGGTGAGCAGGCTTCCTGGCGATGGAGGCGTCGATGTGTTGTCGTCCACGTAGGTCATCGAACTCAAGCCACCATCCGCTACCCAGAAACCGGGAAGATCGATCGCTCTCTCTTTTCCCTTATCTCTGTACAATCCACCATCACCAATGCCTCTCGAAGATCCCCCACCCTGCGCACCTCCATCACCAAACCCCTTGCCATCAACACCACCCATCCCAACATCCCACCCATCCTCACTCCCCCTCTCCTCCTGCCCCTCAGCATTCTCCAAATCAGGATCCTCGCCACAAAGAAAAACAATCTCTCGATTTCCACCCAGCTTCTCAAACCTCACAACCCTCGCCTCCTCACTCGCCTCCGCCCGTCTGACCGACGAAGCCGACGAAGCAGCGTCTTCATCCCAGTACACGACCACAGTTCGATTGTCTGGTTTCGATGCGTAGCCCGAGCCAAGACGATCGAAATGGCCAAGGCAGGAGGGGGGAGATGGCACGTTGCACGGTAGGATGGACTTCCATGAAGAGGTCTGTTGGAATTGCGAGTCGCGACGGTCGGGTTCTGTGCCTTGATCGTTGTCGTCGGCGCTATACTGTGAGTTCTGCGGATGTTGACACTGCTCGTTAATTTGCACGCTCTTCTTTTCTCAGGCAGGGAGACAGGTAGGCAACAGACATACCTCAACACCAAGACCAACAACGCCTCGCGTGGGCAGCTCGTTCAATCCTCTCTGTCACGACCCCTCTGTCAGCGCATTCCGATCGCGAACGGCTTCTCAAAGGAAGTACTCACCATATCCCCAGACACCTCGTCAGCGCCAGCACCAGCACCGGTACTACTATCTTCAAGAACCATACATCCAAGCCCAGAAGGTCTCTTTCTTGGAATTCCAGCCATAGAAAAAAAAATCAAATAGGGGAGGGGATATGTATATCCTCCGCTCTAAGAACTCTGCCTCGTACTCGATAGGTTTGTCTCGTCTTGTCCTTGATTTGGTTCAATCCTCCTCGTTTCGTTCCTCGACTTTGTCCACCGTCGAAACTTGTTCTGCGTCCTTCTTACGGAGAATCCTCAACAAAAAGAGAAGATATAGGAACTGAAAGGTAATGTGATGTGAGGAGGACTGCGAAGCCGAAATGCCCTCCCTTAATCAATCAGTCGCCGGTTAAGGTATGGATACAACCTCCCTCACAGATCGATTGTGCTGTTTGTCTGATCGATCTTTTGAAGGTGTTGTGCAATTATACGATGCGGTTGTATGCGATACGATGGTCTGCGATGCGATGAGTTGAGATTCGATGGTATGGTACGGTATGGTATGGTATACGATGCGATACGATGCGTGGTATGACTCTCCTCGTCACGCCAGGAAGACAGTTGATGGTGGTTGGTTTTGATCTTGAGCAAAGGTATCGTCTTCGTTATCGGTGTTGTTCCAACTTTGCTCTCCTGAGTTGGATGCTGATACAGTTAATGCTCCCTCTCTACGCGGCAGTTGGCTCGATGATACCGATCTATTGGAGTGTGATGTGGAAAGTTATCAGTCTGCGATGCTGCTTGTAAGTGATGCTCGGGTTGGAGTCTGATGCTGGCGGCGAAAGTACAAGGTGTTCTGGTAGATGTGCGTTGTTAAACGTGTTCCTGGGATGTTGACATAAGGTCGGCAGGTATAATTACTTCAAAAGAAGGAATTGTTGTGCTCTTGCAGTGAAAATCGTTGGGCAAGAAGACTGGAGTGATTGCTTGAGTAGTAAGGTAGGTAAGGTAAGGTAAAGAGGTAGGGCATGATGCTTTCTTTCCTTCTTCCCTGCTTCCTTTCCTTCCTTTCTCTGGTATTATTACTATGTAGGTACATTGCATGCATGCTTCTGATGTCGGTGAATTGGGGAATGAAGTAGATAAGGTACGTTTACTGCGTAGGCAGGCACTGGGTCACTGGGGTGCCGCACTGGGTTATCGAGCAAGGACGTACAAGTAGGCAGACAGGTGATGTTGCCAGGTCACCTAGGAAGATACTCCATCCACCTATGGTATGGTATATGGTCATTCGCAAAGGCCTACTTCATTGACTGACTGACTGACTGATATAAATCCTATCTTTTCCAGAACATAAAGCCGAGCGAGCGGTAGGGCTGCAGAAGAACATCACGAAGAAATGTTATCGGCATCGTTCAACTCTCAAAAGACATGTACCTGAAAATGCTCCAAAATACACACAGATGCTATTGTTATTACAGAGGGGCATTTCCCACCTCAACTTCCATCCTCCATTTTCAGCGAGCAGACAAGCTTTCTTCTACCCATCACACGTCCACGTCCAAGTCCATCTACATTTCCACCTACATGCCTCCTCCCACAAGTCCAAAACAAACATCAGCCCTTCTTTATCCCCTTCCTCCCTCTCCCTCTCTCAACCCTCAAGCCTCATGAACCCCCCAATTCCCAACCCCCCCAACAAAGCCCCCCTCCGCCCATTCCACATCTTCAAGCCCATCATCACCCATACATACCTCAGCGAAATCCACTCCAAAGCCATACCCCACCAGCAAACTTACAACGAATAAGTGCAAGTGCACATGCCCATTCACATCCATTCCTACCATCCCCGTCACCATCCACCGCGAAGCGACACAGTGCATACAGTGTTTTCCCGCGAAGAAGAAGCTGTCAATAACGACGACAACATTATTCCCTGCCCTCTTTCCACCACCACGAAGGATGGTTAGTTGTGTTGGTTGTGAGCGAAATCGATGGGATGTGAATCGAAAAGATAAGACTGGGCGTGGTTGTCAGGGGAGGTGGATTTTTTCCCTCTTTCTTCCTTGGAGGTTTCTGGGTGAGGACGCAGTGCGGTGAAGGATGGAAGCGAGACCAGCGAGAGAGAGATTCGGTGGTTTTGGAGGTGAAGAAGAAGAAGAAGAAGAAGAGATAGGGCGAGGGTAAGAGATGAAGGAAAATGTGGTTTGGGAATTGACACAATTCCCTCACGGAAGAGTCGATTCGTAGGAAGTATCTCTCTTGCTTCTCTCTCTTTTCTCTCTCCATTCTTTCTCTAAAAATTTGAAGCTGAGTTGATTCGAATGTGATTTGATTCAATTTCTCTGTATTAGGTAGGTAGGTAGGTAGGAATCCCCCAAGTCCACGGATAGTAGTGGGAGTAGTAAGAAAAGGATAGCTCTGCAGGACGCCTTCGCTGTATAAAAGGCCACCCTGCCGCGGGTCAAAACAAAAGTAGTGGCAATAATAAGGAATGAGACAAAACAGAACTCCGAAACCGGTAGGAGAGAACTTGAGGCGGCGGATGGAATGCTCCACTCCACTTCTGGTGCTTGAGGGTCGAGAAGGAGAGGGAAGGTCCTTGAATTGGCTCTCGCCGTCGCCCCGTCTTGTCCAGGCCAGGCACGTCGCATGAACCCGCCAGATCCAGTACTCAAGTCCAAAATCAACAAAAAGGCAAAGAAAAAAAAATCCAGAACGCTCATCTCGGTCGTTGGTCGGATCGAGAAAGACTCCCCGTATGATGTGATGCATCCGCTCCTCATCGGAGAAACCCCATCTCAAATCCCCTTGATAGCCACGGTCCTCTCACTCTCCAGCTTCTCCTTATTCCTCTCCTTATCCTGCTGCTTGCAATCCTCCAAGCCAGGACAAGAATGCGACTCCAACATCCTGTGCTTGCCGCAGAAATGCCCATTGCAGAAGCCGCAATCGCCTACGATCCGCTGCGCAGCGTCGCGGCAGTCCTTGAAACCGCAGCGGATTTTCTTGGGCCCGCCGCCGCGGATGGGTAGGGCGAGGTGGATTGTGGATTCGCGGGTTATGGCGTGGGAGGTGAGGGGCGCGGTCGGGTCGGTGAGGTGTTTGCCGGCGTGCACGAGGCGGAGGCTGGAGGCTGGGAGGTTCGTGCGGAGGGCGAGGAGGGAGTGGAGGGTTGCGACTGTGGTGGATTGAGGGATTGTTATGGGGAAGGCTGGGATGGTGTGTTAGTCTTTGACGGGGTCGTGACAGGAAAAGGGTTGTCTTACTGTCGCCTGAGAGGTTTTTAACGAAGATCTGCATGGTCTCTTCGGGCTCGGCGGATGAGGCGCGGGAGGTGGCGGAGGAGATGCTGGAGATGCTGTTGGAGCGCATGATTGTTGTTGGCGTTGGAGTGGTGAAGATAGCGTTGGTTGGTGGTTGCGAGGAAAGTGTTGGTGTTAAGAGTGTGGGTGGTGTAGAGTAGGAGGCAGTGGTAGATAAGCCGATCCGGAAGAGTGGATTAGGTTGTTAATGATGAAGCGAAGCGAGGCGGTGGAGAGTGACAGCAGTGGAGGTAAGAGGTTGGTAGATGAACGGTGAAGGAGAAGTGGGAAAGAGTCAGGATGCGTGGAGGAGTGGCGATTTTGTAGTGAACGGAGTCTTGGGACAAGGCTGAGTAATAATAAGAATAAGGGTCAGGTTCGGGGGAAGGAGGATGGATGGGGATGGACAGTGGTGATGAGATGATGGGTGGGTGGATGATGCGGATGTATGATGATGACGATACCTGCGGTCCCTGTGACTGACTGACTCTAAGAAGTGGCTCTCCCTTGAAGCAATAATATGTCTCACCAAACGTATCTACAAGACAGACGCAGGTGCAATCAATGCGCTCTAGACGGATGAAGCGATGAGATGATGCTTCTACCACCTTCTCCCCCATATGTGCCATCACACCCCGGCGACTCATCATCATCGCCGAGGCCCAGCGAGCCAGCCAGCCAGCCAGCCAGCCAGCCAGCGCATTACGGCAATCGCATTAATCGCACATCGCCCGCGGTCCGTCCTCGCCCCGATCCTGCATTTGATTCGATACCAAAAAGAGTATGAAAACTATCAGAAAGTCCCTCCTCCCTCTCGGCTAACTGCCCTAGCCGTGCTGGCAGTGCTGGTACCACACACACACACACACCTTCAGGGCTGTCGTGTCGTGTGCCTGTGCCTGAGTCTGATCCCATCTCCACCAATCGGCCTTTGCTCTTGGACAATTCCCGTTCCCCCTTCTTGCCTCCTCTCTAAGGTACTAAGTTAGCTATCTACTGGCGCGCGCGAATTTGGACTTATCGCTTCGCCTATGCCGGATCTTGCTCGCCAGAAGGAGATAGCGAGGAAGCCTCCTTTACATGTACCTACCCACACATATACATATACACCATCATGCGCTGCATCAATACCCTATTATCATCTTCCATCTGATATCTCCTACCTGACTCCTCACACAGTCCATAACCTCCCCATCATCCCGCCAGCACCGAGCTCAACCCAAATGGCAAAGGCACAGCCACGTGTGTGTCGGCGATCAGCCCGAACTGCATCAGTCGTCAGTCCGTCCACAGCAAAAATGCCTTGTTCCTCTCTTTGCATGACCGTAGACACCCGTTCGGATTCACTTCTAAACCTTCCCGTGGCGTGATCTCTGCGATCTCTTGCATTGACGATTGCAGCACTCCGGCCTGAAAGCACATCGCATCAGCTTCGGTTGGCCGGCAGACTGGCTGGCATGAGTTCATGCGCCTTGATGACTCGCTGTCTTAAGGTGACTATCTAGTGAACTTTCAAGATTAAGGTACTACTATTTTCATTTCCGAAACTCGAGACTTGACGAGGGAGGGAGGGAGGGCTTGCGACACCACGCACGTTTCCGTTTCATGCCCAAACACGTCAATGCTGAGGCGGGAGATATGTCGTGTCGTATCGTATTGTATCGTATCAATCCCAAGATGCTGGTCCTTGAATGGGAGTTTCATCATACGTAGTGATAATGGCTAGCAATGCGCTGGAAAGTGGGAGATATGATTCCAAACATTCTCCCCGGTGTCATCATATCCATCGTCATAATCATCATCAAATGTCTCTCACGAAACCACATCTTCACGCGCAAGCCAGGTCTCACCCAAGAACCGCCGGCACCATACCCGCTCTCGACCAAACTATATCCACAAGGCCGGCTGCGGCCCAAGGTTCTGCGGGAGAGACTAAAGAGATCCTTTGATGGGCGTGGGATCCTGCTCTCCGCTGTATTGTTATATGTACGAAGTGCACTCGCTGACGATTGCCTACGTCGCTTTGCGTTGCTTATGCTTTTCGTGCGTGTACAAGGTAGCTTCTTATTATGCTGTGCTGTGCTGTCGTGGGATGGATTCTGTAATTAGCGTATTGACGCTACTGTACTACTAGAAGAGGATGCTGCAGATGCAGATGCATTGCTGAAGTCTACCTACGAAGAAGTGTGGGTTTCTATGATACCTCCTAGCGTGGGTATGCGACAGATCACTACTGCTATTATGAGGTGCTTGCGCTTAAGCGTTCGGGAATCTCGCAAAGCCGAGAGGATAGCAGGTGCATTATTGATAGGAGACCTTGTTGATTCTCATGTGAGAGATTATATTGCTGAATAGGGCGTTCTTGTGTAGCGTGCAGATTCTCGGTAAGTAAGGTAGCTCGGGTAGTCATGGATGGACTTTACGATCGCTTGCCTTTTGAACGTGAGGACCATCATGAACGACAAGCTGTTGGAAGTGACGCATAGCAAGGTCATATATAGAGGAGAAAGTGTTTAGCAAAACAGCCATTTATATGTCCGCTCATAGATGCTTCGGTTAGATCGCATTGTTAAAGGCTGTCGCACGTTTCTCTAGAACTCCGTTCGTCAGCCACATCCGTTCCAAGCGGAGAGAAATCAGCCCGACTTCACTCCTCTCGTGCTGTCTCCGTGACATCTTTAACATCTAACACAAAAGTCACTTTTTTTCTCACAGCCTAGCAACAGGACTGTGTAAGCTGTAAGTCTCAACGGAGGAAACCAATAACAGATCCGCGCGTGCAATCTGCAGAGGCAAGCAGGGTGCTAGTTCGCGGCAACACGCTGTACTTCGCAGTGTTTTTGCTTCACCTCTCCATTGCTGCGATATCTCTTTAGAGTATTGTACATGCCCAATAGTTTCGCAGATGGCATGTATCGAAGCGCTGCCAACAGCCTTCAAGGCCATGGAGACAGAGCCATTGGTCTTTGCCTCGCCTTTTCCAGGTCTCTGCTCATCGCAAGCGTCCATGTCAATTCACGTCGAAAGAGCTGACCCTGCCCACCAATTTCACACTGACATAAAACCTCATTCTCTTGAACAGTGAAGTAGTCATCTCGCCTGTCACTGCATCATGTTCGGCAATCCTCCACAAATGTTTGTGTCCGTGAAGTGAAAGTGTCATGACAGCTACCCGCCAAGACATATGTCTACCACCATGATCCCAATCCCTCACCACAGCCGCCACCACCCAACTCCCGCCATCGAAGGAAGAAGAAACAAAGAAAGACAAGAAACCACCCAACGCCAAAATGGCACCCCCACCCGACCTCCAAGCCCAACCCCAAACCCAAACGCCCTCTCACATAATGCAACACCACACCGGCCCGCTCAAAGGCGCCCTCCTAATCCTCTGCAGCGAGTGGTACACGAACGAAGAAATCGCGCTGAAAATCAACCAGGCGCGCGCCAACCCCATCAAAGCCTCAAACTTCTACGCGGGCATCAAGCGCTGCATGGCCGACGTGGCGCTGGAGCAAGGTCTGCTCCCGACGGCTTTCAGGCTACAGTTGGATAAGCGGCGCTTGGAGAATTTCAAGGCGAGGTTTGGAGGGGAGAGCAAGGCGGTGAGGGTTTTGGAGAACTCGATTGGGAGGAGGGAGGCTGCGCCGCGTGAGTTGGGGTTTCTCCGTCATCATCGAGTTGAAAGGGCATCCGGCAATGTACTGACTCTTCTTCCATCATCAGACGTAAAACTCCCTGCCACACCAACCCTGCAACAACTCGAAGCCGCGCGCCCGGAAAACGGACAATCGCGAGGCCAAGCGGTGGAAACGCGCGACTACTGGTTCAAATTCGCCGCCGCGATCGAGCACCGCTTCTCAAAGGAACAAGTCATGCGAGTCTACAAAATGGGCCCGAGCGTGGCAACGGAGGAGTACAAGAAAGCTGACCGCGCCGTCAAAGCATTCAAAAAGATTGAGGAGTTGGAACGGAAAGGTCTGCCCGTCCCGATCACTTACATTCCACCGCAGCCTTTGCAGCCAGGCCAGAAAATCTACACCCTCCCGGCAAGCGTCGCTCTCATCCGCTACACCAACTCATCCGGACGCGGACAAAACACCGCCGCCAAAACCCTTTCCAGCCCCTCACCTTCCAAACAAAAGAAACCAAGCCTAATCTCCCCCCGTGTAAAACGCACCCTCTACCTCACGCACGACAAACTGCAGCTCAAGCCCGCCAGCCTCCCCGCGCTGACAACCCTAGCAAACACGCTCGACCCCTCAATGCCCATCCAAGACATGAGCGAAAGCGAAACCCTCTCCTTCGCCACCTGTGAAATACCCTCCACGCTCGCGACATACCGCGCCTGGTGCGCTGAGCATGAGAGTACACTCCTGCAGCGGTACGGGGCTGTGCGCGTCGCGGGGTGTCTTTGTTGGATTATTCGGACGTGGTTGGATGGGGTTATGGAGCGGGAGGATGAGGAGGAGGGGCTCCTAGATGAGACGTTTTTACAGGCTGTTGTGAGGGGTTTGGGGGATTTGGAGGGCGTGGAGAGGGAGAAGGAGGAGGAGGTCAGGGCTTTGGAGGCGGCGGCGGAGGAGTTGGTGATGGAGGAGGAGGATGAGGGTGAGGTTGCTGTGGGGGAGTTGAGGGCGGGAGAGGTGAGGGCTAAGACCGTGAAATTAAAGGTCACGGTGGAGGCAAAGGGGAAGGGGAACGTAACGAAGGCGAAGGGCAAAGGGAATAAGACGAAAGCGAAGGCCAAGGGCAAGGGTAAGCGCACTAATGTGAAGGGAAAAGGCAGGAAGTAGAGACAGGAGTCTTTACTTTCACTCTCGGGCTCGAAACGGCGCTGGCTCGCTGTTGTTTTTCTCTCCTTTCGCTTGCTGGGCGTTGGGGTTCTTTTTTTCTTTTTTCAGTGAGACGTTTGGCATGGCATTGCGGCAAGGTGGCTTGCGAAAATACCCGGTTGAATTTGTGGTGTTTGGTTTGCATTGCCGTTGGAGTTTCTTCTATTCGGGAGTTTCCATTCTTTATGTTCTGGATGTATGGGTTCGCTGCCTGTCGGAATGGACATTGCATAATTCACTGCATGCGCTTTAATCTTTTCCCCTTTGGCTGTCTGTAAGCATTCCATAAACGACCTTTTAGGGTTTTGTAGCGCTGGTGTCAATGGAAATGCGCATGGCAATGTTCTTGCATCTACTTTACTTTGTTCCAGATTAATAAAAGGCGCGGCTGTCATGTCGTGGCTAAAGAAGTGTTAACGTTGCCCGGCTTCTGAGATGAATGCATGGGCACAAGTCTCATGTCGTCTTGACGGCTTTGCTTAGGTAAGTCCCTGGCTGAATCGATCTCGTCTAGCACCCTTCCTGACGACGAGCCAGATACTCCTCGGTTGCAGTCTCTGACAGCCTGAGGCGATCGTTTGAGGTTTGCTGTCAATTGAGCGACCAAGTGTACAGAAGTGACGAAAGCGAAGCTCGTTACATGGCCGTGTCGATGACATAGCACATGTCTCCAGTGTATGGGTACTTTCGCCAGTAGCGTGAACCTACGTTCTGCCTTGAAGAGATCCCACACTAGAGACGGAGGTTTGACTGTGATACACAGCGCGGCTGAAGAGAATGTTGCATGTCAGCTGATCGGTAAACACAGAACCTCGGCGATTATGTACAGGAGATGTGTCAAGACCTGTGATACCCTCGGAGACCAAGGAGGAAGACACGTCTCTCTCGGTGACATGGATTGATATCGGCTACATTGTGGGGACATTCTATAGGTTGATATTTTACCCGAGACTCTAGCAGGAGGAGTGAAGCTCTCTCACACAAAGTGGGAACCCTTGAAAGGTTCGGCCTCCGGAGAGGGCTGGGGAATCCTCCGCAGCTGCAGAAAAACCTCTGAGCTTCAGCTTTTGCTCGCCCACACACACCAACGTAAATTCCTTTTCTACATTACTACTATATCTTCCAAATTGTTTTTGGTCTTATTATCGACAAGATTGTCCACCCAATCCACCGTCTTCGACTACGAGGACATTGACTGCCAGGTTCACAGCTGCAAAGCTCCATATAAAACCTGTCGCAAACTCCACGCCTCGCTACTCCGCCTTCTCACATATACTACTACTCCCACGGTGTCAGCATGTCTGAGCCAGAGACCACCAACGCCGTCATGCTCGACCAGGCTGAGGTTGACGCTGCCGAAGCTGCGCAAGACGCCCAGGACAACGGCGGCGACAACAGCGAATACATTGGTCGCAGACCCTCGTCTTCAGGCCGTGATACTAAGAGATATCGTAAGTGCCACCTACTCTGATCAATTTCATACCTGCCCTGCCCCTCTATCGCCTAGAGCGGGCAGGTGCATCCCAATGTGCATTCACCACGCAGCCTTCCAACCTCCAACCTTTCTCTATCTACCTTCTCTCTGCTCTGCTGCACAACCAGCACGATAGAACCACTCCCTCTCCCTCCTGGCAGTGTCCTTTCAACAAGGTCTTTGCAATGGCTGACCACGCAACTCCCCCCACGACAGGCCCTCAGACCCAGTCTCTCCCTCCACCCACTCTCCCGCAGCTCGTTTCCGAACAGCACGTTCCCATCCCCTCCAACGACAAGGACACCAAGCGCCTGATCGTGGTCCTCTCAAACGCCAGCTTGGAAACCTACAAGGCTGCCCACGGCGGCAGGAATGGCATGAAGGATGACAAGTACTCGCTGCTCAACAGCGACGAGCACATTGGTGTTATGCGCAAGATGAACCGCGACATCTCCGACGCCCGTCCCGATATCACCCACCAGTGTCTTCTGACCCTTCTCGACTCCCCCATCAACAAGGCCGGCAGACTGCAAATCTACATCCACACGGCCAAGGGCGTGCTCATCGAAGTCTCTCCCACTGTCCGTATCCCGCGTACCTTCAAGCGCTTCGCTGGTCTCATGGTCCAGCTCCTGCACAAACTGTCCATCCGCTCCACCACCTCGCAAGAGAAGCTCCTCAAAGTCATCAAGAACCCGATCACCGACCACCTCCCGCCCAACTGCCGCAAAGTGACTCTCTCCTTCGACGCTCCCGTCGTGAGAGTGCGCGACTACATCGCGGACCTGGGCCCCAAGGAGAGTATCTGCGTATTCGTCGGCGCCATGGCCAAGGGCAGCGACAACTTCGCCGACCAGTACAAGGACGACTCGATCAGTATCAGCAACTTCTCCCTCAGTGCCAGTGTCGCTTGCAGCAAATTCTGCCACGCCGCGGAGGATATCTGGGATGTCATCTAGGGTCTTGGCTTGATCTTTGGTGCCTTTTTGGGATTCCTTTTCACTCACGAAGAAAGAATGAAAAAATGGAAGTTACAGAACACTCCACACACGCACGCACACTTTTTTGACGGCAAACAACGCTATTACGCAGGATCTTGGAGGGGGCAGCGGAAGAGGAGGAGGGCATCAGACATGAGAGTCGATCTGTTTGACAGCCCTACCTCCGATCATGAAAATGGCTCAAGGGTACGGCCAGACTCTGATGTTTCTATCTACGCATTTGGCACGGACAGACGGCGTAAGAGGAGGGATTGTCATCTATCGAGCTATAACATTGTACCATCACAAATTTCCACATAACTAAATAAGAAACAACACGGAAAAAAAGTTTAATATTATGTTGCGGTGTCTTTCTTTCTATCATACGTCCTCATCCGTGGTATCCTCGGATACATGTAGGTGCCTTACTAAGATTCAGGCGCCGACCTTACATTGGTAGTAAACCTCCGTTCAGGCTGCACGCCTTTGGCCTTCTCAAGAAAGCCAGCCCGATGAATACAAAACCTAACAACCCAAGAGTCAGTTCTCGCACCAAAAATCGCCACCCTCCATCAACCAGACAAGGAAACCCCGAAAAGAAGAACAAAAGCCCAACCAAAAAGACTCACTGCTCCGTATCCGGCGCCCAATCTTCGAACCCATCCAACGACCCAGCAGCAACACTAACAATATCCTCCCTCAACGGCGTAAAAGCAAACAGCGTGCTCCCGCACTCGCCACAGAACGTGCGCGTCAAAGGCCGCCCGGACTGCGTGGCCGCGTCCGTGTAGGACTTCAACACGCCCTCGCGCTTCTGCGTGACCGCCAGCCCGGCTTTGGGGCAGATGGAAGCGGTCAGCGCGGCGCTGCCTGTGATTCTGCGGCAGTTCGCGCAGTGGCAGAGCGTGTTGTAGAGCGCGCTGCTGCTGAGCGTGTACCGGATCAGGCCGCAGAGGCAGCCGCCTTGACGCTCTTGTTGCGGTTGCGCTTGGGAGGGTGCCGGTGGCATGGTTGTGGGTGTCTGATGAGTGCCTGATTTTGACTACTGACCGTATGTGTGGTATGTTCGGTACTGGATCTGTCGATCTGGGATTCTACTGTGCTAATTTTGGGCCGATGGCTGGGAGATGCAGAATGCGCCCCCTGTGAGCCTGGATCGGATTGCGACTATGCTAGGTATGATGGGGCTTGTCTTGTCATGCTTTTGTCGGGTATGCACAGCACAGATTGACTTGGTTGTTAGACTCCTCTTTCTTTCTACGTGCGCACGAGTAGTCATGGCGCGCGCGAGAGGACTTGAAGGTGAAAAGGGCAGGGCGAATCTTTACGCCTTCGGTAATCGCGCTATGCTGGTGGAACCCTGGGAGGTCCAGATGTCGGTGAGGCTCTGGCTGGGCTTTGGCTAGGAACCTCCCTATGCTGGGGTGCTGGAAGGCCGGCGGGCGGGTGAGGAGCCTTGAGAGAGACAGACGTCAACTTTGATTGATGATGGGACGTACCGTGTTATTATCGCCATCTCACATAAGGATACCGATCTTGAAGCATGACTTCACAAGTGTGTGTGCATTGCAGGTACAGGATACATGTCGGAGTATCGTGTCGCTCGCTCTGTCAGGCACAAATGCATCATACATCTACATACATATATGTACCTCCCACTGCAACTACAAAAGTACCTTACCATCTCGACGGAAGACAGGCATGCCAGGCAGACACACACGTGATCATCAGCAGGTCTTGGCCATCGGCAGCCTTCAAACAATCTGCAACGGCGAGCGGGCTCCACCATGGCCACTAACCCTACTCTCATCGGCCTTACCCACGACTCAAATTACGCCAGCTCGCCCGGGCAATTGACTTACTCTACTTCACAAGTAACTAAAGTCTTAGTAAATGGAGACGTCTATGCTCGTGCCGTCCCGGCCACCGACAACACCTCTCCTGCTTTAGTCCCGCATAAGACTTCAACGTGGCATGCGGTGTAGGCTCGCCTGACATAACGTCTCCCGCCTGCAGCCAGTAGGCGACAATCCCATGCCCCGAATGCGAAACTAGAACCTCTGCCCTCCGCCGCTGTCCGGCGTCGCAGTGGAGCTCTGTGGGCTTGGACTGACCGTCAACCTCACCTTGGAGCGCGCGCGCGCTGCCAGCTGTGCCGACTGCCTGCCTCACCGTTTGGCGTCTTCGCGGCTGCCGTGCATGCGCCGCCAGCGACTTGTCTTCCGATGATGGGTCGGCGCCGTGGTGGGGGTCCAAGGTCCCATACGACGGACGGCGGTCGCTTGTACCGTAGGAGGTAAGGGTGGATGTCAGTCTCTCTCGCGCTGTGTCTGATCACGTTCAAGACCCCATGTGCTTGCTTTGTATACGGCGGCCTGCTGCTATCTCTCCTTGTACTACTACTACTACCCTTGAATCTTCTCTACATCTTCTGTTGACCTTCTTCAACATCTCCCGTGGAACTCTCGGGTTTCTTACTTTGTTACACAACACCTTCTACAATCGACCTTCACTCCCATTCAATCACCATCCCACCAATACAGTAACCTTTGACTTACTGTATTCATTGCCACCCTCAACACCCTCGGGATTGCAATGCCTGTCTCCCTCTCCCACCTCGGACTCACTGTATCTCACCTCCCATCGGCGGCATCATTTTACCTCTCCGCGCTGCAACCGCTTGGATACCGCTTCATCGGATCTCAAGGCGACTCTATCGGACTCGGCATTAAAGACGCCGACTTCTTCATCACACAGGGACCGCGGGGGTAATAGATTTCCCAATCCCTGTTCTTAAGATCTGATGAATTCTAACCTTAAGCAGTGCAACCATCGCACCGACCCACATTGCTTTTGCTGCAGACGATCGGACCCAGGTGCGAGAGTGCTACACCAGCGCGCTCAGAGGCGGAGGTAGCCCAAATGGCCCTCCGGGTTACCGCCACAACAACTGCGGTTGCTTCAACTCTGCGGTAGAGGACTTGGATGGCAACACCATCGAATTCATCTTTCGCGAGAATGGCCCTTGTCAGACCGAAGAACTTGCCAAGGCACCTTCAGAACACAGTCGTGTCTTGAACTGGCAGGAAGGTGTTTCTCGTGAGGCTCAGGATGGCGTTCCTCAAGACGATACTGCGTCTGTCGTGTCGAAGGCCCAGTCAAGAGCACAGACGGCTCTCGATCTCGCTTCATCAACGTCAAAATCAGCTGACAAGCCTGCTGAGGAGGCCCCTGAGGCTGGCGCTGGAGAGAATAGCGTGATGGCAGCACTGGCAAGCGGCATTACACCCAAAGCGATCCTTGGTGGGGCTATTGGTGCTGTTGCCGCTGGTGCAATCGCCTATGCTTTCTACCAGTCTGAGCAAAACAATGCGCGAGACGAGGCGGCTTACAAGTCTTCTATCGCTGCTTCGAGCGAGCGTGGAAGAGGGATCAGCACTTATGCTCCCACGCAGCCTCAGACCATGCAGCCTATGAAGCGATCACTCTCCGCCGCGCCCCCTCGCACGGCTCGTTTCCATCGGAACTACAGCACGACGGAATCCATCGCCCCGCCCCCTCCTCGCACACATCGCAACTTCAGCGTGACCGAATCTCGCGTCGGCCCCCGCCCCCCACCAACTCAAGTGCCCACACAAGCGCCCACCGCCATGAAAGCGATTGAAGCCCGCGCATTCGACGACGACAGCGAAATCCAAGCCGCGATCAGCAGGCACACTTCTCGCCGTCCGACCATGGCCCGCAGTCAGACTTTCGAACCATCGGTCTACACCGCTCCTATGTCCACCGCTACTCGCTCAAGAGGCCCTCCGCAGCGCTCCGCCACTCTGGCAGACGAGCCTTCGGTTCGTAGTCATCTGCTCCTCGAAGGACCCAAGGAGCTCGTGCCGGCTGGCAATTCGCTGCGCAGTAATCGTGATGATGACCCGGCTTTGCAGAGACATGATAGCGCCGCTAGCGCTTTCTCGCATCGCAGCTCAAAACACTCGAGAAGGGATGACGGTGAAAGACGCCCGTCTGCCAGTCAAGCAGGCTCTGTCAAGTCGTCTTCCAAGAGGGAGGATGGTGAAAGGCGTTCCTCCGCCAGCCAAGCCGGCAGCGTTAAGTCTTCGTCATCAAGAAAGGAAGGCTCAAGACATGAGGGTTCCCGGTATGAGGGCTCGCGTTACGAGGAGACTCGTCGTGGTTCGTTGAGGGATCCTGATGCTCTTTCGGATGCCAGCACCATCAAAGCCTCGCGCCGTGACAGTGCTGCGCATATTCCTCTACCAGCTTCCAAGGCTGCCTCCAAAGTTTCAACGCGCACGGCAGCAGAGTATCGCCTTCCAGACTCTGCTGCGCCGTCTTATTATGCTCCGGCCGCTGAGAATCCAAAGGCTGCTTCCCGCGCGCCCTCTCAGGTAAGCGGCATGCAGGCTCCTCCTCCTCCGGCTTCAAGAGCGCCGTCACATACTTCAGCTGCGCATCAGTCTCCCGCGCCGATGGATTCCCCGGTTCCATCATACTACGCCGCGCCTCAAGAGAAACCCAGGTCGGCTTCCAGGACACCATCCCAAGCGACTGCTATGCGTGTTCCTCTTCCCGCCTCAAGAGCGCAGTCTCACGCATCTGCCGCTCCACCACCGCCTTCTCAGTCAGGAAGACGTGGCTCCCAGGTCTCTGCGCGACAACCTTCCGTCGCGTCTAGACGACCCTCTCTTGCTTCCACTGCCGGTTCTGCAGTGAGATACCCTGCGGCCATCCCGCTTCCGGAGTCTCTCGTCTCTACACGTACCCACGAAGACGTCGACGACAGTGACGGCATGGGAGACATCAAAACAGTCGTCCCCGACGATAGCATCAGCTGCATCGACCTCAGCCAACCCAAAGCCCCTCGCAGCGACTACAGCCGCCACTCCGAGCGCAGCCACCGAAGCCACCGCACCCAACACACCAGCAGATCAAAACACCCCCATCGCCAATCGGAAGAAACAGGACGCGAGCCCGGCGACGCCCAAACCATCGTCCCAGACGACAGCATCAGCTCCGTGGGCTCCAAACCCGCGCGCAGCGACCACAGCCACCGCTCGCACCGCGAGCACAAACCCCACCACAGCAGCCGCAGCTCCAGACACGGCAAATCGCACAGCCACGACAAAGGAAAGTCAAGGGAAAAAGACCCCGAGTCCCACGAAGAAAGAACCCCAGAATCAGAAGACCAACACATCCCGCTCGACGCCCGCACCGTCCTGCCAGAAGACAGCATCAGCTCCGTCGGCGCGCCTGCTCGCAGCCACTACTCGGACGCCAAAAGCCACCATAGCAGTCGTTCGAAACACGGCAAATCGCGCGACGAGGACGGCAGCAAAAGCCACCACAGCAGTAGTCGTTCGAAGCATAGCAGGTCGCACAAGGACGAGGATGACAAGGAGAAGAAGCGCAGCAAGGATTCGAGCCGGAGTGACGCGGGGAAGAGCGATGTCACCGTTAAGCCGGCGAAGAGTAAGGTTAGCGTTATGACTTTGCCGGCGATTTTGAGGGGTGGTGGCAAGGAGAAGGAGAAGGAGAAGGAGAAGGATGAGAGGAGGAGTAGGGGGGATAAGAGGAGTGTGGCTAGTTATGCTTAGACTTGGGGGAGGATGGGTTTTTCTTGTATAGTATGGTACATTTATGGGGGATTGTTTTTTTGATGGTTCATGATGGATGGATGGATGAGATTGGAGGTTCTTAGATTGTGGATTCCTTTTCTTTTCTTTTCTTTTCTGGGCGTGAGGATTCAAGTTCATCGCATGTTTCATGCTTGTCCGATCGATTAGAAGTTTAACCGGGGCATACATCTCGATTTGCAGAATGGTATCTTCCTTTTTCGAGGCATCTTTGCTTGAGACCTCCCTTCTTTTCTCCTTCTCCTTTTTCTCTTCTTTCCACCCTTTTTAGCAATTCCCCGGCCGACGTCTGCATCTCAACATGTACGGTGAAAGGTATCGTGGCAAGGGGGTTTGGAAGAGGGGAATGAGTACCTTATGCTGGGGCTGTTTGGGACGATGGTAGGATGGCTGCGTGTGGGAGTTTTAGGTGGGATTGGGGTTGGGGTTGGGGTTGGGAGGGTTAGGGTTAGGTTCTGACTGGTGAGAGGGGAGGGGAGGTGGGGGTTAATGGGGTATGGATTATGAACGATTTAATATGGCTTGTATTGCTGTTTGAAGAGATGTGGTCGGTTTTCTTGATGTTGATTTCTTGTTCGGTTTGATGTGCTGCTTGGACATTGCGAGAGAGCAGAATTGCTACACCATCGCGTCGTTCGCCGAAGTGACCATTCTGTTCGAAACAACGCTACATGTCCGAGGCTAGAACAAAACAAGCGTATGATGCTATATTACTTCCAAATCAAGACTCACAAAGGGCAGTGAAACCCTCCTACCAAACAAATCGCAGTCCGCATGCGGCATCCACTAGAAAGGCTCACAAGAATCCCCATGTCGCTATACCTATCTTCCGCTCGATGCCGCCGGCCCCAATTTGGCCAGGCATAGAACTCCATTGTCTGGCACTACCTGTTTATCATTGTTCAAAATTCCCCGACTGTTAGATATGTGGACTTCTCCGTGGACTTTCTTTGTCCCCGATCGTAACAACCGACGCCTTCAAGCAAAGGAATTGCTTAGTATTGTTCTCTAACACTCATATGTATACGCGGGAACGGCCCTCGTAAGACCGCCACCTTTTCAAAATCCACGATAGAACACCACCAGAACAATTGAAATCGAAAACCAAAACCCAAAAATGAAACTCACCTTCGTAGTCCTGGCCATCATGGCCCTTTTCGCCGCCATGGCCGTGGCCGGCCCCAAAGCCAAACCAGGCCAACTCATCGTCTCGTAAGTCACACACAACTCCCAACTCCCTACCTCCTGCCTCGAAAGAACACCGCTGACATGATGTTTTTACAGTGACGCGCAATGGAAGAAGTCCAAGAAGTACTGCCTGAAGGGCCGCAAGAAGAACGGCAAGTGCATCACGGGCAAGCTGCGGGTGCGCAGTGCCGATTCGGACGAGTTTTTCGAGGTGCCGGATGTGGAGGATGTGGAGTGGGGTGTTGATGGGGAGTAGAAGTGGCATGATGACCATGATGATGGGTTGAGGTCTGTTGTTCTTGCTTTTTTTTTGTACAGTGTTGGTTGTAGTCAGGATTCTGTTGAGGAATGGCTAGGCGATTTGCCGAACTTTTTTGTTTGATGTCTTGTTGTAATGTCCAGTCACTTTCCTTTCCCATCTCAATAAATGATCGTGATTGATTGGGAGATGAGTTGAAAATGAGAGTATTGGCTGTTGGTGGATGTGTCACCAATACTTCATTAATTCTTCACATCCATAGCCTGCCCAAACTCCCCTATCAGCCTCCCCATTCTCTCCGTGCCAGCAAAAGCAGCATCCGCCGCCCTCTTCGCCAAGTGTAAAACATCGTCCGTCGTCAAATCAAACTCCCTCGCTGCAATGGAATACTCATTTGACAACGAACTCTCGAACACGCCAACGTCATCCGTCGACAAAGCAACCGGACACTCCGTAGCACTCCACTCGCGAAAATGATGACCTTTGAACCCGCCCTGCGTCATTTCGGCCAGCACATTACAAGAAAGACATAACTCCAAAGCGAGGCGGCGCTGTTTGATGATTTCCTTGAGGTGTGCAGGGATGTGTATCGCGTGGCCGAGGCGGTCAGGATGCCAGGAGAGGAGCGTGGAGAGTTCTGTTTCGGTACTGGAGGCTGGTACCTCGGCGAAGTGAACTGTGGTTCGTAGACCTAAAGACTTGGCTCGTTGGAAGGCTGGTGTGAAGATTGAGACGTCGCCTTTGGTTGGATTGCCGCAGATGTCGAGGGCTAGGATTGTTGGGAGGGGGATCGGGGAGCGTGATGGTGCTGGGTTGGATTGGTGGCTTTCTGCGATGTCGACGATTTCTTGGGCGTCTTCTGCGCTCATTGTTCGGTCGATGGAGAGGATTAGGTGCACTTCTATGCGATCTGCGTCGGCGGCATTTGCCTGATCTTCATGATATCGTTGAAGAGCGGCCAGGACGATGCGGACGTACTCGTCTCTTCCGATGCCAGAAGCAGGAATGGTTCGAGGAGTAGTACGAAGTTCCAGATACCTCACTCCGTCGAGGCGGAAATCTTCAATAACAGATCGCGTGGCGTATGCGATGCTTTCGCGATCGTTCACCAAGTGGTAGATGTAATCGTTGAAGATCTGGAAGAAAGAGATGATTGTTGGGTATGTGCCGGCTGGTTTAAGAGCGATTGCTGGATCTTTAGATGGAGCGTCGTTTTCTTCACTGTTTTGTTTCTTCTTCTGCCATATCTCGTGGAGTGTTGTTCTTGATATGCTTCCGGATAGATGGGCGTGGAGTTCAACTTTTGGCAGGGCTTTGGTGAAGGCTGGGTTGACTGACATGGCGACTTGTTTTTTTTTTTTTTTTTTTTTGAGGAGGATCAGATATGATGCCTTATATGAGTGTATCGTGGAATTGAAAAAGGCCTTTATGGATCATGTATACATGTGTGTATTTTCTCAATGTTTCACACCGGGCGATGTCATGCCTCCGGCAGCAAACGGCCAGCGTGAAGAGTGCGGGCTTTGGACAGGCAGGCGCAGTTTGTGGGGGGATTGCGTAGGATGGATTGATGAAATGGGGTTCGGCAGCCGACTAAGGCCAGCCAGCCAGCCAGCCAGCCAGCCAAGCAACGGCACAGTAGCTGGACCCAAACCCTACTAGAGGTGGCATTGCAACATGGCCCACCCGACTCCCGATACCACTGTCAATCCGTGGTCGACAGACGCAAACAACACCATGGAAGAAGGAGGCTCGCCGTGGGACGGTATGCGCATGCCCCCGTCACCATCCACTCCAACCACGCCATCCAAGCTGACATTCAACTCCCCTAGACGTCCCGTCTCGCTCGCATTCGACCCATAACCTCGCCAAGGCAGCAGAGGACAGCGAACAACCTGCCGGTATGTTTGCCTTGCCGTGCTCCAAGACGATGGGAACACCACTGACCGATCGCGCAGAGACACCAGCCTCACCTGAACCCGCTGCTCCCGCATCTTCCAGCACATCTCCCATCTCCGCCAAACCGGCGCCATCCAAGTCGCGCGGCCCTAGACGACATGTCAAGCTTACCCAGTCCACCACCCTCGAGAGTCTGGACGATTCTGCTGGACCTCTCGGACCGCTTGGAGCCGAGCCAGTGGAAGAGCCCACCGCGCCGACACCACCAGTGAAAGAGCCGGCATCGAGAACAAGGTCAAGGCCGCAGACGGCGGGGTCGAATGTCAACGAGTTGGATGACGATGGTGCTTCTTCTCCCAATGGCGCAAGACAACCCCCGCCGGTTCTGCCACCGCAGTTTGTCGACAGAACTAGACCACAACAGCCGTCCATGTCAGTCGAGCAGGCAGCAAAGCCTACTTTCTCAATCACCGTTGGCGACCCGCACACAGTAGGGAACGCCGCCAGCAGCCACACTGTATACTCTGTCATTACCAAGACAACATCCAAGGCATACGCAAACCCTACGTTCACCGTCACCAGACGCTACCGCGACTTCCTCTGGCTTTACGAGCAACTACACACAAACAACCCTGGCGTTGTGGTTCCGCCGCCTCCGGAGAAGCAAGCTGTTGGTCGATTCGATACTAACTTTATTGAATCTCGGCGCATGGCTTTAGAGAGGCAGCTCACCAAGACCGCGGCACACCCCGTCCTTCAGCATGATGCTGACCTCAAGACCTTCCTCGAAAGTGACGCCTTCAACGTGGACATCAAGCACCGCGACCGCAAGGATCCCCTACTCGGTGCCGGAGAATCTAAAGGTCTTATGAGCAGCATTGGTCTTGGTGGTGGAGGTGGCGCAGGCAAGTTCGTTGAACACGATGACTGGTTCCATGATCGTCGCATCTACCTCGACGCACTGGAGAATCAGCTCAAGGCTCTGCAAAAGTCCACAGACACCGTTATGGCCCAACGTAAAGCCCTCGCAGACTCATGTGCGGACTTCAGCAACAGCCTACACAACCTCGCCACTGTGGAGCTGTCACCTTCGCTCTCTGGCCCTCTTGATGCGCTGGGCGATCTGCAATCGCGTATTCACGAACTCTATTCCCGACAGGCCATGCAGGATATGCTTACTCTGGGAATCGTCATTGACGAGTATATCAGACTGATCGGGAGTGTGAAGAAAGCTTTTGAGCAGCGTCAGAAGGCATTCCACGCGTGGCACTCTTCAGAGACCAAGCTGCAGGACACAAAGAAGCAACAAGAGAAGCTACTTCGCGCAGGACGTAGTCAGCAAGACCGTATCGCACAGATGAACGCCGACGTCAGCGACGCGGAACGAAGAGTGCATCAGAGCAGACTTCTTTTCGAAGACATGGGACGCTTGATGCGAACAGAGCTTGAGCGTTTCGAGCGCGAGAAGGTGGAGGACTTCAAGAGCGGTGTCGAGACTTTCCTGGAGAGCGCCGTCGAGGCACAGAAAGAGGTATGTCTTTGCGATAACCCCCTACATGAAGTTTCACTGTTTGAACCACACATGACTAACGTAATTTCCACGATCAGCTCATCGAACTCTGGGAGACTTACCTCCTCCAGCTCGACAGCGACGAGGATGGCCCTCCATTCCTGCCCACAGGCGTCCAAGCCGAGCAATCCCAAGCCCAGCAACAATCCCCACAGCAAAACGATACCGAGCCCAACGATGAGTCGCACGAAAGCGCTTCGAAATCCGACCACGAAGCAAACGGTGGCGAGCTCGGTGGCAGCGGCGCCGCAACGGGAGGTGTTGATGACGAGATCAGAGCGGCTGCTGTGCATACTGCTGAGGCGGAGGCGTGAAGAGTCGACGTATGAAAACTTTCGTTACTCACAAAGAACTTGCTTGTTGCTACTGTTACAAAATATCATGTGCCGGGTTAAGCCTCGTTCAAGCGGGAAAATGGTCTGGTTTTGTAAGTAGATAGGGGTATTTGTAAGAGAAAAGACTCCCTTTTTATGATCAAGTCTTGCGTGGAAATCGATCCTATTGACCAATCGACTTGACCAAACGAAGCACAGCACCCAACACCTCTCGATCAGCATCATGCGTAATCCTCTCCTCAGCCTCATCAAAACCCACCCAAACAGATTCAAACTCCTCCCCTTGCTGCACCACCCTCTCCTCCGGAAGCGCACTCGAATCGCCCCCTGCCGCAAACCAGAAAATAATCTTCCTGACCCCCTCCCTATCCCTCTCCGTCACACAAACAGGCTCCGTATTCCACCGCTCTCGCCCCTCCAACTCCGAACTAGAAGTCGCCCGAGTCGGCACGGGGAGCGGAAGGAGCGAGACTCGATGGCCTGTTTCTTCCCATGTCTCGCGGAGAGCGGTGGCTTCGAGGCTTTCGCCGACGTTTTTGCGGCCTTTGGGGAGGAGGAGTTCGGGTGTGCTGTTGGCTTTGTTTTGCCAAAGGATGAAGAGGACTTTTGAACGCTGGAGGTCTAGGGTTACTGTGCCGCTGGAGATTACGAAGGAGGGGGCGTGGTAGAGTGTTGATGACATTGTGAGTGAAACTGTGTAGTGGCTCTATATTGGCTACGTCATGGACGAATGTTTCGTTTTTTTTGTCTGGCTGTTAGGCGGCGATCAATTGCGGCAGGTAGAGTGATGCAGCCTGCGAGACTATATGAAATAGGCTTGATGGCCAAAGCTAAGCAACCGGGTAGCGAAAAAGCGATATGGCTGAGAGTGTAATCATGGCGATGACCCGATTCGGGTTGTTAGGCAGACGCGGCAACCGATCGACTTTGGTGGAGAATCGAAAGTGTAACATGCATGACGTTGCTGTGTTGACCGTCCCGCGATTGATGATCGATCGAATGTGTTGGTTGAGGGTTGCTTGATGGGAGTATGGGAGGGTGAATGATTTTATGGAAGTGAATTGAGTATGTAGATGTATTGTATAGTTCAATTGAGTGTAAGTGAATTACAATGGTTGGTGAATAGTGGTTTTAGTGAAGGATCGCGTTTTTTTCGTGACGGCAGTCGCGCGTTGCCTGGCGAGAAAGTTAAAATAGCCTCGCCAGCCACCGCCAACGTCAGAAGAAGCTCATCTGGTGAGAGAGACACACAGCTCGCCCGAAGGCTCCTACACTACCGTTTCTGCACACCTTCTTGCTCTTAACATTGCTCTTGCACACCACACTACTACTACTGCTCGACACCAATTGTACCCGCATTTTCCTTTGCCACTGCTTATATTTGCATATAGCCTGCTACACGACATTTGGCTACTTTCGACACCACATATACCGTCATCATCATGCCGCCCAAGCGGTCCAAGAAAACCGCCGAGAGCTCCAGCCAGCCTCTGTCAACACCACAGCAGCCTGTCCGGACGTCAGGTAGAAAGAGAAGAGCTAGCGATGCTTCCAGTGTTCAGTCTGAGCGACCGGCCAGCAGCCAGGGCTCAGCAACTGGCGGCCCAGCCAAGAAGCGCAAGACGAAGAAGAGCAAAGTAGCTGTCTCGGAAGAGCCGGAGACCATTATTGAAGAGGAAGAGACTGTTGTAAATGAGGCACCACAGACCGTCACATACCCTAGCTTGGAAGGCGTGAGTGAGCTTCAAGCAACAACTGCTGGCGCTGCAAATGACATGCTGGACGATAACGAAACTGAGTTTGCCCACACCGAGACTCGCCACGTTCACTTCGGATCCGACGACATCCATGAGAAGTCGACTGCAACACACAAGACCCCTCACACCAAGATGGCCATCAAGCGCCGTGTCACCGAGTCACCAATGGCCGCGAGAGCCACCAGTCCCAAGCGCTACCGGACGATCACCCACCGCACATCTCTCCCCTCAACTCTCTCGCAAGAACACCTCGAGCCCGTACAGACGGTTCAAGAGCACCGCTTCGCCTCCCTCCGCGAGGTGCTCGATGAGCGTATCCGCCGCCGCATGCGCCGTAGCCATGCTGGCGAAGTCTCGGCTGAGCTCGACGATCTCGACAACACCTATTCCTCCCAGAAAGAGCTCGAGATCCTGCGTGCGGAGACTGCGACAAAGGAAGCCAGGATCAATGAACTCATTCTGGAGCTGGAGTCCCAGAGGCAGTTGGGTATCGATGCCAACTATGATTCCAAGGCTGAGCAAGAGAAGCTTCGCTCTGTCGAGATTGAGCTCGAGGTTCTGCGCAAGCAAATCCTTCTCAACCGTGCCCGCGGTCACCTCGACGATATGCCCGACGACAACATGATGGTCATCGACAGCCAAGAGGAAGTCACTCTTTCTCGCCAACAGCGTGCACCCGAAACGCCCTCCGGACCGGGCAAGCGATCAATCCTGCCAGGCGAGCTTAGGACTTCCAGCGGAGAACTCCTTCTCGCTACTCCCGGCCACAGGCAATGGGAGGATGAGCGCCGCCGCTTCCAGGACTCGATCCTGGCCCTCAGCAGGGAGGCTAACGAGGCCACGACCAACTTGCAGATTCTGAACATTGAGCTTAGATCGCTTGGATTCTCCGAGGGCGACGACGTTGCTGGTCTCACTGTTGTGGAGAGCATTCGCCAGTCTTTCGACAGCATCCGTGAGCGTCTCGACCTCATCCTTCCCGGAACTCTTCCCGAAAACGCTTCCAACGAGGAGATCCTGGACCTTCTTATCGCCAACGTCAAGGAGTTCGCTGAGCAGCTCCGTGTTAGTGACAGGGAGAAGCAGGAGCAGATCTCTCTTTCCATCGATCTTCGCATCCAAGTCGACAAGCTCATCGACCATCTTGCCGCGTCTGAGATTCGTGTCCAGCAACTCAAGCAGCAATGGCGAGAGCTGGATGAGGGCTCAGAGCGCAAGGAGCGCGAGATTGAGGATCTCGAGGCCGAGATTGACGCCGCCGAGGAAGACAAGGAGGCCATGGAGAAGGCCTTGAAGGCGGCGAACACACAAGTTAAGAACTTTGAGTCGGAGATCGGCAACTTGCACCAGAGCGTACAGAGGCTTACTGTCTCTTTGCAAGGATACAGGGATGAGGAGACGAGGCTGCAAACCCTTATCACTAAGATGGAGAGTGACCACAGCACCGTGATTGCTAAGATGAATGCCGAGCGCGAGGCGACCGTTGGCGATCTGGAGAACCGCCTTGATGCCGAGACGGTACTTCGCGACGAGGCCGAGAAGATCTCGGATGCACAACAGGTTACGATCACGGGTCTTGAAGCTCGCATCCTTGCCATTGAGACCGAGCGTGATACCCTCACGACTCAGCTTCAACAAGCCCAGGCCGACGTCCAAGCCGAGCGCCTTGTCCGCGAGCAAGCCGAGACGGACGCGACCCAAAAGGATGTCGAGGTCAGCGACCTCGAGACTCGTGTTACCAACCTTGAGAATGAGCTCGACACCATTTCAACCGAGCTTGAAGAGCTTCGCAACATGAACGAGGCTGAGCGTCGTCAGCGTGAAGCTGCCGAGACTGATCTGGACGACCGTAATGTCGAGATCGAGGAGCTCAACAAGAAACTGCACGAGCGTGGTACCGAGGCCAACGGTCTCCGCCAGAAGCTGTTCGAGGTGCAGCAGCAGAACGGCGAGAAGATTAAGACTCTTGAGACCACTGCTGCTGACCGCGAGGCTCAGTACCAACAAGACATCGCATTGGAGGTCGAAAGACGTGAGGATGCGGAGGAGATTGTCCGCACCCGCGATGCCACTATCTTGGAGCTGACGACCAGCCTTGCTGAGACCGAGGAGAGAATGGTGGCTCTGCTTGCTCTTCGTGATGCTCGTATTGAGGAGCTTGAGAAGGAAGTTGCAGAGAAGAATGTTGAGATTGGTCGCCTCCAGGATGACTTGCGCTCTGTTGAAGAGCAGCTTGGTCTGCAGACCACCGAGAACCAGGAGACTCGCGAGGAGCTCGAGGCATCGATTCTCTCGCTGCAAACGACCATCAACAACTACGAGATCACTATCCAGAATCTGCAACGCGAGGCCACCACCTCGAACGAGCTGCACGATTCTGAGATGGAAGACCGCAACTCGACCATCGCGTCTCTGAACCACAACATCGTCGTGCTCAAAGATCAAGTCACCCTTCTGGAAACCGAGAAGATCGGCCTCGAGAAACGCGTCACCTCGGAAGCCGAGGCAATGCTGCGCATGTCCGCAGAGAAAGAAGACGAAATCGACTCCCTCAAGCAGACAATCCGCGACAAGCAATCCAAGATTCTGGTTGTCGAAGAAAAAGCCGTCGAAGCCGACCGCCGCTGGCAAGAAGTCCTCGACGCCCGCGACGAGGAAATCAACGCCATGCGCGCGCAAGCCGAAACCAGCACCGCGACTTTCGAGGAAGTCAGCATGCAGCGCGACAGCCTCAAGCAGCAATTCCAGGCCTACATCCGCCGCTCCGCCGGCGTCATCGACACCCTGCAAGCAGCTCTCGAGCGCGCCCGCGCCACGGCCGCTTCCGAAGGCGACGCTTTCAAGTCCGAGGGCGGCGACCTTCTTGAAGAGCTCGAGGGCATGGACGAGATCACCGAGATGGTCTCGACTAAGAAGGTCGTGCAGCAGTCTTCTTCTAGCCAGCAGAGTGCTAGCAGGAAGAGCTCGGGCAAGAGCAAGAAGAAGAGAGTCTATGACTCTGGCTTTGGAGTTGCGAGCGACGAACTTGATGGTGAGGCTGCTTGAATGAAAGTTTCATGAGAGCGAGGGTGAGGGTGAGAGGGAAGGGAAGGAAATTGATGGCACGGCGTGAAACGTGGTAATTACGATTTTTGGGGCATTTCGGCATTTGTTCTTGGTTTTTCTTTTTCTGATTCTTCTTCGAAAACTTCTTCAGGCCAAACAAGTCTAGACGTGCGAGCGACTCTTGGTTGTCTTTATTCTTGATCTGAGATTTTTTCTTTTGTCAAGCTTGTTCTCACTTTGGGCGTTCTGGTTTCCCATGAACAATAGCACACACACATCACACACGACTTGGAGCGAAAGCACATTAATTTGGACATTTTGTTTCTTCTTTTTTTTTTTCTTTTTCTGCCAGGGTGTCATGTGAGACAGGTAGTTTGTTGGTAGGATAGGATAGGTTTGATGCTTGTACCCTGTTTTTATGTGTGCTATTCACAAACAAGATGCCTGGGTACCTGTGGTAGTGTACTTCTCATAGTCGGTTCCACTGGGATGACATTACGCTGCAAGCTATCGATGCATTCTCTTCAGAAGATACGGTAGGTGCCTATGATAGTGTAGCTCTCATGGTCCTCATCGTCTTCAATTCCGTCTCGATGACGATACGGTGCAAACCATCCGTCGACGCGACTGCTTTGCGCAAAGGGAATATATTTTATCATTGTAGCAATTCAATCATCAATCCTCGCTGGCGCAACCGGTAGCGCGTTCGGCTGTTAGAATCTTCGGATCTCAGCAAACCGGAAGGTTAGTGGTTCGAGCCCACTGTGAGGAGTTCTTCTCGAGAGAGATGAGCTTCATTTTTGCTTTTTGGGCTTTTGCTTTTGTTCGGGCGTGATGTTTTTGCTTGATCGTTGAGATTAATCAATACTTAGAATGAAGGTCCTGCTGAGGTGGATGTTTGGCTTTTTGACTTGGGGGGTTGTTGGGGTTTGGTTCGTTCGGAGTCAGATGGACTGCTTGAATGGATTGACTGATTTGATCTGGCGTTTCGGTGTTTCGGCTTTTTGGGGGGTTGGGATCTGACTTCACGTCCTGGAATCTGCACGTGTATGCACGATTTTTCCTGTGAAGACGATCGTGCTTACGATTGACGGCGTTGGGCCTTGACTACGAATTGAAGATATGCTCTTTGAGAGGAGCATGCCACGATAACTGACTACTGTTGCACGTGGCGTTGGAGTAAAGACAAGTAAATAGGAGGAAGACCAAAAGCTGGAACTGACAAGGTAAAAAGATCAAACTCTCTGTTGTTCAAGCATTCAGCACCATTAGGTAGGTCTACGTCTTTGCTTACCATGTTAACGTAACCGACGAGCGCCTACCAGACCACACTCGACGCCTTACGACCGCCCCTTTCGCCTTGATCCGCAACATACACGCTCCGGCTTCCACCGGGAATGAACTCTCCAGTATTGCATTCAAGGTTTCCTCCAGCACCTGGCATCCATTCACGAGTGCCCAGAAACGTACAAGGCTTCTTTGCTTTCAGAGCACATATATATTCGGCACTTGGCACGGCGATATCCTACTTACGCCAAGATGAGACATGAAATGGTTAAACCCAGTCGGAATTGATATTTCCTTGCCCGTGTGAATTCCCTCTTGCTGGCAATATTACTACTGCCCCGATGAAGCTCTGTCAATGGGATGCATGCTCGTACAGTACTGGAGCTGATCACACTGAGTCTGATGATGCTCGAGTACCTTCCAGCTCACGTCAAGGAAGCTTTGTTCAGGCGCACCAAGATTGATAGTACACGTGGAGGGTTATACATTTGAGCGGTCCACGTGTGATCGCTGCTTAGCTGATAGGCGTAGAGAGCCATGGGCCGGAATTCCAAAGAACGATTCCGTAAATCGGGCTCGATACAAGCATATCGGACATGCTTGGATGTCGCTACGCACTAGTACGACAATTCGCATTTCCGCCAGACCAGAAGCTACATTTATCGCCGAATCAAACCTTACACAAGGCTGAACAACTGAATATAATTAACGCCCAGGCCCGGCGATTTTCGTGCCCAGCATTGCTGGGGAGATATTCTCACATGGGCCAGTCGGGCGCCTCTCTCGTTTACCGGTGATAGGAGCTGGTTCTATGGTTCCGTTGCAGCGACTGGACTTGATACTGGACGGTTCTTACGCTTTTCAGTAAGGGTGGAAGCGATTTGTCGTTCGCCCAGTCTGTCTTTCAGGCTGGGATGGCCATCCGATTGGATTGTTCGCCTGGCCAAGCTGCGAGATGGGCAATCCGCCTTTACGAACTCCACTGACTCCCCACGGGGATATTTCACTTACTTTGTGGAGAAGAACGAATGTACTGCGGGGTCTCTATCAAGGACATCTTGGCTGACTGCATGTATAAAGATGCCGTTGTTGCTCCAGTGCCACAGAGCTACTGAACATCTCTGTTAGATCAGAGTCGACTTTTTCTCTCCTCTTAGGCTCCCGACACCATCAGTTGCCTTCAAGTCTCATAGATCGAGACGTATTCTCGACCGACAACCCACCTCACACTTTTAGCAATGGATCCATCCAAGAACAAAGCCGTCAACGAGTCGCCCCAAGGTGCAAACGAGGCTTTCCCAACGGACCCCGAAAGACGCAAATCGGCCATCGACGCCATAGTAAACCCCAACAAAGGCGCCACGATAGAGCTGGAAAATGTGCCCAAGTTCACCTCCGCTGAGGAGCTGCCGAGTAAGGAAGAGCTCATCGATGCTCTTGGAATCCCCAATTGGAGGGATCTGGAGAAGAAGATCGTTCGCCGGTTGGATATGACTCTTATGCCTACTTTGTGGGTAAGTTTGGTGATTTTATCTTGTGGTCTCAAAGACAGTTCGCTGACTTGTAACCTTTGCTAGGTCTTGTATGTTTTCAACTACCTTGATCGAGCGTCACTGGCCCAGGCTCGTCTCAGCACGCTTGATCAAGACTTGGGCCTTTCGGGATACCAATTCAGCACTGCAGGTAAAACCAAACCAAGAAACCCCACAACCAAAACCCTCCGTAACCTTGTCATCTCCAGTCTCAATCCTCAACGCCGGCTACATGCTCGGCCAACTGCCCTCCAACATGATCATCCCCTACATCCGCCCAGGCCTCTACCTCCCAGCCTGCGCCCTCGTCTGGTCCGGCGTGTCCGCAGCCATGGCAGGCGTGACGAGTTTCCAAGGCCTGCTCGTATGCCGCGTCTTCCTCGGCCTCGTCGAAGCACCGCTCTTCCCAGGCGCAATATACGTCATCTCCTGCTGGTACACGCGCAGGGAGATTGCCGTGCGAATGGCTCTCATGTCGACTGGCGTTCCGCTTGCGAATGGGTTCTCAGGTCTCATCGCTGCAGCCGTGTTTTCTACCCTGGAAGGCAAACACGGCGTTGCTGGCTGGCAGTGGCTATTCATCGTGCTCGCCGTTTGCGGCGGAGGCTCTGCACTCATTGCCATGATCCTGCTGCCAGACTATCCACACTCCAAAACCGGTAGTGCGATGTGGACCATGACCCCAGACATGAGAAAGATCGCCGAAACGCGAATCCTCGCCGACAAAGTGACCGTCGCCTCCTCCTCCACCACCACCGAAGAGAAAACCGGCGCCTGGCACGGCCTTAAACTCTCCGTGACAGACTACAAACTCTGGATCTTCGTGATGCTCAACATCTCCATCTCCGCCGCCTACGGTTTCTCCAACTTCTACCCAGCCGTCGTGCGCGGCTTCGGCTACTCGCGCGTCGTAACCCTCGTAATCACTTTCCCGCCTTACTTTCTCGCAGCAGCAACGGCAGTAGCACTGGCCTGGAGTTCCGACAAACGCGGCGAGCGCGGCTGGCACTATTCCATTCCTATCGCAGTCGCCATGGTAGGCTACATAGTGTGCATGGCAACGACGCACGGCACGACACGCTACGCCATGTCCTTCCTCTACGTCGTTGGCCTCTTCGGAGCAAACCCTTTGATCGTCTCATGGGTCTCAATGACGATGGGTCGAACACCGGAGAAAAAGGCAACGTCTATCGCGATCCAGAACGTCCTCTCTAACGTCGGCAATATCATGGCGCCCTACTTCTTCGTCGACTCCGACGAGCCCAGGTATCTGATGGCGTTTATTCTCATGTTCGTCATGGCGGGGATTACGATTTCGTGCGCCATGTTGATGAAGTTTTGTTTGTGGAGGACGAATAAGAAGTTGCTGAGGTTTGCGCTGGAGCATGGGACGCCGTATAATCCTTATATTCAGTGAGGTGGGGGCTGGCTGGTGTGTGAGGTTTGGATGGGTGGAGCAGGGCGCGCTATGGTTGGGAGATGCATTGCGATGGGTTGATGAGAAGGTAAATTGCTCTCAGGTTCGTGCGGTTAGACAGTCAGTCATTCATATTGCTGGGAAAGGAGGATCTGAAACTCGGACCGATTTGCATGGTCGTGATTTGGAAGATTCCACAAATCAAGGAGGGAGCAATATTAATAATGATCGAAAAAACACTACCAGACGCAAAGAGCTGGTCAGCCTTGCCAAATCTATGTAACTTAAAAAACAAGGTGACTAGAGCTTTGAGCAAGTACAGAGCCATCGAAGGCTCAAAGCGTCTTTGGAGCTTTGCTTTCGGGCAACGAGAGAAGCGTACCATGAAGGCGACACACGAGGTATGCCGGAGTGCTGCTGGTATCCGTATCCGTACTGTATCCGTATGATCACACACTTTGGTGTATCATTGGTGATTCGGGACCTTACGTCCGCGGCGTTCTCACGGTGGCTGCAAGACGGGATGGGAGCACATATGATATCATCTGTAAACTGCTGCAAGATGGAAGTTTCCGACTGGCTGATGATAAGATTGTGCTTTAACCGACCCATGAGCTTAGAACAGTCAACTTGAAGTGAACTGCTTTGGAGCGAACCCTTTCTTCCTCTTCCCTTGATCACTGATGCACACTCCCACCCATCCCCCAAAAACTGACACAACCAAGGATTGCAGGAGTCAAAATGGCAAACCAAGCGGTTACAGATTCGCAGATCTCGCGTTTCGGACTCGGTGAAGTTTGCCGCAGACTAGGGAATAAGTTCAAGTTTTAGTTGAGGCTTATTTGGAAGTGGGTGGGCACGTGGTGGGCCTTCTGTTCTCGTATTTGAAGGGATAATAATGGCATTTTGGCTACGAGATGTCTTTTTGACTGTCGATCCTCACAACTTCGAGGTTCGCTGTCTTGAAGGAAATATGGCCATGCTCTTCCAAAATTCGGCAGATAGAAAGAATGGAAATGCTTGAATCAGTCGCAACTCTCACTGACAAACGAACAGACCTCTTCCCGACCGCGGCTGCTTCAGAATTGCATCACTGGCAATCTCCCCCGGAGCGAGATGAAACGGAAAGTGTAATTTCCAAAGCACTAACGCCAAACGACAATCAACTTTGTATGCTTGGCGGTATTGCAAGTACCCTCTGAGCCTCTCTCGCGCCTCTCTTGCCACCGGATGGCTTCCAACCCGTGGCCAAGGCGTTGCCTGACTTTGCCGTCACTACCATTAGACTACCACTGCTAGTCTCCCAATCGTTCGGGGGCACAGCGGACCACACCACCCAATGCTGCCAACCCACCGAGCGAAAGAGAGTAGCAAGAAGTAGTCCACTTAGCGGGTGTTGTTGACCTGATCTCCCGCCACTACTGGTGCTGGCACTGCTACTACTACTATCACCATTTCACTTTCCTTCGCGACATTCTCCTTCTCTCTCTCGCGCGTCTTTACCCTCAACCTCGCATTTTTATTCTCTCCTCTACAGCTGTGCTGTGGAAGTCATTCGTTACAAGTCGAGGGTACAATTGTTGTCTCAACCGTTACTTTTTCCAAATCATTCCCGCCACGAGCACTTCTACACTAATTGATACCCCTCTTGCGAATCGCCAGGATGAAGTCGGTAAGTTGCGCATAATCGCGCGCATTGCTTCTGCACATGACTGACAAGAACCCAGTTCACCAGCTCCCTCGTCACTTTGGGCGCGCTGGCTTCCAGCGTCGCTGCCTCCAACCCAATCGTCGTCAAGGGCCAGGACTTCATTGACTCCGTGACCGATAAGCGCTTCATGGTACTTGGTGTTGACTACCAGCCATGGGGCCAAGGCGAGGACTTCAGCAAGGCAGACCCTCTCAGCAATGCTACCACTTGCCTTCGCGACGCTGCTTTGATGCAGGTACGGCTTTGAATATATCTCTACACTAAAGAAGGACAAGGATTAACAAAATGACAAACAGAACATCGGCGTCAACACCATCCGCTCCTACAACCTCAACCCCAACCTCGACCACGACGAGTGCATGTCCATCTTCAACTCGGTCGGCATCTACATCATGCTGGACGTCAACTCCCCCAACGAGGGCCAGCACATCGACCGTGCCAACCCTGGCTCCACTTACAACAAGGAATACATTGAGCACGTCTTCACCATGATCGAGGCTTTCAAGGACTACCCCAACACTCTTGCTTTCTTCTCTGGCAACGAGATCATGGACGACGTCGACTCTGCTGAGAAGAACCCGCCCTACATTCGCGCTCTCACTCGCGAGATGAAGTCTTACATTTCCGAACACGCCAACCGCACCATTCCTGTTGGTTACTCTGCTGCTGATGGTACATATTTCCCCAGAGAACCCTTCTTCAAAACTTCCCGCTAACACATCACAGTCCGCACCATCCTTGAAGACACCTGGGAGTACCTGCAATGCGACAACTCCGACGACGACAGCGAAGATCTCTCCCGCTCCGACTTCCTCGGCCTGAACTCCTACTCCTGGTGCGGCTCGGAAGCCACCTTCGAAACGGCCGGCTACGACAAACTCGTCGAGATGTTCAGCAACAGCACGATTCCCGTCTTCTTCTCCGAATACGGCTGCAACGAGGTGCAGCCGCGCACTTTCGACGAAGTCCCTGTGCTGTACGGCGAGAAGATGACCTCCATGTCCGGCGGCCTGATCTTCGAGTGGACCCAGGAAGACAACAACTACGGCATCGTCGACCACTTCCGCAACGGCACCGTGCACCTGCGCGGCGACTACGACGCCCTGGCCGAGCAATACGGCAAACTGAACATCACCCTGATCGAAAACCACAACACGACCGCCACCAACCTCCAACCCCCCAAATGCAGCAGCGACCTGATCGGCGACAACGGCCACAGCGACGACTTCGACATCCCCTCCGTGCCCTCGGGCGTCTCCGACCTCATCTCCTCCGGAATCTCCAACCCGCCCCGCGGCTCCATCGTCGAAGTGACCAAGACCAGCGTCGACCTCCCCGTCTTCGCCACCAACGGCGGCCGCATCAGCGGCCTCTCCATCTCGCCCCTGGAAGGCAGCAAGCCCAACGGCAACCGCGGCGGGCTGTCCACCGGTGCGCCTTCCAGCACGCCCAGCGGCAGCGCGAATGGTTCTTCTTCCGATTCTTCGGATTCGGGCTCTGGTGAGCCTTCCGCCACGCAGGGTGGCGCGGAGGCCAGCAGCACCGCCGAGAGCGATAGTGCGGCTGGACGCGCTGTTATTGCCAACGGCGTCGCTGTGGTTGCTGCTGTTGGCTTTGCCGTTTTTGCGCTTTAAGAGAGCTTGGACTTGCAATTTATCGCATTGTTCGAGTCAATCATTTTGCACACACGCATGCATGCATATCGGATATGGAACACGCCAGTCAACGTGGAACTCCACGCCTCCCGCTGGAGCTACACGGTGCAACGCATACTGTTTTGGGGGGTTGTATTTTTTCTCTGAAATATAGATAGATGGAGTTTTGTTTCCTGCCGTGTGGCTTTTTATTTATTCTTTTCTTTTTAACATGATATCCCGGTGCGTTTTCAGTTTGGGGCAGTCTGTTAGCCAGGTGGGCAGTGAAGGAGGCATACATATATGAGTGAATTGTATACAACGAGAAAAACAACAATCAGAGTCAAGAGTCAGAGAATATATCCAAGAAAAAACGTTCAGCATGATAGATCCGAAAAGTTTCACAGTCGACTTTGTCCTTGATTCTTTTCTCGCGCGACGTGACAGGCGTAGATTGGCTGCTTTCTTCTCAATCACCTTCTTTTGGTTCAACACAGGCACGCGTCTCTGTCAGAGATCCTTAATGCGGGAACGGGAATTGTGAGTGAATTCATGCCAATGTTATGCTGATGTATACCCACCCATCCATCCATCCATCCACAAAGTCATTCAATGACGTGCGCGCGCGCGTGTTCGATTTCCCAAAGAACTCCATCCTTTCTGACCAGCGAAGAGTAAAGAAGCTGAAGTGAAAGTACTATTGGAAATGAAAGAAACAAGCACGCGGCATCGAAGCAGGGGGCCCCAAAGACATGCCAATGCCATGATGAAGATACCCGATTGGAATAAATGATCGAATAACCCAACAAGGAGCAAAGAAGGACAAGAGCCAAAGACAAAACACCACCAGCGCCTTCGCTTGTAAAAACCCAAAAAATCAAACACAAAAAACCCATCAATCAAACCCACCCTTCAACGGCGTCCTCGCACTCCCCGGCGTCCGACTCCGACTCACTCTGCCAGCAGCCGACAATTTCTCCCTACTATCCGTCCTAACAACCAAGCCCTCGCGCTCAAAAGCCGTGATCCCCAACCCACTGCCCGCAGCCCCAGCAGCGCCGGCAGGAACGTCAAAGTAGCTTTTGTGCTTTGGGCTGCCGCGGGAGAAATCGGGCGACAGGCCTCTGTTGGCCGGCGTGGCCCAGCCGGACGTGCGGCCTGTGCGCGGGGGCTCGACGGTGGAGCTGGAGTCGGAGGGCCGGTTGTTATTGCTGGGGTGTTCGTCGTCGGACATGGTGGAGAGTTCGAAGCCGTCCGAGTCGGAGTCTTCGGGGCCGGCTTCCAGGACGCGTTCGTAAGTGGGACCCGAAGAAGAGGAGCCGAAGAGTTTGCTGGCGAAAGAGGAGCCGGGTTTCGAGCGTTTGGAGTTTGGGTTGCGGCGGAAGAGCTTGGATGTGAGGGTTGCGCGGCGGGAGCGGCCGCAGAGGAGGTAGGCGGCCAAGGCGAGGATGATGATGAATATGAGGATGCCGGGGGTGCGGCGGGAGTAGGAGCTGTTGAGGAGACGGTCGTGCCAGTCTTGGGATGAGACGTCTTGGTCTTCGTTGGTGTTGTTTCCCAGCAAGGGGAGGTGACTTGAGGGGTATTGGAAGTCGGCTGGGAGTTGGTTGCCCGGGGTGTTGCTGCCGAAGCCTACGGCTAGGGTTTCCTCTTCTGCTGCTGGCATTTGGGAGGAAGCATATAGTACCATCTTTCCGAGGGTCCAGCTGACTTCGGTGCCGTCGATTTTGTCGATGGCTTGGAAGGGATCCAAGAACCCGCGATCTTTGGCGCTGTCGATTACCGAGTGAGTTGTGTTGGATGTCCCATCACCAATTTCCTTGCCAGTTTCCAATCCAACGCGTGGGACTCCAATGCCGTCATGTAACATGTTTATCAGCCAGCTGGCCTTGAAACAGACCTCCTCCACCGTTTTCTCATCCACCTTCTTTCCCCACTTCTTGTCCTCAATGTCATCTTCAATGTCCTCCCAGTCACGAGAACAAAGCTCCGTAACTTGCTTTTGGTATGTGTGGAAATCGTACGCCTTGTCCTTATGCGCCATAGCAAATATCTCGTGTGTTGTGTGCCAGTATTCGGAAACTCCAACGAAGTGGTTCACTTTGAAATCGATAGCGGGCGTGTGTACACCATTAAGCAGGCAAGGCTCGTCCTCACATGGTACATCCTTCTCCAAAAGAGGGTACGTCCGTTTGAGGCATTCTGGGAACTTGCCCGTTCCGATAAGATGTGGTTCCTTTCCAGTGAGAGCAGGCGAATCGGAGTCCAATTCGTCTCCAGAAATCGTTGCCAACAAACCTACAGGCAGACAAGGATCCGGAAGTTCTTTGCTACCAGGGTATGCTTCCAGCAGTCCTTCAACGTATCGTCTCCTTGCCTCATTCGCGCCAAAGCCCAGCCATGTGGTCACAAACACCTTATGCTCCAAACTCTCTCCGTTGACCTTCCGTAACCGCAGCAACTTCAAATCTTCCGCATGCTTCTCCGTCTCTGTCGCATTTGGCGCGAAAGCGATTTGCGCCGAAGCGCCGCCCATATCCAAGAATCCATAAGTGTGATGCCCATTCCCATGAGCGTGCGCGTCTGCATTGTCAAAACCACCCAGAAGGTAGTTCGCCGCTATCCAACCGTATAGACCTTCAGTTTCTCCCGGAATGACCTGCACATGCAAGTCGCAGTCCGGCAGCTGGAATTTGGTGTATCTCTGAAAGTAGCCGCAAATGTTGTCCAAGACCTGCGCTCTTTGATGTTCCGGCAAAAGGCGCATACCAGCCGTAGCCAGTAGAAATATGGGTGTATTCGGCACTTCCTCTGGTGGCACGACACCCAAGGCAAACTCAACCAAGGGCGCGAGATGCTGTGGTCCGATGTCCTCGGGCTTCTCGCCAAACGTCGACACACCCGGATGCACTTTCTTGCGCCATTTCTTGTCGGTCTTGATCTTGGGCAGTCGGTCGAGTTCTTTCGAGGATGCCGAGGCGCGCGCACTGGCGGCGTTCTTCCAGTTGTAGACGTAGACGCGAGTGCCCGACGATCCGGCGTCGAGGATCACGCCGTAGCTGTGCTTGCCCATTGCGGACGATGGAGGTGGATCTGGTTTAATTGGATTTGAAGTAGGAGAGGTGTAGCGAAAGGCGCATCATGGTATTGCAGTTTAGTACATGAGGGCAATGCGGGCGAAGAGACAGATTAGAGTCGAGGGACAAGAGCAAAATACGAAGGTTTGTAGGCGAGACCAGGCGGAGGCCAGGGTTCCGAAGTTCCCTAACAACAAGCATACGCGGCGGGCGTAAGCTCAACGGCGATCTCGAGCCTGCCACGCCAGGCCTTCCCCAGCCTTGAGCCCATCATTGGTCTCATTTACCTCCTTCTCGAACAAGCCATCTCACTCTGATACCGCCCTATACATCCCGCGCATGGTAATATTGCATGAAATCCTCTCTGCAGAGCCGGCTGAAGATCAGCCGTCTTAGCCTTGCTTAAAACAATTCCGCATTACATCCAACCACATATATCCCCAGCATACCTTACGTGATGCTTGCTCGCCAGCCACATGTCAAATATGCTCAAAACAGTCTATGCCACCAACCTACACATGCAATGAGATATCTACATCATCCACCCACCCAATCACATCCTCACTCCTCCAGCAAAAACCGAATAAAAGCCGCCGAAATCGCCACGCCATGATGCTGCCTCCTAACCCTCTCCATGCCATCCTTAAAAGTCTGATCGTCAAAAATGCCCCTCTCATGTCTATTCTCCAACAACTCCGAGACAATATCACCATTGAACTCCGGGTGTCCCTGTACTGTAATCAAGCGGTTTTTCTCGTACATGCCTTGCACATCGCAGCGGGGCGAGTGGCCCAGGGCTTCGACTGAGGGCGGGTAGGTGAAGACGATGTCGCGGTGCATTTGGTGGATGGCCTGGTTGTTCGTAAGAAAGTCAGCGAGATGAGACTCCCAAGTCCTCGCAAGGAGATAAAAGAAGATAGAAGAACTCACCACTTCCTGCACACCAAACAACTCCTTCCCCTTTGCCGTCAATTCCATGGGAGTCACACTGACTTCCCACCCGCGATCACTCCTTCCGACTTTCTGATCCAATGCGCGACCGATGATCTGATGTCCAAAGCAAACGCCAATCAACCTGACTCTCTTCTGCTCCAGCACCTTCTTCGTGAACTCCACCAACTTGAGAATCCAAAGATCATCGTCGAAAGAGTTATGCCCTGTTTCCCAAACCACCGCAATTAGCAAACCATCCCTCCTGACCAATGAAAAGTCCAAAACTCACGACTCCCACTCAAAAGCACAGCATCCACACTCTCCAAATCCGGAAACGCCTCCTCATTCACAACATCAAACTTGGTCACATCCAACTCCGGCACTGTCGCATTATCCTTCTCCCGCACCTCTTTCGCGCCATTCTGCAGTAGCTCTTTGAACAAATTCCCGTAACCCCCGTATTTCGCCTTGGTGTTGCCGATGGGCGTGTCGCATTCGAGGATTGCGATGCGGAGGGGCGTGGAGGGTGGCATGGTTTCTTGTTCGTGAGCGGAGGAAGGGTGGGTTTCGGTGGAGGAAGGGAGGTCGAGAGGGAGTGGGAAGGTTTTGGTAAGGGTGGGTTTGTTGTGTGAAGGGTGGGAAACGTAGTGGAGGTTAGGAATGACAGATAACTTGTTAGATAGAGATAGAACCAACTCCAGTCGGACGGAAAAGGGCAGCGAGGCAGATTAGCGCATCGGCATTTGAACCCTCTTCAGAGTAAAGTAACCTCAAGGGTTGTTATTACTAACACCCCAAAGTCGCCCGAAGAGGTACCACTATGACATAGGCAAGTTATCTCAGTAGTCTCCGTAGCCCCTCCAAACTCCACAGTCCGGGCGATGAAAGTCGCCCGATAAGATAACCCAAAACCCAAAACCATTCACCCCACCGTCCTCCGGTATCGAATTTGTCCCGCTTGTTAGAGGGCGTGTCCAAGGAGCATTTTCAAGGATTCAACAATAATAATCACCAACTACAGAACACATTACATTTCCAGCCCAAAATCCCACAGAAAGCGCGGGTCAATTCAAACAGGCGTAACGAAAACCCAACTTATCTCGTCACAATGCTTCAATTCCTCAAGAGGGAGGGGAGAGAGAGGGCGACATCCTCGAACTACAAAGATGAGAGCAGACAATCGTGATCGAAGCAGAAGAAGTAGAAGAAACCGGAGTCTTTTAAAAAAAAAAAAAGGTTAACTAAAGTAGATAGGTAATCACATTCACCATTGCAACCTGCACTGCATACAGTAAAACAAAAAAAGGAAAGCAAAAAACACCGATTGAAGAACCATACATCATAATCGTCAGACAAGCGGCAATGAGCCAAAGAAAAGAAAAGAAAGAGCCAGAGAAGAACAGAAAAGAGAAAGGCGCACCGCAATCTCATCCCTTATCTTAACAAGAAGTTGCTGCGCTTTCCACTATAGTGTGAGAGCGGCATCTCTATACGAAAAGAGAAGGAGGAGAAAGAAGAGACCGACTCTCCGGGTGGTTTCGCGTGTACAATCGCAGAGTGTACTGCGATAGCATCCTCCTATATACCGGAGAGAGGCGGCGACTCTAACGCCAGCCAGCCCAGTTTGAACCGGAAAAGGGAAAAGAGGAAAAAACAAGGTCTTGAGCTCATAGATCATCAAACATCAACAGCGGTGGTCGTTCGTCGTTTTTCCCCCAACAAGAATGAGAGGGGAAAAAAATGTCAAGTCGTACAGTCCGTCGATGGGGGAGGGAGTGTGGTGGGCGAAGAGTCTGGCGCGCGTCGCACTCAACTCTGCCTAGAGTAAGGCTTATTCATCGCAGCGATCTCGCGCGCGATAGTCGCCCATTCCATTTCGCGGCGCAGCGGCCTGCCGCGGCGCTGGCATTGGAATTCTTCCCATTTTAGGAGCTCGTAACTACAGGCGCAGAGATATCAGTACGGTTATTGCGACGATTTGAGAGAGGTGAGTTATTTGCAAAACTTACGAGAAGCGAAGGTGAGGCTGGATGATGACGTTCAATCTGCGCGCGCGCACGAAGCAGTAGGCGCGTGGAAGGGAGAGACCGAGTTCGTTCATGACTTCGGCGATGCAGATTGTTGCGGAGCGCGAGACGCCTACGCGGCAGTGGACTAGAGTGGCGGTGCCGTTGCGGCGTCCACGTTCTGAAAAAGAGTTTGCAGTTAGCAAGGAACTGAGATGAGTTGATCCCCACAAGATGCTTACCGATGAACTCCAAGCAGCGACCGAACTCTTCTGTCAGCGGATCAACGCCATTATCCTGGACTTTGTCGACGTAGAGAAGGTTTTCTTTGGGCCAGTGATCCATGAACTCCTTCTCCCAAGTCACAGGCTCGCCGACGCTGAGGACCTGGCCGATTCCGAGTTTCTGGAGTAATTCCGGGTTGTCTGCGTGACCGAGGTTGCCCAAGTACATGTACGGCAGAATACGACTTGGAAGGCTTCCGTCCATCTTGTCCAGCCACTTTGGCGCAGGTGGACACAGCGACTGAATGTCTCCATTGTGCTTTGGCGAGCACTGCAGCAGTCTAGGCTGAATTGCTCGCAGCAGAGCAACATCTGAGCCATACGCGAAGAAGTTGCGCTTTTTCTCTTTGTGCAGCTGAAGCCACGCATCGTGCACGGGAACGCATTCAGCGTACATGTAATACGCCAACGCCAGGAGAGACGACTCTGTATAGCCGTCCGTGCAATGGATGAGAATCTTCCTTCCGTCAGTATTGCCAGTGCGCATGATACTGTCGCCGTCTTCATCAAAGTCCACGCCAAGTGAAAGCTTGCTATCCCTTCGGCTCTTGTCGTCAACTTTGCTATGCGCCTGTCGATACATCCAGGCGCACACTTCAACGAGACCATCAACTTCCGCGTGCGACCATGTAGGTGGCATAATGGCGCCCGAGCCTGGGAACTCCAACTGTGGAATGGCCAATTCTGTCAGCTCGGATTGGATTTTCCCGTCCAAAAGGTCGTCAAGAAGTTTGAAGGCCTTTCCATCAGGGATTTGTGCGAGATCGCTCGCCTCGATCATAATGTCGAATTCTGGTTCATTGTCCCCACCAAAGTCGGCAAACGCCTGCAAACTCGGGTCTGGTGTAGGTCCCATCCAGACATTGTGGGAAATCTGAGAAGGCTTGGTCATTGTGCACATTTCCAAGCGTTCCCAGTGGAAGAAATCCATGACCTTTCCAGTCATGCAGCCTTCGGAGTCAGTGGCTATGATGTCGGGATGATCGGTTTCGATGTTGGTGTAAGGATCTGATAACAGTTAGACGCAGAGTCAATACTTTCAAGTGTTGCAATCTTCGCCACTTACCCAAAACAACAAACGTGTTGAAGGATCTCTCTCCTTGCTGCGGCACGCCTTCAATCTTTCTCTGCCAGAGCGCCTGCGCTCTCGAGATTCTCCTCGCCAAATTCTCGACTTCTGCTTTCGGGGTGTTGTTATCGCCATAAACCACAATATCGCTGACAGTCGCCATCTTACAAGCCTGAATTTGGAAATTCCTCACGCTAAAACCATCCTTAGGATCAATCTCTAGAAAGTCACCAGCATCCATATCCTCAACATGGCATCTGAGAATCTCTTCCGGGGCGACTGCACCCTTCAGCTTGCTGTGAGATAGGTCGCCTCCGGCCTTGACGACAGTGATACCACGAATGCATTTAGGCGTACGGCGGAGGGACTTCTTGCGAGCAGTGAAGAACGCAAGTTGGAGCTGATTTTCAGGGTGCAAGCCATGAAGCCAAGGAAAGACCTGCTTGGTTGGGGGAAGTGGTTGAGTGGCGATATGGTCGAGCGCCTGTGCTAGGAGAGCAGCAGATATATCGTAGATGGGCGGATCATTGCTGTGTTTCGGGAACGATGTGGGTGGATGGAGGAGTGAAGTTGTTTCGAGTAGCTGGGTGGATGATGGCGGGGATGCTGGTGGGGTATCAAGCTGGCGTGGCGTAGGTCGGGGACCCGGTGAACAGTGGGGAATGTGTTTGTTAGGGACGGCGGAGGGTGTACCTCGCTGGGAGGTGTTGATGCTAAGATGGCCGGGTGGAGGAGTGCTGCGACCGGGCAGCGGAGCTGGGCGAGCGAGTATGGTGGCCATCACATGCGGGTTGGATGTGGGAAGCGAGGGGAATGAGAGAATGCTGGATCGGCCAATGGGTCGCGTGCTCGATTGGTGTTGTGGTGAGTGGTAGAGGAAGAAGGTCAACAACGAGGCTCACAGAGGACAGTGAGGTGGTTATCAGTAGGCCGAGGCGAAGTGGTCGAAAGTGGTATGGAGTGCAGCAGCTGATACCAGTGTGGAATGCGGCTGTTTACATGACGCGGCTGCGGTGCAGACGGGGTGTGGGAGTGTGTTTGGGTATCGGGGAATGAAACAATGACAACAACAGAGAGAGAGGAAGAGGAGTGTGTTGTCTGATCTGGCTGTCCGTTTGTCTGTCTGTCTTGTCGTGTATGACAGTTGTGTCAGATAGCTTGAGGTGAGGTAGTAAGTGGGGTGTATGTGTGATAAGGCAGGCTGAGAGCGGGTGATGAGGAAACTAGAGGTAGAGGAAGGCAGAAACGGCTGGCCTGAGGGACTAGATACCTTAAGGTACCTAAGGTAAGGTAAGGTAGTGATCAAGCGGCAACTCTGGCGCCAGACCCATGGCTGGCCTGCTTTGCCTGCATGGCTTGGAGAGAAGAGTCCCCGCATATGCATTGCAGCATTGGAGCCATCCGCCGCGCGATAGCGTGCTAAAGCTGTCTGCTGGTTCGTCAGCCACTTCTGATCCAGCCCGCTCCCTGCTATACCCTAGTCCCCCCGACTCCCCCAGTAGTCTACTTCTCGCCTCATCCACGAGTTCACCAGCATATCCTCTCACACTTCCACTGTCTCATACGCGCCTGATCTTAGCGGCACTGCATTAATGCAGCCCTCTGTACTACGCAACAGTTCGACCTCCCACTCTGCTGCCTTCTAGAAGGCGCCCATTCCTCCCTCACCCATCAAACACTCTTCCCAACTAACCCCCATGCATATGTCTTCATGGTTGAGCCGCTCTATCCTTCCATCCTCGCCGTAACACGCGACATGCACCCTGTCGCATTGGCTTTTTGGCTCGGGTCGAGCATCCGAAAAGCACCGACAAGGGAGGGAAGCACGGAAGGGAAACGTTCGCATCTGGCCTACCCTTAGAAAGTGTGCGACCATGGCGTTTTGTTGGTGGCCGCCGCGCGCCATAGCTCTTTCGCCTCTCTGCGTGGAAGAAGGCATCTCATCCGCATGGCAGGCATATTCACGCCTTTCTTTTTGTTTTTTTTTGGTAGGTAGATACCTCTTAGTACTGCGGCGGCCTCCGCCCAAAAGTTGCCACAAACCCCATACACGCGGTTAGAGAAAAGCCCATTCACATAGGAGGTATAACCCATGCATGTGCCATCGCTCCATCGACTATCGACGATGATTGCCCCAAGTCCCAAGTGATGGCAAGAGATCCGCGCGAACACAGCCAGCAGAGCTGCAGCAAGCTGCCCCTCCCCCAGGATTCCCACGAGCTAGTTAGCCGTAGAGTGACCATCCACCGTGGCCCATCGACGCTAGGAGGTAGTTATCTGACACTACAGTACATACCCATCCAAATCACCGATCGCACTTCTCAAAACGCAGCGCCAGACGCAACAAGCCCCTCCCTCCCTCCCAGAAATCCTCCTTGTGCACCCTCCTCTACTCTACCGTGAAGAAGCGCAGGCAAAGATGGTGTGAGAGCCAAAAGGCAGACGGCCGCACCCCAAACGCGCCATGACATCTCTGCCGCCGTCCCGTCCGTCGGCGTCCACACCCAAGTCTTTCGCCTCGGGGCGCGGCCGGCCATTTCGCAACCTTGGGACCGAACCAAGAGCCCACTAGCCCGCGCAGCCATCTCTCAACGCTTTTCCTGGGGTCTCCGCACGCTAGCTGGCAGAGCCTCATCTATCATGAGGAGGAGCACGAGCACTGCAAGCGAGGGTACGACGATACCGAAGGACCAACAATAATTATTAATGCGAGCTTGTACTTCTCCCAAAGCCGCGCACCGAGCCTCCGCTCGCCGCGTCGCGATAGTAAGCACTTGCGTTGCAGGGTGAGCTCTTATTTCAAACGGCGATTCAGGATTCAGGATTCATGGTTCTTTTTCGTTTCACCCTTCGACATGAAGCAGGAGCAGAAAACACAGCCCCTCTCACACACACAAAAACTGAGGCTTTGCTGATCTCACTGGGGTGCTGGGGGGACGTGACGATCTTTCCATAGCGTTTGCGTTGGCGTCAAAGTTTCTTTTTCTCGATTGGTCTCTTCCCTCCGTCTATGCTTTTGGCCTTGGGAAAGTACGCCAATCGAGACCTGCGCGCCCATGAGATTGCCTACTGCTAGAGGACCCGATCTTGAAGGTACCTGGTACGAGTTCTTCTGAGTTGGAGAAAGACTTGCCAGCGCGACATCTGCAAGCTACTTTAGTATTAATAAATGATCTTCTTTTGGTTTGAGGGGCCAGGTTATTGGTTTTAGTGAGGTTTGGAGTTGGAAGGTAGATCGATCATGGTACGTGGTTATTTTCTCTTCCTAATCGGGCGTTTCTGCTAGGCAGTTTGTCGATAGATTCAATACCTTTACCTTAGTAATAATTATGACGAGTTTGGAAGGTGATCAAAGGACCTCACACAACTCCGACGCGACATTTGCAAGCTATAGGTAATGATCTTCCAAGTTTTGAGGGCTAATATTACTGTCAGGTTTAGTGAGGTATGGGGATGGAAGGTAGGTTGGCTGATTGATCATAGTACCTAATTTTCCCTTAAATTGGGCGTTTTCGGCAGTTCATCAAAACATACTCAATATCCTGCCAAGTAGGGAAGGAAATGGGAGGGAAAGAAAACACCACACCCTCCTCTTCAATCAACGATAACACAACTCCAAAACCAACCTCACCTCTCCTCCCCACCACCACCACCACCACCCTCCGCCGCCAACCCCGCCAACTCCCCCGCCAACCGTTCCAAATAAAACCTCCTCACCTCCGCCGGACACCCCCTAAAAGCCCTAACAATCATGCCCAAATCCTTCCTCCCCTTCTCATAAGCGGCCAAATCGCGATTCCCATAAACATCTCTGCCCGCCGCATACCCGGAGTCCAAATTGCGGAAAAACACGTTCACGCTCACGCTCGGCTCGGGCGTCGTGGGGACGGCCGCGTGCGCCCACATGGGTGGGATGAAGAGGACTTCGCCCGGGCTGAGGTCGGCGATGTAGGGGTGTGTTGTTGCCAGGGTGGGGTGGTCTTTTGCCGTGGCTGTGAAGACGTCTAGAGAGGAGGAGGAGGCTCCCGGCGCGAAGGCGAGTTTTGTGACATCCCCGGGCGGGAATAGGATGAGGCGTTTGTGCCCGCGCACCTGGCAGAGGACGTTGGCCATGACGTCGTAGTGCAGCCACATGGCTACCGGACCGGAGATTCGCAGCGGCGAGCTGTGGGCGTTTTCTGCTGCGTGGGAGAGTTCCGAGGGGAGGGAGAAGTCTTGTGCGATTTCGGGGAAGTCTGCGGCGAGGTTCGCGGGCGCTTTGCTGGGTTCTGTGGCGGAGAGGGAGCGCAGGTATTGGGTGCTGCCGGCGGTGATTTCGTCTAGGAAGGTTCCTAGGGGGGTTGTTTTGTAGGTGAAGTTTTTGGCGAGGAAGTCCATTTTGGGAGATGGAGAGGCGTGGACGATTACTTCGCGTGAGGGTCCGAGGGTTTCTTTCAGGTATTCGGGGGTCCATTTGTTCACGCAGGGACCGAGGTCGAGGTCGAGAAGGACGCGTGGCTGGGAGGTTGTGAGTACTTTGTCGAAGTTTCCCTTTTCTGTTAGGAGGATGCGGCGGACGCTGCATTCTGTGGGATATTTGCGTGAGGGAGTTTGTTGAGTTTCGTCCGCTGAGGTTGTTTCCTCGGCCAGATGCCATTTTGGTGTTTCGGCTTGTCGCTGCAGAATGCCGCTAGAACTCCAGTAAGTGCCGAATGAGAAACAAGTAGCTCCTCCGCCTAGGATCGTCTCGCCGTGCAGATTGTGGCCAACCAACATGGGTCTAGGGCCTACGAGTGGATAGCGACGGCCGTCGTGCAGGAGGTCGACGATTTCGTTGTGGCGCGTGAGCATTCCTCGGCCGATGATACCTCCTACGATAGCCAAGTTGCCAAAGAGCTCTGTCGTTTGCGCGCCGAAACGGTAGATTTCGTTGCCGGAGATTTGCACGCATGGGTATTCTGATCTTGACCACGTGATTGACAAGTCGTCGTTCAGGAACCAGGACCATTCCTCTTCGACAATGAGTCCATCATCTGTCATCCCGCCCAGGACTGAGCCAGAGCAACATCCCTCATTGAGGATCAGATTTGCGCCGAATCGCGCGGGAGGGAGTTCAGTTCCATCCTCACGCGTCAAAGTTTGCCAGCCCGACTCTGCAGTCCAGAAGAGAGAATCAGCGAGCACGCGACCTTCGCTCGTCTTGCCACCGTGCACTAGGACGCCCCATCGTCCTTCAGAAGTGCATATCCACGCGGCGTTGTGTCTGTAGCGACCTTCCGGCAGCGGGGCAGTCTTCTCCCACACGCCGTTCTTTCTCAGCCAACATTCGGAAGATGCTTTGTCGGGCGATCTGCGGCCGCCGACGAGTAAGCAGTCATCTGTCTCGTTAGACTCATCGGCAGAGGAGAGGTGGGTGATTGTGTGGCACATAAGACCGGTAGTTAGAGGCGGTCCAGTGATGCTGGTGGCTGGGTCGGCGGTGGTGTAGACGTCTGTTGAAGTTATGCGCTCTTTCACACCAAGGCCTGCGTGAAGGCCTACTGATTCTTGCGTGTCAGAGTTCCCCAAGACTTTGGCCAGACTTGGGAACGCATATGGTGATAGGCCTGGGCTAGTTCCCGTTGCTGGTTGAATTGCAGCGAACCTCCGGTACGATTGAGGGCCTGGAAGTTCGGTTGCCACGAGCTCTGTTTTCTCTGCTTCTTGTGGGGCTTCGTCTGTGGCGGCAGGTTTGTCTTGAGCATCGACCGGCGCGGGTTTGGTAGCCCTCATTAAGAAGTAATGTGAGCCAAACAAGGCAAACTCTTCCCATTCATCGAAAGGTTCGACTTTATCCAGCGCGCGTCGTTGCTCCGGTCTCAGAAATTTGGGGTCAGACCAGAGATCCCACAGTGGCTGGATGTCAAGCCCAGCAGCTGGCCACCCGGCGCTTGCAAAACGCTGCTTCATCTGATCGATGGTGCCGATGGCGTGAAGAGGGGTGCACAGCTTGTTGAAATGCTTCAACATCGTCTGAGCGAATGGGTGATCGGTGCCATCAGGGAGATGCTGCTCGAGAAGGCAGAAGCGAGCATCGTCATAGCTGGCCGCCCATTCCAGCACTGCCTGCGAGCCTGGCACATCCATGTAAGCTGTCGAGACTTCGGCCACGAACAATATCGCGACTGAACTGTCTCCAGCATTGAGATGCTCTTGAAGTACAAGTTTCAAGAAGTCCAGATTGCGCAAATCGCACCCAATTGCAGCGTATTGGGGGCTGTGGCAAAGGATTCCGGAGTCCTTGCCGGTTTTCTCAAGACCGGGTAGTACAGCTTTGAGTTCTTCAGATTGATTGATCATCGCATGCTTCTTCAGCATGAGCTGTGGGTAATCGACGTCGACGAAGACGGCATTATTGCAAATTTCCGGGATTTTACCCAGGAAAAGCCAGGGCAAAGGATCACTATTCTATCAGTCAGCCTTGGATTGCTTATGTTCGATCGCAGCATGGTCAGAGACGCGACGTCCACGTTCACCTACATACTATCCACAACCCAAGTTAACGACCAATTTCTTCTTGCCACTCGGCTCCTCCAGGAATTTTTCCACGGTGTGCTCGATGGCCCGCATTCGCAGCCAGTAGCCACGATTGATCAAAGGCGAGCGACGCTTGAATTTCCCGGTGAAGTGTTGGAAGTATTGCGGCTCGTTGGCGTAGTATAGCTTTTCTACGGAGCGTTTCGATACGATGGAGCTGTTGTTGGTGTCCATGATAAAGTCGTCTCGCTTCTGTTTGGCCGGGTCGATTAATTTGGCCTTCTTTGGACGGCGAGGTATCGACCGCCGAGGCGGATCGATTGGGGCGTTTTCGGCCATCCTTGCTCTCGTCAGTGAGGTTTCGTTGACCGAAGATGGTTGACCTTCGCTCTGACTCGATGACCCTTGGACATGTGATGGAGATTCGACATCAAGAAATTTGGTTAGACTTTCAAGGGAACGGACCGGGTTTGCGGGGTTTGGGCTAAGCCGAAGCGAGATCAGCATCATCATAACCCAACCTCTTGCGCAACGCGAGCTTTGGGCTGTTGTGTCAAGGCGCAAAGACAAACTCCACCAAATCTCAAAGCTTTTGGATTGCTCTCTCTGTGAAAGTTGTCTTGCGCAAACTTCACCAGGCGATGATCTTCACCTCTTCTCTTCCACTGACACAAAATACCAGTCAACGTGCTTGAAGCCAGCTGCTCTGCGTCGACATGGCCGGCCTGAACTATGTTGCCTTTAACCAGGATCACAGCCTGTTAGCCGTCGGTACGTGCTGTTGCTACATCTGGAAGTGAAATCGGCGCCTCATAGCTAATACCTTTCCCAGCTACCACGCGTGGCCTGCGCATATACAACACCGACCCGTTCGAACTCTCAAATCAGACCTACGAAGAAGACATCTCATTAGTCGAGCAGCTGTTCTCCACCTCGCTCGTCGCCTTGATCCTCACACCCCGCTTGCTCCGAATAGTCAACACCAAGGTACGGCACTGAAGAGTTGGAATCACGTGAAGACAGAAGGGACGAATACTCATCAAGCAACAGAGACACTCGACAATATGCGAACTCACATTCCACGGCATGGTCGTTGCGGTGAAGATGAACCGCAAGCGCCTAGTCGTGACGCTGGAAGAGACGGTCTTCATATACGACATCAGCAACATGAAGATGCTGCATTCCCAGCTGACGCCCATAAACCCCGCCGGCATCTGTGCGATCAGTCCAAACTCAGAGAACAACTATCTTGCACTTCCTCACCACCAGAAGACAGCGCCAAACCCCCAGTCTCAACCGTCACACGTACCAAAGTCGATCGTTAAAGAGGCGATCAGCGGAGACGTACTGTTGTACGACTTGAACAAGATGGAGGAAGTCACCGTGATCCCAGCACACCAAACACCAGTCTCCTGCATAGCAATCAACAACGACGGCACCATGATGGCCACCTCGTCAGAAAAGGGCACCGTCATCCGCATCTTCTCAATACCCGACGGCAAGAAACTCTTCCAGTTCCGCCGCGGCAGCATGCCCGCGAGAATCTACAGCATGAGCTTCAACGCAGCCTCCACGCTCCTCTGCGTCTCCTCCGCCACCGAAACCGTGCACATCTTCAAACTCTCCGCACCCCATCACAACCCAAACAACAACAACGGCTCCTCCCTCTCCCCACCCATCTCCCCCAACAACCCCACCGCCCCCTCAACCTCCAACCCCTGGCCCCGCGACCGCAGCGTCAGCCCCTCCACATCCGAAGACCAAAGCGAAAGCGCCAACCTCGACACCTCCTCCGACTACGCCCCCACCAAACCAACCTCCACCCGCCCCCAACCAAACCTCATGTCCTTCGTGCGCCGCACCTCGCAAAACGTCAGCACCAACCTTGTCTCCCGCGCCGCCGGTTACCTCCCCTCCTCCGTCACAGAAATGTGGGAACCCCAGCGCGATTTCGCCTGGGTCCGCGTGCCGAGGGGAAGTAACGGGCAGCCCGTCAAGAGTGTCGTGGCGATGGGGAACCAGGCGCCGAGCGTCATGATTGCTACTAGTGAGGGTGGGTTTTTGGTCTATAGTATTGATTTGGAGAGGGGAGGGGAGGGGACGCTGATTCGGAGGTTTGAGTAAGTTTCCTCATTTTCATTTCCCTTACGAATGTCTTTTGAAAGAATCGCGACTGACTTTTATGTGCTTTTGCAGTGAAATCCACGGCTTGAAACATCGGAAGGGCCAGGAGATTGATGAGTAGTCATTGCTGTCAAGCAGCATGGCTACCCACTCAATGGCTTCCTATGGATTCTTGGAGATTTTGAGAGGGGGAGGGGAGGAAAGGGAAAGTTTATTTCGTCCATTGCCCCCTCTGGAAAGAAAGAAGGAAAGAAGGAAGGAAGGAAGGATTGTTTTGCTCCAGCGTTCTAGCGTTCGTTGATGACGATGATGATTTGGGATGGGATGGGATGGGAAGGGAAGGGAAGGACATGATTGAGAAAAGGCACCAAGAAAGACACCAAGAAGAAGAAGAAGAAGAAGAAAAAAAAAAGAAAAAGAAAAACAACCAATCTCCATCTCTCGACCTGCACGGATTTCATGTTTCTTTCTCGGTCTGAAAGCGGACGTGTTCCGTGTCATTGTTTTCAATTTCATGCTCTCGTGGTGTCGCCTCGTCTATCACTACTGCTGCTGCTACTTCTGCTCTCGCTAACCCCCGACCCGCGGATCACGCATGCATCGCTTGAAAACTGAAGAGAAAAAGAAAAGAACGACCGCGAGAAGAAAACAATTCGGACCCGTAAGAGGGTGGACGGCTTGGGTGGGCATGCGCTCTATTGCAAAGACAATAACAAAGAGCAACTCTCTCGCTCTTCTTTTTTTGTTGGTTTTCGGTTTGTTTCTGTGGGTGTTTCGTGACGTGGCTGTTTGCTGCTTCTGCTGCTGATTGCCCTCCGGCTTACATACGGTACCTATCAATTCAATCAATCAAACGAGACCAATCTACCAGTCCTTCTTGATGTCGAAAGACCACTTGAACTGCAGGTAGGAGTTGTTGTCGTCGTCGGTGAACTTGGACGAGGCCTCGTAGTGGCCGCGGCCGACCATGCCGGTGGGGGCGGATTCGGGCTCGACTTGGGGGTGGGGGTGTTAGTTTTTTTTTTTTTTTTTGTTATTTCTGTTGAGGGATTTGGATGGGTGATACTTACATTTCTTCTCGTATTCGGGCTTGTCAGTGGTGTTGGGGGAGTAGGAGCCCTGGGGGTGGAGTTAGATTTGGTTATGAGGGGAGGGTACAATCCAAGCAACAATGGGGAAGGTCAACACGTACAATCATCTCCTGCATCTTCTGCTTGATGCCCAGCCTAGACACGACCTGGACGTATTTCATGCCACTGAGAATGTCATGCTGGACACGGAAGCGGGCCTTCATCCTGAAAGTGGCGCCTTCCTTGATGGTGAAGGGCTTCTTGTTGAGAGACTCGAGGGCGCCGGCCTGGGTCAGGTCGATGATGATGTCGGGGCGGCCTTCGACTTCCAGACCCAGCGAGAGGAGGATCACCTTGCGAGGGTCATTGGGGTCGGAGATGGTGTTGCCGCTGCCGAGACCGAGGGACTCTTTCCATTTGCGGAGGGACTCGTCGTTTTGGTCTGTGAGGGGAGAGGTGGGTGAGTACATGTATGTATGTGAGGTTTGGTTGTGGTATTTGTGTTGTGGTATGTGGGTATGGACTTTCGGTGAGGTCCTTGCTTTGCTTTGCTTTTGCTGGGAGCGTGGCAAGCGCGTGGCAAGGCAGATGGTGATGATACCTCTTATGGACAATTGTCCTTCAATACACAAGAAAAACGCTCTTCCAGCAACTTACCAAGCTTCTGATACTCGTCAATGGTCTTCTTCTCGCCGACCTTGAAACCCTCGGTCTGCTCAGGTGTCAGGTCATCCTGACCGACAGTTCCGGCTTCGTTGGACATGTTCGCAGGCTGTCGGGAATGGGGGAGGATTGAAGATGCTGCCGCCGAGCCAAGGAATAGGTAGGATTCCTTATACAATGTCGATGATAAGAGGAGCTGGCCAGTCACGGAGCCGGGAAATGGGTAGTGGAACTCTTTCTTGTTTGGAGCAAGGCAAAGGGCAAGCAATGTGAAGATTGGCGGGGGGAAAGTAAGGTAGTGGGAGGCACAGGCAATGTTTTGGCTCCAAGTGGGGCTCAGCCCAACTTGACACCAGACCCTGTCACCGACTGTGCCAGACTACCTGCGGTACTCTCCTCCTGGAGCCCTTCACACATGACCTCATGTCTTCACGTGTTTGACCAAAAGCCGCTTTTTCTTCTTCCTGTTACAACACCCTCTGCCACTCCACCACCTTCGTATACTACACTTCCATATACATGTAGGCAGCATGTCCGACCTCCTAGACTTCCTCCGCACCCATGAGGAAGCATTCCGTAGGTGAAGCCCACCACCTCCCCAATCGTCTCCACCCGTCTAACAAACTCCAGTCGCACCCGGCTAGCTTCGCTCTACTCGGACTTTCGATTCCAACGCAACACCAACCCAGATGGCTACCAGGCGAATGCGAGTGCTTGGCTGCGTGCTTTGTCCGCGGCGGCAAAAGCAGGTGTTGTGCCCGCTCAAACTGGCGCACAAGGAGATCGCTTTGTATTAAGGACTGGTGAAGAGCTTTCGAGGAGTCTACAGACGCAGGAGTTCGGCCGTCCATTAGCGCTTGGAGCTGTGGTGCAGGATGCGGTGAACAAGAAAGAGCTGGTTCTGTTGAGCGAGTTTTTGGGAGCGAAGAAGAGCATATATGCAAAGACTTGGTTGCCCACGCCGTGGCAAGCGGTCAGCTGGGGATTGAAGCAGTTGGGAGTTGTGGGTGGAGAATCAGAAGACGACAAGCTAGTCGCAGGGAGTTTTGTAGTTGTTGCAAACTTGGAGGTAAGGCAGAGCGGGACTTCTCATGGCAAGCATATCCAAGCTAATCGTGGTCACAGGCGGCAGCAAAGGCTATTCTGGACGAAGCTGCACGAACGGCCACGTCAAACACATCTCGGATCTTCACGCAGGAGCTCTTCGCTTCGACTTTCGCATCTTGCATTGGCGTAAATGCCTTCAGCAGAAACGACCTGTCAGTCCTGCTCATCCACCTGTCGCGCGATCGATCAGCCATTTCCTTTTCCCCTCGGAACCACACCATCAAATTCAAGTCGCCCAGCGAACCGGAACCCTCTCCAATCACCCCAGAAGACGTCAACATCGCGTCCATCCGCACGCTAATATCATCCATCGAGCCTCAAATCGAGCAATTGACCGCTCGCCTTGCGGAACTTGACAGAACGGCGAAAGAAGCCGTGGCAAAGAAGAACCTCACATCCGCCAAATCCGCCCTACGCTCAAAAAAGCTCGTCGACACCAAGCTCCAGCAACGTATCGCAACACTCACCCAGCTCGAAGACGTTTACGCCAAAATCGAACAAGCCGCCGATCAAGTCGAAATGGTCCGCGTCATGGAAGCTTCGTCGCAGACCCTGCGCAGCCTGAACAAACAGACCGGCGGTGTGGAAAAGGTGCAGGACGTGATGGAAGGCTTGAGGGAAGAAATGATGAATGTGGAGGAGATTGGTCGGGTCGTCAACGAGGGCTCTGCTGGCGAGGTCGACGAGGGCGAGGTGGAGGATGAGCTGGAGGAAATGGAGAGGATCGAGAGGGAGAAGGTCGAGGAGGTCGAGAGGAAGGAACGCGAAGCGAAGCAGGCGAAGGAAGCGGAGGCTCAAGCAGAGGAGACGAGAAGGAGATTGGCGGAGCTGGATCAGCTTGGGGAAAACCCGAAGGATTCTACTGCCACTCCGGCTGAAACGGCGAAGGGTAGGGAGATGGAGAGTGAACGTCCATCGTGAAGATCGAGACTTTATCTTTTGGATCGCATGGTTGAGGATCACTGAGCCGAGATGGGTCCGCCAGCTGTAGAATATCCGTTGGATGCATTCGCGTTTGGACGAAGTCCCAGGTAGAGAAACGGACGGGAACGCGTGGGAAGGATGGCGCATATACATCACAGGCAAATTGTTAGGACGCGCAACTTTCGCTACGGCGAAGCTGGAATAGCAAATAATCGAAGGGCCAGCAGTAAAATCTTGATTTCATCGTTTATACAGAACCGATTCTTCGATGACAACAATACCCGGCAAGTGTCAAGCGTGAATCTATACATCTACATCAAACCTCTACCAGTACGAGCATTCAACGTCCACCCCATCATCCATCACTTCCCACCAGGCCACCCCATATTCGGCCTGCCCCCAACAAAACCCCAACACAACCCCGCCGTACCCGCACACAGCCCCGCCAAAACAGCATTCATATTCCCATACCCAACGCCCTCTTTCAACTCCCCCGCCAAAACCGGACCGAGCGTCAACCCCGCCGAGAAAACCATACTGTTCAACCCATAAAGCTGCGCGTAAGGACCGCTTTCCCCGAAGAAAGCCGGATTCGCCTCGTAATACTTCTGCACCACCGCGCCCGCTTCTACGATACTCGGCGCGCCGATGCCGGCGAGACCAATTCCGCTGAGAGCGAGCAGGCTGCCGTAGAGGATGATCTGATGTATGCCGCCGGGTTGCGGGAGGCGGAGGAGAGCGAGCACCGGCACGAGGTAGGCGTAACTCCCGACCGCAACGGGTTTGGTTCCGTAGCGATCGACCGCCCAGCCGAAGAGGGGTCCGAGGACGAAATCGAAAATTCCGAGGGGGAGGAAGAGGATGCCGGATTTCAGGGAGGAGAAATTGTAGTAGGCGCTTGCGACTGTGGGGATTGTGGCATCGAAACTTCCTAGGAGTACGGCTTGGATGAAGGCTACGAGGAGGGCGGTGAGGAGGCGTGGGGAGGTGAGGCAGGGGAGTATGGGGATGTGGTGGGCTATGGCGGGTTGGTTTGGGGGGAAGGTGTAGGTGGAGAGGTCTTCTTGTTTGGAGCCTAGGAGGGGTTGGGTTTCGGAGGGGTTTTCTTCGTCGGGTTGTTGGGTGGGCGGTTGGTCGGAGGGTTGATGGGTGTCATTTGTGTTGGATTCAGCGGTTGAGTCTTGTGGTTCGTAGCGTTTTGCGACTTTCTTTTCGATCACAAGGGCTCGCATGATGAAGTCGACGGCGAGAATGGCGAAGCCGATTCCGAAGACGCCAGCGTAGCCGGTCTTTTCGTATAGCACGCCACCGATCACTGGAGCACAAAGCGTGCCTACCGAGATGAAAGAGAAGATCTGTGATGGATCAGTCTCGGACTTCTGAAGTGAGCTTGTAGGTAGTACTCACAGATCCAATGGTCTTGCCCAAATTCTCCGGTCCCACAGTCTCAAGACACAAAGCAAGACCAATAGTCCAAACAAAAGCACCACTAATTCCCTGAAAAATCCTCGCAACAGCCAGAACAGGCAGTGAAGTCCCCACAAACAGCAGCACCGTAGCCATCAACAGCGCCGTCAAACCGACCAAAAACGGCGCCTGACGCGTGCTAATCCGATCAGCGAGGATACCAGCAACGGGACTCGTGACGACCGAAGCAGCAGCATACGCAGCCAGAAGTCCAGAGACGTTGCTTTGGATTCGATCTTTGGGGATTCCCACTCGGTCTTCGAGCATGAAGGGGAGGATGGGCACGACTAGGCCGTAGAGGAAGAGGTCGGTGAAGAGGCCTATGCCGACTGTGGAGACGATGAAGAGCGTGTTGCTTCGCCATTTTAGGCCGGGGGGTCGTTGGCTGTAGTCGCGGGATAGTTGGAGGGTATTGAGGAGGGTTTTGGTGGTTGATGGTGCCATGTCTGTGGTTTAATGCGTTGTGTGATTTGGTGTTTTTGATGGATTGGCCATGTAGAAGTCTTGGGCGATCAAGAAATGCGGCGCCTCCCAGACGAGACGCCAGAGAGCTCAGCAATAAATATAGCGGTTGGATCGATTTCGCTACACAGAGAACAGAGCGCGAAAGAAGTAAAGAAAGACAGTGAGTCAGTGTTGGAAGTGTAACTCACGTATATATGTACCTGCATTTTAAGTGTTCCCCCAAAATTGGATGGTGAGGTCACCGTCTGTCAGCACCCGTGAACTCTATCTTCACTTACATGCAAGTGCCTGGCGGCAGACTTTGGAAAGTGCAAGGCACATACATCCAAACGCGTGGTGAATCGATCTCAAATGTGACTGTGATTTCCTGTAAAATCATATAATATACAAGTGAATAGAAGGTCGCAATCATCTCTTCCTGCATTCGACTCCATCTCACCAAACAGCGGACTTGGTTCCGCGCTTGTCTGTCTTTCACATGTTCGAATCGCATCCAGCTTCGCCGACTCTCTCCAACTTCCTCATCTACACACCACTTCAACTCAAGGCGTGTATCAACAACCTCCTGCGCGCAACGCATCGCGACCTGTAGTTTCAAGCCATAAGTCAATACAACCACAAGCAATCATGGCTGACACCGGAGATATCCCACCCAACGCAACGTTCGTACATTGCACACCGTACGGACCAGCGCAAGGTTAGGGCCAGAAGCTAACTATGGAAACAGTGTTTACGTACGATAAAACTACCCGAACAATTACTTCCGCCATGCCTAACAGAGTCGAAACAGGTCCGCAACCTCGATGAGAGCGTCAAGATCCCGGTCTTGATTGAAGCTCTCCACGAGGTCTTTGACGAGTTCGGCAACGTCGTCGACGTTGTCGCGAAGAAGAGTCTGAAGCGCAAGGGACAAGCTTTCGTCATCTACGACTCTATCGAGAGCGCCCAGAATGCGATTGAAACACTGCAGGAGTTCCCTCTCTTCGACAAGCCAATGACCCTGGCTTTCGCGAAGACTCGCTCCGACGCGACGGTTGAAAGAGAGGATGGTCCGGCTGGATTGGATCAGCACAAGGCACACAGGCTCGCGGAGAAGGGTACGTGAAGTGGACCCGCGGAAACCTACAGGAGCATATCTAACATACCCTCCACAGAGCGCAAGCAAGCACAAGAGGCCGCAGCGGCTGCTGCATCGGCACCCGCCAAGCGCGCACCAGCAGATACCATCGCCGAACGCCCAGCAAAGAGCGCAAAGCCCGCCGGCGCAGCAGGCGGTGCCGTCCCGGACGAGTACCTCCCTCCCAACAAGACTCTGTTCCTGCGCGACCTTCCCGAGAACTACGGCCAAGACGCGCTCGCGGTCATCTTCAAACGCTACCCCGGCTTCAGGGAAATCCGTCTGGTACCTGGCAGGAACACCATCGCGTTCGCAGAGTACGAGGACGAGACTGGTGCCATCGCTGCCAAGGAAGCCCTTTCGGGCATCGAGCTCAGTGGGCAGCAGATCAAGATTACTTTCCAGAGGCAGTAGATGCTTTGGTGAGCACACGGCGGATTCTTTATGCCAGAGTCAAGCGATTAATGCACCAGTCATGTTCGCTTTGGGTTTCGAGGAGCTGCTTTTGAATTACTTTACCAAGCAAACGAAAAGAGTACCTTCAGTAGTCAAGGTGTATGATTATCATCCAAATGCTCATTAATGCTATCTTGTGCCACCTCAGCCTCACAAATAGGACAGACAACAGTGACCCGTTCTTGTTTTCTCTGGTCCTTCTCGCCCTCGGCTCCTTGACCTTCTCCCAACGGAGCAGAGCCCTCCTCCCTCTCACGACCACTCGAACGCCCTCTTTTCCTCCCCCCAACCCACCCATCAATCTTATTCCTCTGCCTCCCCGCCCTCTCCAACCCACTCAACCTCCCAATCTGCTCCCTACTCATCTCCGGCTCAGCGGTCTTCACAAAAACCCCACCACACTCCTCCCCAAGCCTCGCGAACCAAACATCCCCCTTCCCCGGCGCCCGGTTCATCGCCCTCTTGACGCGCCCGTAAAACGGCGCCCTGCCCTTACAAGGCCCCTCACACTGCCAAACATGCCTGCGATAACTCTCCACCTCAACGTGGAAAGAATGGAAAACACCAACCCCATACCCGCCATGCTCATTGATCGCATCAGCAAGCATCAAAACCCCTCCCCATGCCCCGTCCCATCCTCCCCTCTCGAATGCTTCCAAGCCGTCGTCACCAAAAAGTAAGCGTGTATGGCTTCGTGCAGGAGGGTATCGATCACATCACTCCTGGGGCGGAATTTCAACAGAGGTTCCGAGAGTTTTATCCGGATGCGCGTGAGTTTGTTGTTGTTTTGTGGGTGGCGGACGAGTTCGCAGGTTCCGGCGCAGAGGTTTTGGCGGGTTGACCAGGAGAGTTGGACGTGGGGGAGAAGGAGGGAGCGGAAGTAGAGGGTGTTGTAGAGGGGAGGAGGGTATGGATGGAGATGTTGGGGATGGGGGAGGAGAGGAGGGTGGTTATTGTTCTTTGGGCTTCTGTTTGGGGCGGGGAGAGGGGAGTGAGGGTTTTTATTGCTGCTATGGCGGCTTCGGTGTCTGTTGGGGTCATTTTTGGGGGTGGATGGTTGTTGTGACGATTACCTTATGAGGGATGGTATGGTAGATGCTTGTGGGAGGTGCTGGTGCGATTGCTGTGCTGGTCGCGGGCGGTGTCGGCTACTTTCTACACATCGCTCTTTTGAACTAGAGTTTTAATGCATGTAAGGAATATCTGCGCTAGGCTGGATCATCATGTTACATGTACCGAAGTAAAGCATTGGCAAGTCAAGTTTCATTTGCACGGGTACGATTGATGTCGAATCTAGGGTTAGGTTTGGATCACCTGCCACGAGGTGCCTCAAAGGAATGTAGTTGCGCCTTCTTCCACTGTGAGGAAGTATGGACTGGCAGAAAAAGACCGTGACAATTGGTAGGTCTTTGTGCGAGAAGGTAGACGGCTCAAGGCCATGGAATGTCTGAATTTGGTTCGAACGGCGATGCATGAGGAGGGGATCAATCGAAGTGCGTGGCATTCGTAAATCTATGTCAGGCGGTCTAACGTTTCAAGGGTTGTTTCGACTCACCACTGCAAACGAATGACGACATCAATGTTCGAGAAATCCCAAGCCTTTGGCCAACGAACGTAATAAATGAAAGATCTCGCCGTTGCCTTGGTCTCCCTAAAGACTGCATCAGAATGCTCGATCAGGCCCGGACTGTCTGCTCGCTCGTTGGGACAGATCATAACGAAGTCCCATGCTGGCAGCCAGATCGGCTTGGTTTTTCTGGTACAGCTCTTTGAGGTAATTCTTAAAATCCTTCGCCATGTCGACGACTTTGGAGATATGATTCTGTGTGACGGTGATTTCAGTCTCGCCTCGTCCAGCACCTTCGATCTCGGCGAGGGCGACGGCGGTTTGGAATCCTGTGAAACGTCAGTCATAAGTGATGCCCATGGAGCTCTACAACATGACGACGAACCGCTTCGAATCTCTCGTCCGTTCCATAGCAATCCCAGAAGATCTCGGTCTTCTTTGACGTAGTATCTGACATCTGACGAGACTCTGATCTTTCCCTGCCTCTCTTTCTCGAGTTTCGCGAAGAACGTGCCCCAAATTGCTGCTCTTTGATCATCCGTGAGAGGTGGGAAGTAGATAGGCACATCAATACGTGAAAGGAAGGCTTCGTCAAAAGTCCCAATGCGGTTGGTGGTGAGGAATAGAATGCCTTGGTAGTATTCAAGCGTGCGAAGGAAGATGGCCACCATGTTGTTTTGCACCAGATCCGTGGCTGATCTTCGTTCTAAGAAGACGTCGGCTTCGTCTAGCAATAGGATGGCGCCCCATGCTTTCGCGAGCTTGAAAAAGTAGAGAAGTGATCGCTCGACTGTCGCAGGATCCGTGCCGATATCAGCTGTGGTCAGTGAAATGAGGGGCTTCTGGGTGTGTTCGGCCACGCATTCTGTGCACGAATCAATACAGTCTTTCTTTCGTCAACAATTTGCGCAAAGAGTCTCACCTGCGGTGTAAGTTTTGCCCACGCCAGGCTCGCCATGAAGCAAAACGATGCTCCCTTCGCCTTTCCCTTCGATAAAGTCCGCGCTCCACGTTGTTTCGCTCGTAAACTTTTGGCAAAGACTTTGGAGAAGGTCGCGGGTGGACGGAGGCACGACCAATGTGTGTATCAGGTTACTTTTGAATTGTGGCCAGTCGAAGCCTTCCATCTCCAAGTTCTCTGTCATAGCCGTCAGCACATGGATCTGGCATTCACAAAGCAGGACACCCTGTCATACATACTCCATGCGCGGTACTTGAGAATGTAGGCGGGCAAATAGCATTTGCACAAGAGATATTGGTGCTTTGTCAGCGTGTCTACCTTGGAAGTAGCAAGGTCTTGGTAGCTGGCAAATTGCATTCGTCTTGCTTCCCAAACTGCTGCCCGTTCCGTGCAGGCCGAACACGAGCATCGTGACGCGATCTGCCCTGAGTGCTCAACACCGTGGAACTGAACCGTGGAGACATCGATGCTGTGTCGGTGCATGTCGACCATGGCGCGCCCGCGATACGGCGCGCGCGGCATATCAGCGTCATGGCCGTTGAATGTCACAAAGTTGGGCCCTTTGAGCAGTCTGAAATACAACTCCCCTCTCTTCACTAGAGCTTCCCGCCGTTCTTCGTCGGTCGTCCCGTGTTCCTCCTTTCTCATATACTCACATGGGAAAACGTTGAGTTTCGCGATCTCCATTTCACCTGACCATGGAAAGATCATTGTTTCCTCTGGCATGGGAATATCGATTGCGATATTGTTCCCCTGCAGACACCAAAACCGAGTAGCGTAGACCGACACTCTCCCGTCAGTGTAATCGAAGTCGAGGGACCTGAATACGTATGCCTGGTACATCTTATTTGTATGGCGGTCGACATAGACGTCAATGCCTGGTTTGAAGAGCATCCATAGCATGTCGAACGTGCATGTTGGCTTGGGTTTCTTGTAGCGTTCGAGTTCGTCCTTGACGCGCTGGCCCCACTTGTCTTCGAAATAATCCAAAAGGAGCTTGACATCGCCCGTCAATTTGTGATCTTCCTGGCAATGCTCAGTCTGGCCGTCGCGGGTTGAGAAACTCTCGCTATATTCCTGGAGTTCCCGCCGGTAGTGGTACAAAGGAGCGTATGGTTCGTGTAAGCTAACAACATCACCGGTGAGGAGGAGGCTCGGGTAATAGCCAATGATGGATCGAAAGGCATGAATGACGGCTTGGGATTTAATTTCGATCTTTGTTGCATTGGCAGACAATGCAGCCGGGGGTAAACCTCTTTCATCCTCTGGTCTGTAGGCATCCTTATCTTGTTGGGTACGCCAGGATTCGGTGACCACGATGGCATACGGGGAGTCGCTCGAGGCGATGTCTTGGGGTTGTAGCTCCTGAGAAAACACGACTCCTCCTCCTATGTTGGTATATTCGCGGCGGTAGTGGATGCGCGAGCTGGGCGAGCTTCTGTAGACGATGCTGACGTCAGCGCCATTTCCTCTGATTTGGAACCTTGCCAACATCGAACGTCAATTAGATGCGCAACTTTGTCTACACCTACTTAGGCTTTTGAGAGTCGTCTGTAAATCCATTTGAGCTACGAGAGAACAATTCCACAGGTTGCAGTGGTGCGTTGTCCTCGATTGTTGGTCCAGCGCCGGTGTCACCACCTCTTGCATTGTCGACGGCCACATCATCAGGAGTATCCATACCCATGTAGATCGAGTTGAACTAAAATCGAGGGAAGCAGTAAGTTAGTTCAAATGTAGCACAGAGACTCTTAACACATCAGTAGGAGGGCATCTTCTGATCAAATACTCGAATCCGGGCCCACGCATCGCGTCGACTGCTACAATGCGGGCGCCAAACTGCAGGTTCTATTGGTGGATCACAAGCGAAAAGCTCAATCACGGCGTGCAGGAGTATCTGTATGAATCGTGGCCACCATATGCAGTACGTCCCTTCAGCCCGGAGCCTGCCCCTACTGTACCGCAAGGCTTGCAGCTCAGCTGTCACAAGATTCCAATCAGCGCATGCAACTGCAGGAGTCGACTTACCATGGCGTTACGGGCTTGCAGCTCACCTGATAGCATCCCACATCCAGCCCTGGGGGACGCGGAAGGTATTGGTTGGATTAGCACCGGTGAACGCGAGGCAATCTGCGCGCGGTTGATCTTAGATACTTCCCGCGGGTGCAATCATACAATTCCCAAAGTGAAGGTACCGAAAGAGATTCTGAGCTGACAAGTACATGTACATGTAGCTGAAGTGACGGCCATCTCGTCAGACTGCTTCCAATGTCAATCTGCAAGGCTGAAACGTCGATTTTGGAAGCTGATGCGCAGCCTAGGCAACCGCTGTCGCTTCAGATTGGCTTTTCATGGATAGATACTTCAAGTTCGCCATTCAGGATGCCAACGATAGCATCATGGCGGACCAAGAAGCACAAAATCTGCCTAGTGCAGAGCAATTTGCGCAGATCATGAATTTTTGTGCAGCACGCAGCATCCCCGAGAACGACGCCGAGAGCAATCTCCTCAATAAGGCTGTCTTGATGTTCAATGAAGAGAATAATGCCAAAGCAAAGCTAGAGTCATCTGAGTGAGTGTTCCGGCCACCCGAGAGAGCCGTCTAACTCATGATGCTGATACATGAAAGGGCTGACAAAGCCTCTTTCGACCTCCTGCGAAGCAAGATGGAAAATCTCGAAGCAGCGCGCAAGAGATTCGAGACAACTCTGGGTGAAGGGCAGAAGAATCAGCTTGCAAAGGCTCCCAACAAAACCGAAGCGGTACTGCATCTGATAGACACGGCAACCATGGACTGGTGCAAAAGCTCAGAAACAGGCAGCCGAACTGCTAAATCGATCAAGAACACTTTCCATCAAATGTGTTCGTCGATAGATCAACACGCAGTTCTCCTCACGATGCTTCCCAAGGAACATGAATATGTCACCGTGTTCTTTGGAGCTTTCAACAGTATTGTCGCCGTAAGCGCCCGTTTCCGTGATTTTCAAACGAGCATAATAGCTTACAGTTGATAGGCATCAGTCATGCACCAAACAATGGCCATCGGACTGCCCAGGATCGTAGACGAACTCAATCTGATTGTCGCCGACGTCGCAAAGAAGATCGGCATGTTTCCACAAGCGAAGGTACAAATCAGACGGACCTTGATCGAACTTTACACTCGGATATTCAACTTACTTGCAGATCTGATGGAATGGTACAGGTTGAAGCGGAAGCTCATGAAGCTCTTGAGAAAAGACTGTTACGGTGATTTTGAAAAGTCACTCCAAGAAATCCGCATTTGGGCGGATGCAGTGACAAAAGAGGCTTGGAATAATTTCGCCATCGAGTCTCGCCAGGACAGCGATGAGCATCGGAAGACTCTCAAGCGTATTGAGGAAAAGATTGAAGCTCTGAACAGTTTCTATCAACTTCAAGCTGACTCTGATACCCTTCAAGCTAGCCAGCGAGTACATCTGATGCATACAGACCCAGCAGCTTATCACGACCAACTAGCAGAATCCATCACTACCAAGCTGCTACAGCGTTTCCAAGACATGGGGTTCAGCCAGACTCTCACCCTTGCAAGCATGTCTGCTGTGAGGTCGCTGGAGTTTGGGCCGTCTTCTGCCGCAACTGGTCACAATCTGGGAACGCACCCACCCGCAGTTCAATACCATCCTACACCATCCCTGATGAGTATTATGAGCGACACCACTGCTGGTGCACAAGACTCTGACCAAGGCTCCATTGAATCTTTCGAACTTCCGTCGCGGGAAGAGATTGCACTTTACTCCTGCGTTCTGGACAATTGGTATAACGAGAGCGACATACATCCTTTGCACTTACGTCAACGGCCCAAGAGCCCACCAGTCATGCACGAAACCATCACCGCACGCATAACGGAATGGATCAAGTCTCCCCAGTCGCAAGCTCTTTGCATTCAACTGCCATACAGCGCGGGGCCGGATTCATTCGGTGGTAATCTTGCATCGTACGTCGTATCTTCTGCATGGGAGACAAATTACCCGATCATTTCACACTTCTGCTCGCTTCCACGCGGAGTTGAAACAGGACGAAGCCCCGAAACTGTCGCTTTGTGCGCAATGATGGCATCTTTCATTCGACAACTTGTCGTGATGCTGCCTGATTCATTGCCAGAGTCAGCCGTTGACTTGGACGAAGCACGCTTTGAAAGTCTGGATGGAACGCTTAGGACTTGGAACGAGATGCTCAGCCTCTTCGCTGAGTTGTTGACGCTCGTTGAAGGAAGTAAGCTCATCGTGATACATGGAGTACAATTACTTGATCATAAGGATACCATGGATCCGATTCATGAAGTGCTGGCTCTTATTCGGGAAAATATCGAGGACCGAGATAGATCTGTCAAGCAGATCATCAAGGTCTTGTTCGTGACCGAGGGACAATCTCGTGCTGTGGTCCCTTGGCTTGATGTACGGCGTGGAGAGCACTTTTTGTTTAACGGAGTCGAAAGACCGCGATTTTAGCTGGAATCGTGTCAATTATGCAATGTCCGATGTATTTCCAAAGACTTCAACATACATACGTTCTTATCAACTTCAAATGGAAGTAGCAAGTGGCGTGTAAGTGAAGCATTGGCTTTCCCTCCCTCCTACGTCATGCAGTTCTCGAGCTTCCCCAGAGCCCGCAAAGATCGCTGATGCTTGCATTTACCTCCAATGAGTCCAATCCATCTTCCTCTTCACCAGCAACACCCACAACCAATTCCCACCAACCGCCCAACATGGTCCTGGAAGAAGCGACAAGATCCACCGACTCCTTCCCAACCGACGCGGCCCCCACCGACGATGTCGACCGCTACGCCGACCGCAACAGCAGCAACCCAATCTACACCAGCACGCGCGAACCCTCCTTCGTGTCAGTAGCAAAAGACAGCGCGCAAGGCCGCGTCTTCGTAAACCTCGCCAACCTGCCCAAACCCTTCTCACCCTTCGGCGAACGCCCGCACCCCACCGTGGTCGTCGACTCGATCCAAGACTCCTGCCGCTTCGCCCAGCAAGTCCTCAAACGCCCGCCGACGCAAGAGGAAGCCGACGCATTCGCCTACCACGCCGCCAAAACCTACCGCGTCGCCAGCTTCGGCAGCCCGCTGGGCATGTCCATCGCTTCGCTGCAATTCTTCCGCACCAGAAATACCTTCCGCTTTCCCGGCTGGTCGCCCTTCACGGACCAGAGCAGCTGGAGCAAGGACAGACTTGGGCCGCTTAGGGGCTCGGCGGCGCGCATGGGATGGCATTCGATGCGGCTGATGTCGTACTGGTTGCTTGGGTCGGTCGTGGGAGCCGTTTTCTTCGGCAGCTACGCGGTGAGCTTGAGTCTGGCCGGCAGGGCCATGGACCCGCGCTTGAAGGATTTCACGGAGGCGCTCAAGCAATTGCAGAAGGACGGCGTGAGCACGCAGAGTATAAGGCGCCAGCAGGACATTGAGAGCACGACACAGTCCGAGACGTTTGAGCAGAGGAGGCAGAGGCGTTCCGTGCAGGGTATGAGCCGCGAGAGCGAACAGGGTCACAGCAGCAGCAGTTCTGCTCAAAGCAAGGCGCAGAGTAATGAGTGGGACGACGCATCGCCGACGGGCGGCGCTTTCAGTGCGGATTACTCTGATCCTTTGAGCGATACTGGCGTGATGGGTGACGACCAGCAATACGGCGCGCAGGACGATGCATGGTCAAAGCCAACAGCGCAGAAGAACAACTCACAAGAGTCGAGCAGAGCTAGACCTCAACGCTCTGCTGACCACGCGCAAAGAGCCAGCCAAGGAGATGGTGCAGGCGAGCAGACTGGAAGTGCTTGGGAACGGTTAAGGCAGCAGGCAGCGTCTGGTGGCAACGATAGTTCGGGAGCTTCGAAGTCAAGAGGTCAGCAGAAGTCTGACGAGGCTTGGTGAGCGAGGTAGCCTTTTCAATACCTCCTAGCATGTAAGATCTAGCGTACCTCAAACAATTCAAATTTAGAAGCCATCATCAGCATGCAAGAAACGAAATCATAACATTCATTGAGAAACCCAAAAAACTACCCATATCTACCCTACCCGATAACATACTCGCTCGCCCCCTCCCCAAAAAGCAAATGCGGTTTCCTCTCCGCAATATCCAGAATCGTCTGGGCGAAAACCGAATTCGCCCACGCAAACCAGCTACGAGTATAATCCCTAATCTTCTCCACATGCACGCTCTCATGCACCAGGCCCAGCGGGGAAGCCTTCTTGACGCCCGCGAGCATTCTCATAATCTCCTCGTCGTCGTCGCTCGTCATGGCCTGCACGAGCAAACTCATGGGCCAAGCGTGCTCGAGCCCGATGTGAGGCCCGCCGATGCCTTGGAATTCCGAGCCGGTCAGGAAGAAAGGGTTTCCTTCTTTGGAGAGGATCATTTTGCGCGTGTTCTGGTAGGTGCGGTCGTCTTTGCCGACGAAGCCGAGGAGGGGGAGAGCGAGGAGGGAGGGCAGGTTGGCGTCGTCCATGAGGATGGAGGAGCCGTAGCCGTCGATTTCGAAGGCGAAGACGGAGCCGAATTTGCGGTGGCTGACCACGCCGTGCTCCCAGATGCCCTTTTCGATGCGCTCGCCGCGTGCGCGCAGTTGTTGTGCGAGGTCGGGTTGGTTGGCTTTGGCGAGGATGTCGGCTGTGCGCTTGAGCTCGACGGCTATCATGGCGTTGCCGGGGATGAAGAAGCCGAGGATGGTGGCGTCGTCGCTTGGTCGGAAGGCGGAGCGGACGAGGCCGGTGCCGTAGTTGAGAGGGTTGCCGTTGCCGGCGAGGTTGAGGGTCTCGGTGCCGGTGTTGGTGTTTCGCTGGAATCGGTACTCTTGGGGCTGGAATGTGCCGGTCTTGGGGTCGAAGGTCGACTGGCTTTGCTCGTCTATTACATTGATCAGACTGTCGATGGCTTCGAGCCAGCGCTTGTTGATGAACGCAGTAGATCCGCTGTGGTTGTAGAACTGATTGGTGAGGGAAAGGAAGTGCGCAAGCGAATCGATCTCGTACTTGCACTCGAAGACCTGGCTAGGCTCGTAGGCAGGGTGGACCGAGTCACCTTGTCCGTTGTCGCTGAGCTTGATCTTGCTTGGTGGTGGTGGTTGGAATGCGTTGCAGTAGGGAGATTCGATCACGTACTCCGATTGGGTGTTGATGGCTCCCAAGAGTAGGTTCTCAATAGTCGTGTCCTTCTTCGCAAGCCGTTGGTATTGCGCCAGCTGGTTTGTTGAATCGCGCAGCCACTCGGCCGATATGTCGCCCGTTACAATGAATGACTGCGCCCCTTCCCAAGCACCAGTCTTACTGAGCCATGAGCTGTGGCTACTTGCGGGCTTCTCCGTGCCATCAACATGCCATTTAACCGTCGTGTCGAGAGTGTTCGGGAAAGCGTTCTCGAATATCCGCGCGAGGTCCTTATCCACCATCTTCTCATTCATATCCTTAATCACTTTCTCTACCAACGGAGACTCGAATGTCCGGCATTGTTTCGCAGGTCGCTGGAACGGCAGCTCGAGCGGTCCGTCGCTGTAAGGATGGCTATAAAGTTGTCAGCGTGTTGCTTCGGTGAGACGAGTGGAATAGTCGTACTGAGGGAATCGCGCAAAGTGTTCATATGCCGGACACGCCGCGAGGATCTTCGCCCGCGCTCTGGGATCCGTCAGGGGATTCTGTTTTGCTTCATGGTCGCCGAGGCAGTAGGCCTGGTCGAAGCACAGGCTGGCGAGGACGCAGAGCGCGGCCGTTGAAGGGGCACGCATGGTGCTGTGAGATCTGTGGGAGTTCAGGAAGCGTTTGGCGACTCAGTTCGATCGATCGCAGAGTGCGGCATTGGATGTGGATTGTTCAGAGATGAAGTCGAGACCATGTGAAACTGCTTGGCGGGTGCGCTGATGTTACGTCGGCGGTTGGACTTGCTGGTCGGGGTGCTGCAGCAGTTGCCGATCACTGACTGAGAGGGAATGCGCACCACAAGACAAAAACACAACTTACTGCCTATGAGACATATGAAGTACGTGAAGATACTAAAAGACGTGTAGGTTGTACATAAGACGTTCTACTCTCTTTTGTTACAAAAGGTGTGACATGTTGAACCTTGACTGATTGAGGGAGATCACGAGGTCTGTACGAATGGAAGAATCACCTCGTTGATGGCTTTGCCTATTCCCAGGAGAAAACAGGATCACCAGCGAATTGGACAAACATAATTTCGCAATAGGTCCTAATCATGAGTAGTGAATTGCAAGTAGCTTTCCTTCCCAGCCTGAGCTGTATACCCTATGCCATATCTATCATGAGCAAACGAACCAAATCGCAAACGAATCGAAAACACCAGCAAAAATGCACCATGCGAAGTGGTATCTTGCGCAAACCCGTTCCTAATGCCCTGCCAAAACTCCTCGAATGCACCGTGATATCGTCCCAAAAACCAGCATCGTCTCATAGGAAATAGTCCTTGACCGGGTCATTGCCGGCATGCTGTTGCTGATTCTGCTGTTCCTGCCTGTGCACCTCATTTTCCGGTGCTGCATCGAAGACGTTCCATTTCCTTTCGCCTCCGGGTCCAACCTCGAGTACGCTTGCCAGATTACCGCACCTGTAGCAGTAATTGGGCGCACTCCATACTGTCGATAACCGGTCGTCAAACATGACCATGTATCCTTCGTTACAGAGCTGATGCGCTCGTAAAATGTGATTCATGCTGTTCACTTCCAGGAACTTCTTGACGACTTGCGCGCCAAATGTGTAGCCTGCGCCGCGAGGCGACAAGCTGAACTCGTCTCTTTCGGCGTCCGGGTCCGACCATACCAGATCCGCCATTGGGCCTTCGTGGGGGATTTCGCGGAATCGGTCGATGATCTTGATTTGATCGATGGAATGAATGCTGGGACTCAGACCGCCGTGTACACAGAATATTTTGTCGTCGATAACACAGCTCAAGGAGAGGTAGTCGAACATATCGGTAAAGTAGTGCCAGACCGCGGCGTTGCCGTATTTTCTTGAGCACTCGGTATAAAAGCCGTAAGATTGGGTGACACCTCTGCTTTCATGGTTGCCGCGAATAAGGTGGACTCTTTCGGGGTATCGTAGCTTGAGGCAAATGAGGAGACTGATGGTCTCTATACTGAAGAGCCCGCGATCCACATAATCGCCTGGTATACCCGTTAGTTTCTTGTTCGGTCTCTTTCGCCTCGTCGCGGTCACTGTAGACCGCTCTTTGCATGCTCGCGTGACCTACCCAAGAAAAGATAATTTGTGTCCGGACAGTAACCACCGATTCTGAATATCTCGATCATGTCGAAAAATTGTCCATGAATATCTCCCACCACCGTCACAGGCGCTTGTATGTGTACGACATTGCTCTCTTTCATGAGCAGTTCCTTCGTCTTAGCGCACACCGCTTCGATGACCGAGTCGGCAAGGAGCTCCTTGCGGTAGAGCCGTTCGATACATTCGTCCAAGTCTACGCTGGCTACACGGGCGGTGTCAGTCTCGAAGCGCGCGGTGTGGGCGACTGGTCATCTTACATACCAGGTAGGCCAGGCATTCTTCAGGGTTGTCGAGGGGGAGTGGTATCCCCTGGTTGGAAAAGTGGATTGTCAGATATGGTGACGGCGCCTCAGGCACCCGAAAAGTTGTTCAACCCGGTCTTATCATTCTCAGAAGCACAAAATGATCAGAAAAAAGGTGCAGCTGCGGCTCCAGAGCTCCGAGTAATGATTGTACCTTATTGTGCCGGATAGTCGGTAAGGTTGGAAGGCTCGGATTGACTGTGGTGGCTGCAGAAAGTCCTGAGACTGCCCCTCACTCGCTCAAGGTGGATGCTTGAAACTCCATCCCCCCAGAATGCCATCATGCTCCTCTTCCTCCTCCACCATAGGAGGTGGGCTGTCAATATCGATCTTTTGATATTGAATCTTCCGTCCACAAGGCAACCGCCGGCTTCTTCAACGCTTGTTTCACCCTGACGAGACCTACTACTAGTCCATTCCTCGGGCCCACTGAGCCTAGTCGGGTCAGCTGGGACTGTGCAATGACAGAAGCACATGCGCATGCTCTTCCAATGATTGCAATATCGCATGAAACTCGATATCTACAACTCTGGTCCTGGTGAAGGGTCCTTCCTATTCGAGCATATGGTTCAAATGAGCCTAACAATCACAAAGGAAAGTCGGGTTTTAATGTCTGTCTTCTTCTTCTGCCTGTGTACATGATCACGTTCCTTCTGCATGTCTGCTCCTTTCAACGCTCTCTCTCAGCCTGCAACCTTGCAGAGGCCTGTAGCATGTCCTCCCCACAATATCCATCACTCCGATCCATAACAGATCTTGTTAACACGATGCCATGGCCGATAGAGAGAGCGATGCGATTGAGACATATATCCCCCCGTCGTCCTGTCAATAGCGGCCAGCCGTTGAAGCCAGTGGCTGTTTGTCTCACTTTCCCGCTGGCAGTGGGAAACGCTCCCTATCCCTGCACCGGAGTGTATGGCATGAAGAATGCATACAAGGGGCAGTCTCCTCGCATTCACACGCAGCACGACCTATTCTTTCTTCATCACAGTGACAACTCCTACATTCCCACGGCGAGAAAGAGGCACTTCACCAGTCTGTAATCACGTTCTTCGACTTTCAAGACCGTGCCCCCCACGACTTTAGAACTTCAAGCGCGCCGGCTCCCTCCGCTGGCTCGCGCTCTCACAACCGACCGTTTGCTGGCTTCGCAGCTCGAACCTCACTTTAAGACCAGCAATTCCAGTCTCCCACGAGGTCTGACGCAAGTCGCCTGGACGCTAACCGTTTCTACGCAAAGCGTTTTGGTTACTACCTCGCTATCCAGAAACAATACCGCCTCTCTCCATCTCGTGGTCACCTGTACGAAAGGCCCGTCACCGTGTCAACAGACCCCTTACGGTCCCTCTAAAGATTCCTCGACGACACCGCAAACGACCTTGGACGACATATACAGCAACCAGCATCCCGGCAAGCAGATTTTTCTGTCATCCACTTATGGTTACGGTCGAACACTTTGGACTGCATCTTTGATTTTTAATTTTTAATTTTAGTTCTTGCTTGTCGGTCCTTGAGCATAGAGAAATTCAAAAGTAAACAGACCGTGGCTAATATGCAGCCGAGCGAGCTGCAGATGCAGCACCACCACAATGGGTGAGCCTCCATGCAGTATCCTTTCGAAAGCGACGAACATTTCTAATAGTTAATCAATAGGCCCCCAGCGACCAAAGCGGCCCCGGCCACTGTCAGGAAGGCTGGTGGAATGGTTGTGACAAAATACGCACCGCCTCCAGGATATGCCAACCAACAACCACCTTCACGCCCATCTAGTCAGCAGCAAGTATGGCCTCCTGCGCCTCAACAGTACAGCCATGGATACTCGCAATCATCCCATTCTGGATACCCGCCTCAATCTCACACTGCTCAAACCGCTCACCAGCAACCTCCTCAACCCAGTTACTACGGCCAGGGCTACCCCCAGCAGATCTCTCCTCCCATTGGCTCTTATCCGGCTTCCTCGCATAGTGTTCATCAGCCCAGCGTCAGCCCCCACCCGTCGAATTTTGATTACTTTGACCAGTCGCCACCCATGGATTCTGCCGTCATACATGGACATCATAGCTCTGCAAGCGACTCGTACGGATCGGCCGCCAACTCTTACTTTCCTCCGGATGCACACCACTCAAGGACAAAGTCAAGTCACGGTCAGGTTCAACCGTCGAGCCGTCACAGCTCGGCACCTTCAATAACTTATGACTACGCTGCGGCATATGCCAGACAAGAAGCCGGCGAACAAGTTCATTCGTATGCAGGTGCCTCTCTTGACAACATCCTGGAGGTCCTCGAGGCCGAGTTTGACGAGGAGTGCTACTACTTCGCCCACCCTGAGGAGATCGACAAGGAGCGTAGCATTGGATGGATCGAGTCTCACACAGCCTTGCCTACCACTCGCCCGTTGCCAGCCACCTTCAGTGAGGCCGAGCTGGAAGCATTGGCACCACGCCCGGAGAAAGAGCAAGCCGACGAGTGCGTTTCCGAGTACTTCACCTCTGAGAACAGGGACGAGCAACTCAACACAGTACGGCTGTCGAACGCTTGGTCGGAGGTGAAAGATGACCTTATTTTCAAGGAATTTTTGCAGCTCGGCTACGAGACAATCCGACGCGACCTAATGAAGCAAAAGTACCGCAACCGTATCGATACTAGATGGGATCGTCCCGACTCATCCGCCTCAATCTCCCATTTCGCTAGAGCGAGCATTGAGACCACCGGCGCATTCGATCACGACCAGAGGCGCAACTCTCGCCCTCACACTCGCAATGGCTCAAGGTCCGTTCGTCGCGAGAGTAACGATCCGCCTAGCTACCGCGAGCAATCTCAGGGTAACGGTGGTAGAAGGGGCAGCCAAGCGCCCATCAACCGCCCGTCGAGTGCCGCTTCGAACCATTCACGCGCAAGCTCAGTCTGCTCGCGGTCTTCCAACCAGCGCCCGAGAGCCCTCGAACCGATTCGCGACCAAGTACAAGACGACATCCTCGCCAAGCTCGGCGTCACAGGCACTCCTACGCTTGTCTACGAGACACCTGGACCCGCCTTTGGCCCACCAGCTTCCGCCCACTCAAGCCGCCAAAACTCCGTCAGCAGCATCCAAGACAACACTCCCCGCGCACCTTCCGAGCCCCGGCAGCAACCGCAAAACGTCCCTTTCAATGATCCTTGGGGCAACAGCGGCAAGCACCAACAGCGTCCCAACGCTGGCTTGGGTCTTTACGACTTGACCGATATCATGGAGGACCCAGATGCGACGCCTCGCCCCAAGAACAACCGCTCGCACGGTCTGAAACGCCACTACGAAGGCGACCACCACGAAGCGACCAACAGGGAGAAGCGTGTCCGCGACAACGAGACCACGCCAAAGCAGGGCCGCAAGCAAAGCCGTGCTGCGCGCTGGTAGATGCCTTCTGTCACAACATACTATCAGTCAACAACCCAAGCAACAAGACTGCCACCTCAGCAGTAATAATGTCTTTTTTCCAGCGCCAATTTCGTTTCTTCCTCGTACAGCCCTACACACGTGGTGCATGGGGTTCTTCGTACGAGTCCTACCTTCCGATAAGACACACAACAGAACTAATCGGGCACCTTGCATGGGTTTTGCCGAATCTTCTGGTCTTCTATACTTTTTTCCCTTATCTTTTCTCTTAACCTATCTATCAATTACTGCGCCCATCGTGGCGGCAGAGGGCAATCACGCCCTTATTAATTTTTAAATTCCCAGAAAGGAGAAAAAAACAACATAATTCTTATTATCCGCTTTTCGTATTTTCCGTATTCTCTTCCTTTGTGGTCTTTCGTTGTTTGGTTTGAACACGTTTGTGCTTTTGCAAAGCGGGAGGCATCGAGGATTCTCGAAGATGTCTTGCCTGGAAGCAGACGAACTCGCTACGCGCGACACGAGGCGCTGACGCCTTTGGACACGGCGACTCGCGCATACTCGCATCTACTTCTCTGAGAACGAAGAAGAAGGTATGAATGCCATTTTGGGGTATCTTTCATTTAATTCTGCCTGCTCAAGTTCTCGCAGACTTTCATCAGCTAGCTACCTAACCAAACCGGCTTTCTCGTCTTCTTCACTCTCACTCTCCTCTTCGCTCTCCCCATCTTCCTCATCTTCATCAGTCTCATACTCAGACTCCTCTTCCTCCTCACTCTCCTCACTCCCACTCTCCGTCTCCTCGCTCTCCTCATCATCCAACCAATCGTCCAAAGTCTTCGCCTTCCGCCCATTAGCCTTCAGCCCCGAATCAGCCTCCAACGCCTCATCCAGCATCTGCCCAGCAGACACAGCCTTCGTCGGCTCATAAGCCTCCGTCCTCCCACCACCGCCAGAATCCCGCAGTGCAGAATCCGGCTCGTCGCCTTCAGCAACCCAGTCGGGGAGTGCTTCGTAGCCGCGCAGGCCGTTGACGCCCGCGGCGTTGCCGATGACCAGGCTGGCGCTGCCGAGCGTGTAGCCTTTGTGGCTTTCGCTGGGCGAGGGGGCTTGGGGGACTGGTTTGGGGGCGAGGAGGAGGAGGGAGGCCAGTTCCGTGCTGGTGGGGAGGGCGAGGAGGGCGCGGTAGACGCGTGCGCGGTCGCGGAGATCGTAGGAGGGCGTGTAGCGGGCTAGGAGCATGGTGTGCTGGTAGAGGAGGGCGATGGGGTCTTCTTGCGAGGAGGACTGGGGTTCTTCTTCGGTTTGCGGCTCGGAGAAGCCGCCTTCTTCTTGTGGGGGGGAGAGGATTGTGCTGCTTTGGGGCGGGTTCTCTTGGGTTGGTGAGTTCAGGGCTTCTAGGGCTTTGGTTTTTTCGTTTTTGGCGTTTAGGTCGTGTAGGTAGACTTTTGCTGCGAGGAGCACGATTTGTGCGCGTACCTCGTCGGCTTCGTCGGCGTATCCTCTTACTAGGATTCGAAGGACGTCTGCAGCGATGTTGTTCTCGACATCCGTTCCTGCGAACTCTCCTACCAACCAGATAATGCTGGCACGCGCTGTGGGGGAGGACAGTGAATCGAGATTCTTCGCGAGTCTGACGACAGTCTTTCGGTGCTCGTCAGGAGAGCGCTGGATCATGTGTCGTACGACTTCCATTGCTTCACCGACAAGTACAGAATCAGTACTGCGGATCTGCTTGAGCAGCAAAGACAGGCAGCGACGCGAGGTTTTCGCATCCGAAGCTTGAGAGCAACGTCCTATTGCGCGCACACTTTCTCTTACGAGTTCCGCATTGTGGCCCTTTGAGAAATGCTCCAGCTCCGCGAGGATAAGATCTTGCATGCTTTTGTCGCAGTAAGGGAACAGTAAGGTCAGCACTTCAAGCTTTAGGCGCCAGGTCTGAGATGCTTCTGATGTTCGGATCAGGAAGTGGCGAACATATGGCAAGAAATGTGTCGGTTTGACCAGGCAGACTTGTACGATGTTGTACAGGGCAACTTCCTGGATGTCCTTTGGCGAGCGGAGGAGGGCTATGAGCGGGCCAATTGCCTGAGGTAAATGCTGGGTTGGTGACAGATAGAGGTAGAGCCTTGTAACAGATACAATGACGGCAGAGTTGCGGCTCTGAAGAAGCGGCTGTACCGACTTGAGTAAGAGCTCAAGATCCGGGTCGAGGATTTCAACTTCCTCAAAGTCCTCTTCTCGTTCTACCTTTGGCTCCAAGTCCTCGTAGAAGTCCTCTGTTTTCTGTTCGCGCGTGGCTGCCTTCTTCACACGCTTCGTTCGCAGAGGGAAGCATTTACGGGCGTACGTTGGCATCAGACGTAATGTAGCCAGCTGTCCCCACTCATCCATATCGACCATCATCTTGCATAGTCTCCGGTACACAGGGTGAATCAGATCCAGCCTTTCGGGGCAAATCTCAGCAAAAGCCTGGACAGCTGCTCCGGCGACATAGTACTGCTGGTCGGCAAGCAATTTCGCTAGGTATTCTTCCACTTGCGGCCTCGTGTTCGGATCCAGTGTCACGCATTTCACGCAGGCCAGGGCGGCCGCTTTCCTCACAATTGGTGACAGATCGCTCACACCCTTCTTGATTGCCAGGCTGACCAGTTGCGCTATCATGGGCACTCGAATGCCTGCCATGGTCTTGAGGGCCATCGCGCGCACCCGAGGATTGGAGTCAGAAAGGGACTTCTGTATGGTGTTGATCGACAGCAGGGTGGTATCGGGATCGGCCTCGGCATGGTGAAGTAAATAATTGTACACGAGCGGTCGCGTAGACGAGTAGGGATTGGACAATGTCTTTAGAACAGCCGGGAAGAAGGTCAAGGTCGGTTGTGGAGGGTTGGCGTATTGCATCTGGATATTTCCCTCAGCACAGCTCTTCCTGGAATTGTTGGATCGATGTCTTCATACGGCGATAACTCTCCTCAGTCCGTCAAGGACTTCTCGTTCGTTTCGACTGTCCAGCAGCTTCTTGATTTGCTGCGCCGGTAGAGGCCTGGTTGGCCTTCGGGGACCGACATCTTTGGCTGCTTCGAGGGTGAGGTCGCGTGCTTTGAAGGGTTAGCCATGACTGCGCTTGTCGCAAAGAGAATACGCCTGATATTACCTGTTTCCAGCAGCCCACTGATACGAGAGATAGATTCCATTGCGGCTGTGACCTGCCGTTGGAGTTGGTGGTGTGTATCTCAAGCGCAAGAAGCTCGGTGACACAACGCCCGACTTGACAGCGGGGAGAGACAGACGGAGGGTGGGTGGGATGACGAGAGGTCGAGATGCCCGCCAAGAGCGACTTCAGTCCCATTCAACAATGTCAACAATGTCGTCTTCTTGAAAATAGCCGCACATGTATATTGCCAGGAATGTCGGCAGCACAAAGCTCCGGAGAAACAATGTTCAAACTGTCAGCAGCGCAGACATCACTTTCACGACCTCATAAGAAAACCGGATGAAGAGCAAAAGCCTCGCCAACCAAACCACACCATCATGGGCACCAATCCTCGGATCCTCACAGGTATCGGATTAACAGAATTTATTCAGTACATCATTGATGCCGACTCATTGCCATGCACGCTAATCGTGTGTGCGTCGAAAGAAACATTCATTGAGCGACTGCTGGTTGCCTGCACCGACACTCCCACGAGCCATGTCAACGAGCAAGAAAACCTCAACCCTGGTGGCGAGACACCCGAACCAAATGTCGATGATAATAAAGCACCAGAGCATCACGAGCTCTTGACACCGCCATCACTTCTCAAACTCGCGAGCTCACAGTCGGTGAAGCTCGCCTTCTGTCCCGATTTGACGCACCTCAGGGCGTATCTCGCAAGCCTGACCGTACCCAAACCACGTCCAGTCAACGTCGACGAAACTACCAACATCAAGCCTGAAAGCAAGGTCAGGCCATTACTGGCAATCCTGAACCCAATAGACATCCACCGCTCGACCTCATCCTTCTCAGCACAAGGCTTCAACCGCACATTTGCCCTAGCCGTGGAAGCTGCGCAAGCTACGAAATGCCAACTGCTCATGACCGAGTGCACACCGCTTCGCTCGCCAGAAACAGAGCAATTCGACACTGACATCGACTACGAGCATGAGCTCGCGCCGCCACCGCCTGTATCAGATAATCCATGGGATGAGGAAGTCTCGATTCTGAATGTGACGACCAAGAGTTTTGGTGCTGGAGGCCGCGGCTGGGTTGGACGGACTGTAAGCCTTCGAAGAATTGCGCAGAGGTGGTTCGCTTTCTGCCCTTTTCAACACCTGGAAGTGGATGTTCATTGATTGCACTTACGCGGTCTCTCGTCTTCATCGGTAGCGGCTGCGCGCATATTAAGCCTCTGGCTTTCCGCACATTTGATCTCAGGCTGAAGACTCCGAAATAAATGCGTGTAGATGGACATTTGCCCAAGCCGGCAAACCTACCCAGACGATGACGGTAGCGCTTCCCTTCCACCACTTGAACCCCTCGAGCCCCTCGAGCCCCTCACCGACGCTTCAGGCTTCCTGCCAACCGTAACACACGCATCGTCATCCGCATCGGCAACATCACGTTAAGTCACTGACGACGATGGCGCTACGTATCTTAGGTAGGAAGGCATTATTGTCTCAGGCTCACGCTCCCTCGCGAACCCCACTACTCCGGATAACCGCATGCGGATCCCTACCTCTCGCCAATAGACCATGGTTCCAGCAGCAGAGCGATCGCGCCTTGCCCTGCGCACGAGCGCTCGAGCAAAGCAGCCATATCAGCAGGCGTCATCATCAAACGTATGCTCTCCCCCCTAATTACGAGCACCTTTCCGTCCCCGACGGTCATGTGCAGTGGATGGTGGAGTTTGAGAAGGGACTCGACAAGAAATGGTGTGAAAAGATTGCAGGACTTATCGAGGAACACATCAACAAGAACATTGTGAGCAACGGGAAGATCCCCCTTCATCGCTTCACTAAGCTAATAAGCAAAGTTTCAACACCCCTTTGTAGACGCTAGTCTCGAGCGACCGCATCTGAAGGTCGTTGTGATCTTTGTGCAGCCGCGGGCAGGAGTCTCGGTGTCATCTTGCCTTCAATTACCCCCAACACGTCGACCCCTGTCTCGAAGAATTCCATTCCCAAGGAGTCAGTTGGATCGGTCCATCACCACCTATACGAGATTGCTGATTCGATGAGCTGCGATGAGCTCAAATTTACACAAAAACGGCAAGTGAAAACGATGTCCAATTAATTGAAGAAACAACAAAACTCGTGGATATCATAGAAACAACGCAAAACGCCCGAAACAACCAGAAATACGAAATCGAGAGCCTTCCGCCACCATGGAGCATGCGCCTCATATGCTCTGCTCCATCTCCGTGATATACAAGCGGATATGACTCTCCATCTTCATGTACTCCTCACGCGCACTTTGAACCTCATGCTCGATCTGCTCTTTGAGATCCACCATCTGGAACTGAAGTTAGCAAATAGCTCGAACCATAAAAGGAAAAGCGCACAAACTGACCTTCTTCTCCGTCTGCTCAATCCTCACTCGCCTCTTCTCCACTTCGTCTCCTCTGTCCCTGCGCTCGGCCGCAAGCTCTCTGTGAACCGCTCTCAGGTCCTCCATCTTCTGTCGTGCATTGGTGGATTTCTTCTCTGTGTCAGACCGCAGTTTTTCCGTTCTGCCCTGCCACTGCTCAAGCTGCTTGCGTAGCATCTTCTCCTTGCGCTCCACTTCGCGAACGCTGTTAGTTTGTTCAGCAAGCGCGTCGCGATTCTTGCCTGCTTTCTGTCCTTCCTCTTCCTCTTTCGACAGCTCGGCTGACAAGTCGCTGAGAATGCGCGTGAGAGATGTGATGTCGGTCTGCAGTACGGAAAAGCTGTCGCTGCTAGTCTGCAAGGCCCGGTGGCGCTTGTCGAGGCGATCGATTTCGCTGCGGTCGCGGTTCAAACTTCCAGACAAATCGCGCAGAGATTGCTCGAGGACGGCGGGGGATTGTTCGGTGTAAGGGCGTAGCTTGTTGGCTTCTTGTCTTGTGTTCATGACGCTGACTGTGCGCTCTTCAAGAACAGACTTGAGTCTTGCCTGCTCGCCTTTGACGCGCTCGAGCTTCTCGGTGACCCTCTCCTGGCTTGCCTTCAGTTCCAAAAGACGTGTTCGCAGCTCTCCTGTGCGCTTCTCTTTCTCCTTGAGGGCAGCCTCGACGTTCTTCCTGTTCTGCTGCATCTCCTCCAATTGCTCCTCCTTCTCCTGATTCGCGTGGTACAATTGCTCGATGTCATTCTTCGTGCGCTCGGAAGAGTTGTAGTGCTGATCGATCACGCTGGTCTGCGATTCGCGAAAGCGAATGAAGTTGATGATGAAGCTGAAAATCTTGCTGAGGCGCGAATACGTAGGCTTGTAGAGGTCGGAGAACGTGAAATCCTTAATGCCGCATTCCACCAATAATCTCCTCAGTGTGATGAAGAAGCCCATCAGGTCGCGCGTGTCCGCTGTGAAGATCCGGTCGGCATCGTCGCCGTAGGCCTCTTCGGCCGCCAATCGCATCGCGGGCGCGACGACTTCGCGTGTTGTGTTCGTCAGGAGTTCGGCGAACCATTCGAAGACTTTCTGGATTTGCTGAGGGTTGGGTTTGCGCAGATCTTCGACGGAAAAGTTGAGGCCGATGTCACTGATACAGCCAGCGATTTCAGCATCTTTCTGCAAAAGGCATAAGCATATTTACACATTGTGTGCGCATGATCATCTTTGCGACAACATACCAATTTCATGAAGGAGTCATCGTCATCTTCTTTCTTGTGTTTTTGCTGGCTCGGTTGTTGTGAGCTGCGCGCCATGCTCATCCTCGGATTATAATCCATGCTAGGCATAGTAATGTGAGTGTCAAGCGTCTGCTCTCGGAGTGATGTTGTGTTTGCGCGTTGTTTCACGTCTTTCCAGCGCGGCTGCCCTGCATCCAATGTTTACCAGCCAAGAATCAACAAAGGCGAGCGCGGGGCAACTTGAGTGTTCCCTCAGGCTGCAAGGCCGCAAGGCTCTCCACAGACTTGTGCTGACCATCCCAACTTCACATCTTCGACATCTTCCCATCTTGCCGGTCTGTGGTACCATTTTCGCACAAATTGAAAGCTGAAAATCTTCGATCTGCCGCCAATGGTTTTAACGCTTGATTGATGACCAGAAGAAAGCGCATCGTTCTCTTTTGACCCGCCTGGACGCTATAATAAGAAACCTGGATTCAACCACCCATTCGGATGGAACTTTCACTCGGTCATGATTTCTTCAATCGCTTGCCATTAGTCTCGGCGACATGGAGCCCACTTGCTCATTTCTCATCTCTGCAATCGGTTCATTCAACCATGAGGCGTTGTGATCTGCGCATGACCATGCATCAATGTTCATGGCATCGATTGCCATCACCGCTGCAACCTGCCAAACGAATCGAAATTCTGACTTCTGACTGAAGATCCCCTCTCCTCCAAGTCGTTCGCTATTCTGGAGCAAGATGAAGCAAGATGATATCCACTCAACATTCTTCTGGCGAATGTAGTGCGTTGAGTTTGAAGCATCACCGATTCCTATGTCCCTGCCAAGGGCAGCATGCAACCACAATGTGTAATGGGACTGTTCGAACTGTAGGTTTATTACCCCTCAACATGAACATTTGTAAGAATTATCAAGCTCGATGAGCTGGTGCCCAACATAGCTTGTGTGAGGCCTTGGTGGAGAAGCTGCAAACCTCCTCCTCAACAGAACTCACGGCTCTGCTATACAAGAACGCCCCTCCTCGCGCGCGAGGCCAACTTTCTTCTCCCCCTCTTTCATTTCTTCTCTATACACCTTTCGCTCGCTACCTCGTCTTTTTGCCACTACAATGGCCTTTCGCAGTACTGCCGCGCTCGTTGCGCTCTCTGCTCGTACTCTCGCTGGTATGTACATCAACCTTGTCACCAGATGTGCGATAATTAACCCAAGACGTAACAGATGCTCCATCTTCCGGTTTCGGCGAGTCTTGGACTGCCAACTCCACTTCTACCCATGAGGCAGCAGTAGCCTGTATCACGGGCGAGGCACCCTCAGGCGCGGATGCTTCGACCGTCACCGCCACCCAAGTCGTTGGCGGCTCTGGAACTTCTTATATCAACACCGCCAGCCATTGCGACGCCAACACCCTTTTCAACAAGGAAGGTGCCACCGAGTGGGCTGTTCCGGGATCTTCCACCGCCGACTCCGGCTCTTCTACTTCTGACTGGGGCGAGTTCCACGGTCCCACTGGCGCTACGTCTTACATCAGAGTTGTCCTCACTACTCTCTACCAGAATGGCACTTCAACGTCTACTATGGAGGCCCCCACCCAGCCGTTGTCCACTGGTTTCACTGGTACCGGTTTTGACGACACCACTACTGGTGACGCCACTGGTCCTTTCGAAAACAGCACGGTGTCCGAGACTATTACTCCCAGTCTTCCTCTGTCCACCGGCACCGGCACTGAGATTATCATCACTTCAGACTCCAGTGCTCCTTTTGGTAACAGCACTACTGATACTGTCACCGAGAGCGCGCCGCTATCTACTGGCGTCACTGGCACTGGAAGCGAGGGCACCACCACTGCTAATGCGACTGGGCCGTTTGCTAACAGCACCAGTGAGGCTATTACCACTGGCACTGGAAGCGAGAGCACCACTACTGCTGATGCGACTGGGCCGTTTGCTAACAGCACCAGCGGGGCTATTACCACTAGCTCTAGCTCCACTACTGCTGGCCCTATCGCCAACTCTACTATCAGCTCTGGCGATGATACCACGCTTAACTCGCCCGTTGAGAGTTCCACGACCTCTACTCCTGCTCCTCAAACTGTCGTCACCACTCAAACCGTAACTAGCGTCGGCACCCAAACTGTGACTCTGGGCAACAGCACCACCACTGTTGTTCAGACCTCGGAGGTCCCAATTACGCTTACAGTCGTGCAGCCTGCGCAGACCGTGACCAACTTTGAGACCCGTACCCTCACCCTCACCAGGGACGGCCAGAATGGCACCACTACCATCATCCGTACCTCCGTTGTACCTCACACTACCACCATCGACAGGCTCGTCACCCAGGTCAGGACCAGCTACAGGACTAGAACTCTCACGACCACCAAGACAGACAAGAACGGCCGCCCTACGACCGTCTATAAGACCACTCGTGTCCGCGTACCGTACACGAAGACTGTCACGCCGCCTGTTTCCTACAGGACCAGGACAGTCCTCTCTTCTGAGGCTATCACCCTTCCATGCTCCACCAAGTCTTGCCGCAAGAGCTCTACCACCGCTGTGTTCGTTCACAACACCACTCGTGTGGATGCCATCACCGCTTCTTGCGCCACTTTCCCCCCTGCGTACGTGACCAGGACCTCGACCTTCAAGACCACGCTTTCCAGCCCCAGGAGGATTATCACCACCCAGGAGTGCGATACTTACACTGTTCCACCTTCCTCCACCTGGGTGTTCCAGCCGGAGACTTCGTGCTTCACCAACAGCACCTCTGCCCCTATCAGGCCGGTCAATGTCACTTCTGCTCCCGCCGTCAACCGCAGCACTTCCACTATCTTTGCCACCTCGGTCACCACCATTTCCGAGCGCAACACGACTAGACTCAGCACCACCAGCATCGTGGCTTCCACTACCGTGGTCCCCGTGACTAGCCCGGTTGGGCCGGTCACTGTTCCTGTGTCTTCTGCTCCGGCTACCTCCCCAGTTGCTCCCGTCACTCAGCCCAGCGCTCCTGGCTCTTCTCCGGTCGCGCCTGTTGCGCCCGAGTCTCCCGCTTCCCCTGTTGGTTCTGACACTACTCTCACTACTCGCATCAGCGGCACTGTCGAGGTTTCCTCGCCTGTTACCGTTACTGCGACTCGCGAGAGCCCTGTGTCCCCCGAGCAGCCCTCCAGCCCTGAATCCCCAGAGCAACCCTCCAGCCCTGTCTCCCCAGAGCAACCCCCCAGCCCTGTGTCTCCTGAGCAGCCCGAGCAGCCCGAGAGCCCTGTTTCCCCTGAGCAGCCTACGACTCCCGTATCTCCTGAGCAGCCATCTACTCCTGTCTCTCCTGAGCAGCCCGAGCAGCAGCCCGAGAGCCCTGTTTCTCCTGAACAGCCTGCTACCCCCGTGTCTCCCGAGCAGCCCACTGCTACCTCCCCCAGTCAACCGATTGTCAACCCTCCCACCGAAAGTAAGTTCATTTCTATTAGATCTCCTCCATTCGCTATCCAAAATATGGACGCTAACAAGTTGCCTTCCACAGCCCCAATTGCTGCAGCGGCGAGCATCGACATTACTCCTCTTGCGGCTCTGCCTCTCGTTGGAGCCATCATGGTTCTCCTCTAAGCGTAAGGATGATGGCATTGTCAACGGATGGATTCCTTCTTCGGGATGGCGGCAATCAAGGGGCTGTATACCTACGCTCTCAAAGCGTTGAGTAGAACTGACGTCCTGAACTACACCAGCATTCCCAAGGACATACCGCATGGTCGTTAAGTGGACAAGGATTGAAGTGTTCAGCGCAATTCACCGCGGTCGAGGTGACTTGCGAGAACAGCCCAATTGAAAGTATTGAATGAGAGTGAGGACGTGATTTCTTGTGATTTTTGGTTTCGATCTTTCTTCTTGTTTCTTGCCTTTTACGAAAAGAACCAATCATAGGTACTTGTTGAGCAATTTAATGAAAGATTTCACTCTATTTCTCCTTGTGAATTACGTTGCTGGGCAGGAATAATATCTATTATTCTTGCTTGTTGAAGTCCAGTTTAGTTATTTGCCTGCCTCGGCTAAACTTCTCAGCTTGAAATCCCCAAACGCGCTTTCGCGCTTTCCCCCACAACATGATCGCGTCTCGTGAGACTTTAGACACCAATTAACACCACAACCTCCATTCCCAGGATGGCCAAGCCATTCAATACATCCACACCTCTTATCTAGCCTCGCGGCCTTCTGAATCAGACGTATCACGAATATCACCACTCGATCTGCTTCCAAGCAACATTCAGTCGGGCCTTCAAAGACACTCGTTTACCGGCGATCCACTCCTATCGAACAAACACTAAAAGCACATATCCTTCCCATAGTCATCCGGGTACCGATCATCCGGCTCACGCTGGATCTAGCTCATGCTGCCTCGTTCACATCCCAAGCCAGCTGCACGCGACCTGGCCTCACCCTTCGAGCCTCACAGCACGGTCTCATCATAATGCGTGAGCAGCCACGAGCAGCAGTTGGTGTGTCCGAGGGATACGGACTCGGAACTTAACCCTAAGCATACATCTCGGTTTACAAGCATCGCGGTGCCTTCTTTCCCACAAGATCGAGGCAAGCTGCCGGCTTTCTGATTAGCTCTCGGATCTGGGGCCGTGAAGAAGCTGTCCTGTGGGATGCTTTGGATGGTCTTCTGGAGATGGAGTGAAATGCTAGCTGGATTTTTCTTTCTGTCCGGTGTCGATCAACGACAGTTAACCATCAGCTTCATGCGTCGGTTTGGTAAGACCTCTAAGAGGCGCGCGTCGAGGCTGAATGGCTGGACACAAGCTCTGGTCTGGAATGGACAGCTTCTTGGGGGAAAGGCAGTTGAGGAAAAGTGAGAGATAACGGATGAGCGATTCCGGGCGGTTCCCTTGTTGGAGCTTGCCATTTGGATCCATGAGAATGCTCGGGCAATGCTGGGAGTTTGATTGAGTGCTTGATGCCTGCAACGCTGGATATCGGATGCGAAGTTTGCGGAGCTGTCTGGCGGCGACACAAGCACTTTAACTAGTGTCTGTATCGTCGGGCCAAGCTACGGTGAATGACTGGTTTGAAGAGGACGTGAGAAGAGCGTGGCATTGGAGTCTTTCATGGACCCTTAAGCATACACACAGACAACCGCGTTGAAACGATTTGCTCCATCCTTGGCCTCATGCCGTACTTGTCCGAACGACGCTCAGCGTCTAGCGAGACGGCAAGGTTGACACACAGGAGTAATCGCCTCGGCGCTGTCTCTCAGAGAACGGCATGTCATAAGCTCCCGCACTCTCATGTTTCTTACCAAATCTGCTCTTCCACCAAAGCCGACCGTTCGATCAGGTGTCAACAATGGACTGCTTCCTTGAGCTCATCGACCGCATCCGAATGCAGTACGCACTAAAGGCTCAAGTAATCGTCAGGCTGCAACACCACAGGTACCGATGCATTTAGGACGTCCAGAGTGTCGCTTGCACACGCCACGCTGTTCTTCGACAGAAGGCTAAACGTTCTCCAACTCACCCCTTCATCAATCCTTACCCCAAAGCCTGCATCGCAGTATCAACACAGATGCAGTCGAGAACTACAAATCTCGTTGTTCGACCAGCCGCGTCAATCATCTCTGTTCGCATGGATCGTTTGCTTCAACAAGCAACCGATCGGAGTGAGCATCGATCGATGAGCGCCGAACCCACCACAAAAGGCCTGCATCCTCAATCCGTGGAAATGCACAGCCGCCTCGCGACATAGCGAGATGGAGAGCGGTTTTTGCTGATGTACTTTGGCCGTTCGAATCAACCTTGCCTCTCGAAGCGACGCTTTCTTGCGCCTGCTGAGAGACGGAATCAAAGACTTGTCTCAGAGGAGAGTGCTTTCTACACAAGGACTGCGAGTGGAGCGTCGAGATTCGAATGTTAATGAAGTGTCTTACAAAGTGTTCTGGCTGATCGATGTGGGTCGGACCGTGATACGTCTGGGTTGAAAGATGTGCTCGACTAGACTGGATGGCATGTGTGATGGGGAAACGACGGCCTGTTGGTCTGTGACGGTTCTTTGGAAACTGATATGGCTATCTGCACTTTCTGACTGAGGAAGCGGTTTCTGAGGTCTTGGTGGAAGCACTCCATACGAGCTCTGGGCGCGCGCTTCTCGAGTATCAGACTCCTCATGTGTGCCTCATGACACTGGCTGGACAGCTCTAATGCGAAATCGAGCAGCTCAAACGACCGGGTAAACAATCGCTGCGAATGTGGGACCTCTCTCGAGTGAGGCTCAAAGCTTTGGCTTGTCCACTTTGCGCTTTTGCCGGCTTGTTTGGCTCTTGGACGTAGTGTGAAAAGCTGACCGGTTGGAGAAGAGTGCCCGCCGGATCTGGGATTAGGACGGATGTGCGCGCTGCATGCTCATGAGTCCGAAAATTGGGATCATCTGAACCGTGGAGGCTTTTTGAGAGTTGGGTGGTTATCGACAGTGGAAATGGGGCCGCAGAGCGCGCTTGGGCGCGGAGCCGTCCTCCAAGCTCGCAAGAGCAAAGAGGGCGGCCAAGTACTTTTTTATAAGTCTCCCTTTTCCTTCATGCTATTTGAAACAGATCGGCTAATCATACACAGTTCCACCATTGATATTCTCTTTTACGCCAAAACCAGTGCGGCGCGCCCAATCATTCCAAAGCACAGGAACGTACCGACAAAGTACAGCGCGCTGCGAGCAAGACTCCATTTCTGCGAAGTCGTGTTGATGTAGTTGATCGTGTAGAGAGTACGTACGACAAGCCAGCTAGCCGCGAACAAGCTCGTTCCCAAATCCTGGCCCGCCTTCTGCTCCGCGAGCAAACCCGCGAACACGCCGGCAACAAACAATGGCATGTTCTCGAGCGCATTGCGGTGGCAGGACTCGGCGCGCTCGTACGCGGCGAAATCCTCGGGGCTGAGGCGCTGTTTCGTCTTCTCGATCAAGGTTGTGGATTTCGGGTTGCGGTTGTCGTGTTTGGCGTAATCGCCTTTGGTCGAAATGGAGATTGCGCGGCCGTGAGGCCAGAGGGCCAGGACGTAGTAGAGAGGGATGGAGAGGAGGGGGAAGTTGACGGGCATTGTGGCGGTTGATTGCGAGTGTGGATGTGAGGCTGACTGTTGTTGTGTTGTGAACCGTGGATTTTCTGAGAAGTAGAGTTAAGGATGTCTTGGATTTTTGAAGATGAAGAGGACTGGAACTTGGGTTTTGAGGGTTGTGGACTGGTTCTTGAGGAGCTATGATGTCGTCCTTTGGCGATCTGGATCGCGACGACTAGGGCCGAGGGACCGTTGAACTAGCTTGACTTCGGCAAGGGCATCTCTTGCGACGTCCAACTGTCGACGACACATTATTCCATCTAGAGATATCTCGATCAATGGGTTCGAGTGTCAAGAGTTGTCAGTCATTGACAAGACATACAAAGAAATAAGCGACGATAATCCAAGCATATCATGAGCTGTCCTGAGATCTACAAGGATTTCCCAGTTGGTGATCTCGACCCATGCAGCCACGCTCAGCCCCGCGCACCCGTGTCACCTCCCACGGCCTGCCGAGAGCCTACTCCCACTCTGCTCCAAGCCTCTTCAGGCGAGAGATATGCAAGATACGCAAGTCTACCGCCCAACTCCCACATCAGTGTGCATCCTGCATGGCGAGCATGCCCCAGTCGCGAGGCTGGCCTTTCCGCCATCGCTGGCTGGCCCAGAGTCAACCTTTGCTGGCCTCGCTGACCTCCTCTGAGCTTTGCTTTAAGCTTTCGTCTGGCTCATGGTACATAATCCATGTACATGCACAATGTAGGTTGCGACAGAGGAGCTCTCCCATCCCACCTTTCTCTCTTTCCAGCCTCCCTTGTGCTCTGCACGACAGGTCTCTGGATCTTGCAAGGCCTTGACACCGTCTTCCTGAACCTGCTTGGTCCTCGAGAGCGCACAGCCAATCCTGTGCGCAGCTTGTGCTCTCGCAATCGTAACCACATCCCGTCGCAACAATGTTCGCACTCGCCGTGGCCATTCTGGCCGCCGTCCTTCTCACGCCTTACTCCAACGCTCAAACCGATTCCGACTCCGACTCTGGCCCCTACACAGTCCTCGCCAGCGTTGCCTTCGTCCGCACAGGCGAAAGGTCTCCTCCCCAGACATCGGGCAGGAATCCCTCGGCTCTCACTTCTCTCGGAGCGCAGCAGGCGTATGCCGCTGGCAACTTCCTGCGCAGCCGCTATGTCTCATCCAGCAGCGCAAGGTCGGGCGTAGACAGGGCGCCGTTGCGCGGTCTCACGGCCAACTCGGTCGATTCTAGACAGTTTTATGCGCTGGCTTTGGATACGCAGCCGACTGTGGCGAGTGCGCAGGCTTTTGTCCAGGGCTTTTACCCGCCTTCGGTGTTGAATGAGAGTACGGCGGCGCTTATGGATCCGACGAGTGTGTTGGCTAATGGAACATATGTATGGACTTGCGGATTGGTCTTGCAAGTGTTTAGGCAAGTGCGCTGACATGACAACAGATCGAGAGTCCGCTTGATGGCTATCAGTACGCTCAGATCCGCACGGCTAGCGAGCTGGATCCGGAGTACATCTATGTCGGAGGATCACTTGATTGTCCAGCTTTCCAGATCGCGACTTTGGATTACACTTCGTCACCGGAGTTCATCGACATCCAACAATCTAGCAAGTCTTTGTACGAATCTTTGGGAGATGCCGCACTTCCGGATATGTTCACCGAAGGCCAACTGGATTTCATGAATGCTTATGCTATCTACGACTATCTGAACTTTGAGGCCACGCACAACGCCACTGTCGCTAATGCTTTGACTAACCAGCCCTCGAACGACGAGGATTCCAATACCACAGACTTGGACCGGCTACGCTATCTAGCTGATGCTCAACAGTATGCCATTCTCGGTAACCTGAGCACCGTGAACAACTTCACATCGCCATCCACCGGCCTGCCGAGCTCAGACGAGGGTTCCATCTCCACAATCGCCGGCAACATGCTCCTCGCGAAGATCCTAAACCAGCTCCAACTAGCCATCCAAACGCGCGGAAGATACTACAAATTCTCCCTCCTCGTCGGCGACTTCCAACCTCTCCTCTCGCTCTTCGCCATCACCGGTCTCTCCGATCAAAACAGCCAGCGATTCCGCAGCATCCCCGACTTCGCATCCATGGCCGTCTTCGAACTCTTCACCCTCTCCTCCTCCTCCACCTTCCCCACCTCCACCGACGACCTCTGGGTCCGCTTCTACTTCCGCAACGGCACCGACCAACAACCCGACGGCCCAGCCCTCCAATCCTACCCTCTCTTCAACTTCGGCCCCAGCGCAACCGACATGCGCTGGCGCGACTTCCAAGCAGACGCCAGCAGAATCGCCGTAAGCAGCGTAGGAGACTGGTGCGAAGCCTGCAGCGCGTCAACCGTTTTCTGCCCAGCTTTCAACGAATCCCTCTTCTCCGCCGCCGCTTCCTCCGAAGACCGCACCTCCTCTTCCCGCGACCCTCTCAGCCCAGGCGTCGCGGGCGTCCTCGGAGCGGTCATCGCTTTCATCGTGGCAGGTCTCTTGTTCGGCCTGGCAATGCTCCTAGGCGGCGTCAGGTTCTACCGAAAACAAAAACCCCACCCCGGCACCAGCACCGGCACGGGAGGCTTCCAAGGCACGACCAAAATGCCCGCCGACCGCGACGTCGAAGTGACCACCACGACGGGCGCTGGCAACAAATCCGGTGCCACGGTTTTTGGCCGCGAAGCTCCTCCTGATGAAGAGAATGTTGGGGGTTCTGTTGTTGGAGGGCATGAGAGGGTTGGGAGCTGGGAGTTGAAAGAGGCTGGTGCGGGTGTGAGGGCTGATGCGAATCGGTCGAGGTTCAGTTTTGAGGAGGATGAGGATTATCGGAGGGCGGTGGATCCTTTTGCTGATCCTGTTAAGCCGAGTGAGAGGATTTGAATTGAATTGAATTTTTAGGTTGATGATGAGATGAAAGAACGCGGAATCGAGACCCCTGAACAAAGAAAGAGCGCAATTAGCTAGACGCAGACTGCAGTGTCGAACTGGGCAGGTAACTTCGGTTAATGCTCGTATGTAAATTCCCGATGAATAACGAATGGCATGATGAACTTCAAATTTCCCATTCCTGTGCATCGTAGATCTTCGCATAACAAATGCCCTTCAACAAACACTCGTCACGCATCGAATGACTACATCGTCAGCTCATGGATCGTCAATTTACGGTTCATTGGGGCGCTACGAAAGTGCTGGAAACTTCACCACATGTTCCCACAAGCCGGCCACGTCACATCACCAGATATAATACGAGGGAGTCGGATCATGTACCCCCAAACCAATGATCTAAACATACCGAAGAACATAAGAATTCTCTCAAGAATGATTGGGAGTGTACACGAGAAGCCATGCGTTGTGTCTGTGTCTGTGAACGCCGGATTGGGGGGTTAGGGTTGGGGTTCGGTTTTCGAACTTCAGGATTTTCAACGGCGAGAAGATTTGTACCTAGGCACCTTGTTGTCTATTTGCCCAGCGGCTCTTCTGGAATTGATCCCTACGAATGGATGCTGGATTGACCATTTCTACTTGATATGCTACTAATCAATCATTGTCCACGGATCAGTGTGGTCTCGTTAGCGTGTGTTAGTAATCGATGAGTTTCACGCATTTTGACGGATACATCCCCTAGTCAGCTGGAAGGTAGATAGCACGTCTCTGGGTACTACTTGATCGTTGCAAGATGGAGTTTCACTCCCCATACTCTTGCAAACACAAAACACGCAACCACAATCAATTTCCAGCTCGCACCCACCGAATTCACTTACACGCCCGTCGCTCCTTCCGTTTACGTTTGAAAATGTCCAATTTCACTTACGCGCGCGTCGCTCCTTCCGTTTGTGTTTTGGACCCAAAAGGGTCAAATTTCACTTCACGCTGGTCGCTTCTGCCCTTTGCAATGAGCGACATGAGTTCAAATCTACTCCCCAACCTCATCAAGACCGATGTGGTCTCCCTACTCCGATATGGTCTAGTGGCTAGGATTTGTCGCTCTCATTCATCGATTCACGTCGAAGAACAGTGCCGACAAGGCCGGGGTTCAATTCCCCGTGTCGGAAAATCTCTTCTGATCTTTTTGCCTGGCATTTACCACTCTCTGACGTGGTTCACAGTCCTATACTTCATGAGAGAGGTGTTGTGACTTGACTTCGGTGACCTATCGATTTTGGAACGATTCTGATATGAATATTTTTTAACCCATCGACACGAATGCTGATCACGTGATTTGCGGAGCCCGTAAGCGGCCGCTGTCAGCTTGAAGTGAATTGTTCTGAACTGCTTGGGATGCAGGCGCGGTTTTTTGTTCCATCGGCGGCTTTGCTTTATCACGTGAATTGCGGAGCCGGAGAGCGTTCGCTTAGCGAGGGAAGTGAACGTTCTGACTTCGTTTGCGAAGCTTATGCCGAGCGGGCCTTGTATATCCCATGGAGATGAGTCTTTTCTTCAATTGACGGCGTTGCTTGATCGCGTGAATTGCGGAGTGCGGGATGCACTGCTCCCAGCTGTGAAGTGAGGTTGTTCAAGGTTGACGACCTTGACGTGGTGCTCGTAAACCATTCTTTGGTTTGCGCATTCGATTCGGGCTCTTCTGCGATCTATGTTATCAGTTGTCAAGTGTTCCTGGTATCTTTTTTACAGAAGAGGATGCCTTTCGGTATTCCCGCGTGCGTCGACTGGGACAATAGCGTCCAGTGCAGCAACTGCTGCGCGACGGACAGTTGCTTTGACAAGGTATGCTCGGTTTACCTCCATATACCTTGGTCATATTCACTGCTTTGCTCTTAATCGTTGGCGGTGTTCGAACTTCTCAGGACCTATCAGGCGAATAGCATCGAGCGTCGGTTTCACGTTTGCGTTCAGTAAGCTCTTACATGTCATGTCATGAGTTTCCACAATTCTATGTATGCCAGACGTTGACCAAAGATCGACCAACGTTTCCCTATGCCACGTCCCATTCTTCCCAAATTGACAGAAGTCTTCATTGTCAACTTTGATAGCATCCAATCCGCCGAGATTGCTACACAAATCACATCCCTGGCAATACAATCGCGTTTGGTTGAATGCGCGTGTGCTAGCTTGTCGCTGCTCGTTGCTATCACTTGACAACACGTATAACTGATGTTAGTTGTGTTTAGTCGAGAATCTCGTGGTCTGTTCCAAAATTATTCCATCTTTGCTATCGTATCGTACCGAAAACAGTGTCAGCACGTCGGTATTCCGAAACGCGTGTCTAATATGGCTTCGAAAACGAATAGACGTGAGGAAGAGCGTCTCAATGCTTTGTTGATATACATAATGGCACACCTCTCAGGAGCTTTGATGGGTTCCAAGCGCGAACGCACGTTGGTTTCTATTTGTGCTCACGACTATGCATCATGTATGTTCCTATTCTCCTCCCAAACACCGGCAACCGGAGCGACATGGCATCTTCCCAAACATCAAAGACATTGTTTTGCAGTCCATCTTTTTTGTACACTCCCGCAATTACCAGCCAACGCAGCGCTCCGAATTGTAAACGAACGTAGATCTCGTCGTGATATTTCTTCGTAGCCAGAAGGATTCGTCCAGATGTAGCGATCGTTTGATGGATCTTGCATGTTGCCAGCATGGGCCGTCTGTTTAAGCAAAGAGAGCTTTACGCTAGGCCGATCGGTTTAGTGGATTCCCAGCCTTCAATTTGGTGATTCGAATACTTCACTTACATGTCCAGACGCTCTTGGCGTTCACAAAAGACCTCAAGCCAAGGCATGTAGTGCATGGAAGGTCCAAGAAAGAAAGACATTCGCTTTGAGTGAATGCAGATGCGAAATAGAAGTTGTGCGGCCAGCTCAAAGCAGAACAACCGCAGCATGAAAGAAGTTCACCCACCACCCACACTCCAGACAAAAAGCACCCAAGCACACTTTGTCTGCCAGTTCGAAGGTCCTCAACGCTTGATTAACCATCGAGTCTGTCGCGAACACACGCAATCACTATTGGTATGTGCATGTCGTCTCATTAGCTGTTCGCAACTAGTAGGCTGACGTGCGCGACAACAGCTTCACACCGCTTCAGCCCGCAACGAGACTGCTTCCAGTTCCATCATGGCTCCCAAGCCAGATGAGAAGTCGGCGAGGCCAAAAGGGGCTACCACTCCGTATACACAGGCTGCCAACCCGTATCAGGGCGTACCTGGCGGGCTCCCATCATCCATGCCACAGAACACCGGCGCAGGCATCACCTTTCCGCCTCCCGCGACCCAGGCTCCGACCGGTTTCGTTGACCCGGCCGCTGTTATGGGGCCCCCATCCAACATCCCCTCCAACATCCCATCCAACATCCCAACCGCCGCCGCCAGTTTTGGCTTTGACAGCTTCTCCTCCAGCAATGATCTGAACTTCAGGGCCGATTATGGCACTCCAACTCCAGCAAACCCTTATGTCGCCGCTTCAGCCAACACTGGCACATTTCCTCCCACCCCAAGCGCCATCAACCCACGCTTCTCGTCCCGTTATGTTCCAATAGCACCTGCTCCGTCTGCTCAATTAGCCAACACTGGAACTCCCGCGCTCGTTCGTACCAACAACAACCCAATCGTCGCGTCTGGTCGTGGTACCTCAACTCCGACTGCTGCCTTAGCCAATACCAGAACTCCCGCTCGCGTCCCCATCAACAACAACCCAGTCGTCGCTCCTGATTCTGGTACTTCAGCTCCAGCTACTCCTGCCCCAGTCACCACTGGCACCTCTGCTCCCCTTCCCACCAACAATCCGAACGTCACGTCCGGCGTTGGTGTATCCTCATCAACTCCAGCCGCCACCACCACCACCGGTGGCAGGAGTCTGCTAATCGTGGACCGGCCACTGACATACACCAGTGTGGCCGACGCTCTACGCGACCAGACGGTCGGACGCCAGCGGTTCACGCCCGAGAACGACGACTGGAAGGAGGTAAAGCGCGACGAGAACGCCAAGCTTTGGGTCAAGAAGCTGGTCGACGCGTTCGGCAAGGGCTACCGTGAGGTACCGACGGAACCTTCCAAGCAGACCGACGGGCACAAGGCCTGGTTTAGGCGTTGGCAGAGGAACGCCAACCACAACGCTGCCACCATCTTCGGTAACAAGAAGCAGGACTACCTTGAGCGTTGCTGCTGGTACGTCTTCGACACCGCTATCAAGCTCCACGAGCTCGGCGGGTATACAACCGACGCTCAGTGGACTGCGGACACGCAGCTGAGGTGTTCGGCGCGTCTCACCAGGGTGATCCAGCTGATCGAGGAGTATGCACTGTTCCGTAACGATGTCATCCGCGGAGTGAACAACCCCGTCAACGATATCGTCTCCAACCCCGAGGCTGTCCTGAAGAGGAAGTTGACCAACTGCTGGAACAACTACAACAGGTCCAAGAGGGGCAAGGGCGAGGGCACCGGCAAGAGGGGTCGTCCGAAGAAGGCCCCCGCGGAACAGGACGAGGCTGCGGAGGAGGATGAGGAGGAGGACGTCAGTGAAGACGAGCCTCAAGAGGGGCAGACCATGCACCCGCCTCAGGGCGCGGCGCACGATTATTCGAACCTCTCCCTTGCGCAGCCTCTTGGTGTTGAGTATGGCACGACGGGTGGCCCCAGCGGCATGGCTGGTCCACCTCAGAAGCGTACTCGCTCGTCCAGCCCTGAGGGGTCTGAGGACAGTGTCGACCCGCCGCCGGCGCGCAAGCGTTTCCACCCTCCAGGGGACTACGAGTAAAAACGGCGCAGCTGGTCGCAGCGGCGACATCATCGACAACGTCGAGGCATTGCTGATGACTGCCTGTCCCTTCCTGTGAGTCCTGGGTGTCGGTGGATGCATTCAAATCTTCCTTGAGGCGATCGGTGTTCTCCGGCGTTCTCCCGTCTGCAGCCAGACGACAGTGCTTTTCACTTTTGTGAGAACAACCTCTGGCGTTTGCGTTTGCTTTTGCTCTCTGATAATTTGGTGTTGCACAGAACGAATGTCTCGGCGGAATGAGTCAAGTCCGAGCAGTATTTGCTTTTGCTTTCTATTAGTTGAGTTTAGCATGAAACGCATGTCTGAATGACGCGAAGCGAGTCCGAACAGAATCGACAAATAACAAAAAATCAAAGAAAACTTTGAACCAAAGGCCTTTGTGGCACTCTTTCGGATGCGTGGTAATAACACAGTGCTTGGACACCGAGCTTTCAATGCCCACCAGTGATATAAGAATACGAAACGTGAAAGGAGATCCAGGATTGGGAGTGGACTTTGATGTGTGCATTATGTAAGTAAAGATGTTTTGCACGTACTTAGGTACTTCGCCTGCCCTGCTGGAGCAGCGGCGACGGCCGTCGATCAGAGTATCGATGGTAAGCAAGGACTGTTTCACCAAGCTGCCGAACCATGAGGCAAATGCCATGGATATGTCTTGGATTGTTCTTTCCACTGGTGTCTGCCTTGAGATGTTACAAAGACAGAACGGCCGGACGCAGCTGTCGTCAAGCATGTGGTGACCGAATGTCGTTGGAAAGTTGACACCCCTGCTTGCTTTTGGCAGATTGTTGACTGAACCTTGGGGTTCAAGCTGAGAGCGCAGCAATAATCGGTAGCCCGGGCCGAAGGTTATGAGCAGCTCGTGTATTGCATCTTTTACGCCTTATTCGGCGCGTGTGAGGAGTGTTCCTGTGCTTGCGAACAAGATGCCTGACGCTCGCTGCGACCGAATGTATCACGTCCGTGAACGCATAGTGGACTTAAGGGCTGTAAGTTATGGTCTTCGGCGCCGCATCCCTCAAAGCCCTCTCAGTAGGCGAAGCCTCAATGCGGTCATCCTCAATCTCTTTATCCCTCTGCTTCCTGGCTCTGTTCAAAATCCCCGTCCATAACTTCTCCAAGTCGACCTCGTCACGCTTCTCCTCAGTCAACATCTGAACCACGATGTTCGATCCCGTTGTCTGAGCTCCAAATCCAACCATACCCTCTGTGCGCTGAAGCTTTGTCTGATCTTCTGGCAACTCTCCACCCTCCACTTTACCCACATTAACGCACACCCAACCCGTTCTGATGCCATCGTCCAATTCGCCCGCTGTCGCTTTCGAGCCGACTGCGCTCATGAGGCGCGCCCTCTTCGCTTTTCTTCGTAGTTTCAGCTTCAGCTCATTCCTTCCCAGCAATCCGTCCGCGAACGGGGTCATCTTGTATTCTGTCCTTAACCATCTGCAAAGTCGGTCTGCGCTGACGTGCAAGTGCTTCTCTGAGCGTGCAGTGCCGACGAGCATGAGTAGATTCGAGCCAAGGGCTGGTGGAGGATCCAGCTCGCGAAGATCCAGAAGCGTCAGATTGTCCAGTCCAAGCTCGACTGCTACGTGTTGAAGGAGTGGTTGCAACAGCTCTGGCGCATAGTCGGGGAGGTCTGGGAGGCGTTGTCGCTCTGCAAGGGGACTTTCCTCCACTTGATCTTGCGACTGTTGCTGCAGGTACCAAGGTATGTGCGACTCTGTTGCGGTTCCTTGTGGCTCTGTCGTTGTGGTTTCCTCATTCAAACTGTCCTCGCTGAAGGTATCGTGCTCTTTCGGCGCCGTTTCCGCTGCAGCCAGGTCGAATGCATCAGGTTGTCTGTCCAGATGATCGTTGATGCTGTTTAAGGCGTGCTCATCTCGCTTCTGAAAACCATTCCTCGATTCGTTCAGAGTCCTGGCTGGTCTTGAGAAAGTTCGCCTCTGTATCATCGGCTTTGCGACGCCGCCCACGCTGGTCATGAAGGATTGTAGGACCCATGACCGGCAATTACTACATGCCAGTCCTCTGGCTGCTGCATTAGCTAGAGCCATGATTGTAAGAAATTGAAGTAAAGATGTAAATGCAGTAATCTCTAAGAACAGCGATGTATGATGGCGATTCCTCGCAGCGCCAAGGCCTCGATCTGGCTTCCCAAAGGAGGAGATTTGCCGCAGCACCTCCGAACATCACATCGATGTCTCCTTCAAGCCAGAGGCATTGCCAGATCACACGTTCACTGGTCCCGGGCCTTCACGCAGCAAAATGAGTGCCTCACGGTCGTACCAGTGCCTTTCGTGCCGATTCAGCAATCTCACCGTCTCTGCGCCCAAAACTCTCCGCCGACAATTTCATGCGACCACCTCGAAGCCGGCGCGCAAATCTGCCTTCCCCAATGTCAAGGCCGACAAATTAGGGCTCATGGAGCCTGCTGTTGAGCACTCACACGCACGAGTGCGCCCCTACACCAAGAGAGAAAAGGAACTGCTGGCTATGAAGTACACACCGGATCAGGTCGAGGCGATCGAGGTCGGCGAGCAGTCGATTGGAGACGAAGACTTGAGGATTCAAGGACGACCCCGAACGGATCCCATGCGCATCAGCTATTTTGACGACTTCAGTCAAGTCCGACCCATGGTCGATTTCCCTGTGGAGGGCGCACAAGAAGAAGACGTGGAGACACTGTTAAAGTCTGGCCCGCAAATCGACGCCTCTGAGGCAAAACTCTCCAGAGAGCAACAAACGCAGGCCCTGGACCCGCGTATGCTGCGGCTTAGCCAACAGACCGGCATGTCATTTGATCAAATTGGCAGTTTGCGCGTTAAGAACTTGGTGATGCACCGTGTAGTCAACCAGACACGCATGGGCAAGATTCCGAGCTTGTACTACTTGACTATTGCTGGAAACGAAAATGGTATGATTGGTATTGGCGAGGGAAAGGCGGCGGAAGGTGACGACGGTAGGAGGCAAGCCATGATGAACGCCATCAGGAACATGAGACCCGTTCCGCGGTACGAGAACAGGACAATCTACGGCGAAGTGCAGGCGAAGGTCGGTGCAAGTGTGGTGCAGCTTTCCTCTCGGCCACCAGGTAAGTTATGGATATTGGTATGTTTGATGGACAACTTTCTGACAAGACTTTCGCCAGGCTTTGGCAACCGCTGCCAGCACTTGATCTACGAGCTGGCTCGTGCGGCCGGTATCTCGGACCTTTCTGCTCGCACGCCCCGCTCAAGAAACAAGATGAACGTCGTGAAGGCTGCTTTTGAGGCTCTGATGTCGCAGCGTCTGCCCGAGGACGTGGCGAGGGCGCGCGGCAAGAAGATGGTGGACGTGAGGAAGGTGTACTACGGCGACAGGGTTTAGTGATCGTGAGCAAAAAGAAAACCAAAAACGGACTTGTAATCATATGTAAATTTAGCGATCTTAGCGAGGTGGCCCTGCCAATTCAGGTTATCCGCGAGCGTATAGATATCGTCTCACCGATAATCAAACATGTGTACTGGCGCGCCGCGAACTTGTGACATGGCCGACATGTTTCATACTTCAGCTGTTTTTACGAGTTGCGCGTGTCAGTCGCCATGGGCAAGTAGATCGAAGACAAGAACTACGGCAGGTGGCACATGAGGGCCTTTTCTACTACAAGACCTGTCAACTTGCGTAACGAGCGTTTGGACGTCAAAAGCATGGCCTACTAAAAGTGCGCTACTCAGATCAAATGTCGCGCTGCGAGTTAGTAAAGGAACTTGAGTCCTCAGCCAGTACATTGTCTTGAAACAGGAAGAATTATTAGCCATAAGTTCATACAATCTCGACGTACGCCATGGGAGACCAACCAATTCAGTGATGTTGATCTGCGCTCTGCAAATCTTTCTGTCCCAAAAATCCCCCACTGCAGCCATGGCGTCTTTCGCCTTTCGTGATAATCATAGTGTGTGTGGTGACCTGCGCCGAAGTATCTCTTGCAATTGTTTGTAAAACGCGGACTGGGCGCAAGCATATCTGTGCAGCACTCGTCGCAAACGCATTATCCTCGCTCAGTACCTGTAGCGCGTAGAATAGTCCTTCGGACTGACCACAAGACCCCTACCCTTCTTCGCGCCCTTGTAAATCGTCTCGATGATGTCGATCAACTCCTGCTTGTCCTCCAGCACCCAGTTGAGCTTGTTGTTGTTGCCTGTGCCGAAATCGCACATCATGTGCTTGTTGCGGAAGAAGAACATCAGCGTGACCGTGTCGTACAGCTCGTACATTTGCTTGAAGTCCGGCACCTGGTCCAGGTCGCAGACGTAGATGACGGCGAAGTTCTTGACCCGGTCGGCGATCTTGTAGAGCACTTCGTCCTGGCGCATGCAGTCGGGGTCCCAGTCACGACCGAAGCGGATGACGACCAGGCGGTCTTCTTCCGACATGATGGCCTGGTCGACGTGCCAGCCGGTCACAAGGTGAGGAATGACGACGGAACCCATGTTCGCGGGTTGTGTGTGAGAAAGTGTCGCTTGTTGACGAGGACTGGGAGACTTCTGCGGCGGGGCGCAGTCGTAAGCCTACGCAAGTCGTATTTTGGTTTTGGAGATTTCACCCGGAGATGTCGTACACGCTGCCGGTGTCAAGAAAGTCGGCAATAATAGTGGGATGTTTGAAGGATTGCTTTCTTTGGTTTGTCCTACGGTTAGTGTCAGTCGAAAGCGTGGGCGGCTCGTAAAGTGCAGCCAATAGCCGCCAAAGGAACGCAAGGCCCGTGCGCTACAACACCTTGAGATTCACTTCCCTCACTTCGCATTGACAACTTCTCCGATGCATCTACGTTTTGCGGCATGAAACCCTGGCTCCAAGCAAAGGTCGCACAATGTGCAATGCGCAAACCATTCACCACGCTTCCGGACCTCATTACCCAGGCGATGCGATTGCGTTTCCAGCAAGGCTATAGCATGCGCCGCGTATGCCGCGCATGCTCTGAGCTATACCGGCAATCCGGCATCGATTGAATTCTTCCGCTGTTGCGGTCGATTCTCTGCGTCCATATGCCCGGTAACAAAGCAAATTGGGATTGAGGTCCAATCATATCTGGAACATGGGCGATAACAACGAAGCCAATGCAGGCATTCTAGGCAGGGCGGCCATTGTCTCGCAAAAGCATTAAAGCCGTTGCATACGGTCTCAGCCCCAATTCGGGTCACGCCATGTCCTCGTACGCGAAGTCCCGAATCCTAACGCGTCCTCCAGCAATACCTGTGGATCCACATTCTTCGAGCATGTGAACCGTAAAGATAGCGATTCAGGGCCGTGTTTGCAGAATAAAGCGAGTGCTACGCCTCATGCTTACGCATCTCCATTGAGTGTCGCCATGAAACGAGCATATATAGGCATGCTTCAGGTACGAGGTAGGTCAATTAAATACCGCAGACCAGATATACGCCATCCATAATCCACTCTTGCCAGCCTCTCGGGTAAGACATTCTTGAGCAGTAGACTCTTCCAGTAAATGCCCTCACTTATCAGAACACGCCCTTCGCACGCGCAACACACTCTCATCCTCTACTTGTTCATACAAAACTTGTCCATCTTCGGAGTTGCCTGGACAAAAAGCTGGTACTTAGCCACCAGACACAACCATGCTTCGACAAGCTTTACAAGCTCAGGACTTTGCTCCTATTCCAGACGCTGACGAAGTCGTCATCCTCAACGTTGCAGTTGCTTTAGTACGCGACAATCCTCCATTTGCTTCAAGCGCAACATGCTGATAGCTCGTAGAAAGACCCTCAGCAATGGAAGAACCAGTAAGCCATGCCAAAAATCATTCCATCGTTGAGGTTTTGTCGATTGACCTTGGCTGCCAGGAAACCAGCAACTCGAGGACAGTTCACCGTACCGGGTCAAGGCATGGCTGGCACTGTCGTGGATGTCGGCGCGAATGTAACTCGTTTTAGGCCAGGACAGCGCGTAATGGCGTAAGTACAACGAGTAAACAACACTTGGGCCCAACCTGCACCGCGACTGACAGCATAAACAGGCAATGCTACACCATCAAGACACGTGCATACCCACAAGGAGGTCACCATCAATTCACCGTATCATCACAGAGTCTCGTCTCCGCGATCCCCGACTCTCTCAGCTTCGAACTAGCCGCAACATTCCCCTTATCAGTAACACTTGCAGCAGCTGGCCTCTATCAAAAAAATCACCTTAGCGCACCTCTACCACGATCATCACCCGATCGATTTGACAGCACAATTATCGTGATGGACGGCGCTTCCGACGTTGGCGCAATGGCAGTACAACTCGCGACCGCGTCAGGGATGAGAGTAATAGCTACTGCATCCAAACGCAACTTTGACGTGGTCAAATCATTTGGTGCTAGCGTCGTCATCGATCACGAACACATTGTCGGAGGAGAACTGGCAGCAGCTCTGGGCGATTCACCACTCGCCGGAATCTACGACACCATATCAACACCCCAAAGTTTCAAAGAGATCGATGCTTTGCTTCACGAAACCATGCAATACTCCCCCGTATGCGCGCTCCTGCCACCAACAGAGAGTCTGGTCCACTTTTCACCTTCAGTTGGTAAATGACTTGTGACCCATACCACCTTCCACACGATCCTAATCTGACGCATTCAATCGCAGTCGTCTCCACCACAATAAACAGAAACCCACACACATTCGTCCGCACGGCCATATGGGAAGAATTCCTACCCGGGGCGCTCAAGTCGCGACGTCTTCGACCCAAACCTACACACACCGTGATCAGAGCGCGGCGAGAAGATGTCGGCAGAGCTTTGTCGGCCGTGGATGTGATACCTCGCAAGGCGGCGAATGGAATGATTGTTATCTCGTTTACGTGATGGGTTTAGAATGGGGATTGGGATTATGTATAGTATGAATTGGAATACCCCTGGTTTTGATGTTCAATGCCTTGCTCCTTGCTTTCCCTCATTCTTTTGGATTTTGCTTGAGATCATCTTTTCTTGTTGTGGGCTTAGGTATAGACGACGGAATACTACAATGACACTGAGAAAGGTTTGAAGTAAAACACTATTACATTAAAAACAACTGGCAGGTGCAATAAATTTTCGTTGACCAGTCCACCAACTATTCAGTAGCGCCCGAACCAGTCTGCGTCAACCACATGCGATGATACCTACCCCCCTGCCTGAGCAACTCAGCATGATTCCCCTGCTCCGCAACCCTCCCCTCATGAATGACCAAAATCTGATCCGATTTCACAATCGTAGACAACCGATGCGCAATGACCAACGTTGTACGACCCTTCCTCAACCGATCAAGCGCAGTCTGCACGGCAGCTTCGGTCAAAGAGTCCACAGCGCTCGTCGCTTCGTCCAAAATGAGAATCGGCGGATCCTTCAAAAAGACGCGCGCTATGGCTAGTCGTTGCACTTCTCCGCCGGAGAGCTTCACACCTTGCTCGCCTACGGTCGTGTTGTAGCCGTCGGCGAAGCTGAGGATTTTCTCGTGGATGGCGGCTGCGCGGCACGCGTCTTGGATTTCCGCTTCTGCCGCGTCGAGGCGGGCGTAGCGGAGGTTCTCAAGGATGGAGCCGTTGAAGAGGAGGGGTGCCTGTGGGACTACGCCTATTGCTGAGCGAAGGGAGTCGAGGGTGATGGTGCGGATGTCGTGCCCGTCTAGCGTGATGCGGCCTGCGCTGACGTCGTAAAGACGTAGGAGGAGTTTCATAATGGAACTCTTGCCGGCGCCTGTTTCGCCTACCAAAGCCATCGTTTGTCCGGGAGAGACTTGTAGGGATATATCGTGCAGGATGTCCTGCTTCGATCCGTAGGAGAAGCGGACGTTTTCGAAACCGATGCTGCCTTCGGCGTTGATGGATTTTGCGTTATCTGCTGAAGTTATGCTGGGTTTGATTTGCATCAAATGTAGGAGTCTCTCCGCGTCCACCAGGTCGGACATGAGGTACCGGCAGTTGTGGGTCAGCATTGAGATGGGCCAGGTCAGGTGATCCCAGTATTGCATTAAGAACACAAAGTCGCCTGGCGTCGCACGTCCGAGGGAGACCTCGCGCATGACCAAACATGCAAGGACAAAGAAGGTGGCAGGAAAAAGGCCCTCGACAATTGCTTCAACCAAGGCATCCCAAGTTCCCCATCGGCGACTCGCGGTAAGTTTGTTCTGCACCGCATCGCCAAAGCGTTGACGCTCGAATCTGAACATGTTGAAAAACGTGACGGTCTGCCAACCTTGAACGGCCTGAAGAATGATCTTAGCCTCTTGTCGGCTCGCTTTTGCCATGGTTCTGCGATTGCCGATGTTGAAACTCGTGGCGATGACCTCCGCGCCTATGAAAGCGATCGTGGATGCGAGCAGCGCGATTGCTACGATTTGGTTGAACTTGTGTGACAAGTATACCAGAGCAACCACCAAGTCGAGAACGGTGGGTGTGATTTCGAGCACAAGCGTGCTCAAAAGACTTGTGATCGCGTGTCCTTGCTCAACTGCTTTGATGATTTCTGCCGAATCACGCTCGGAGTGAAAGTCCATCGACAGGCTCATGACGTGCCTGAAAGCTGCATTTGTTAAGCCGGAATAGCTGAAGTTTTCTATGGGTATCTTTACCAGAGCCTGGATCAGATCCAGACCGGGTTGATACCTCGCAAAAGACAACAGGAGCCAGATTGCCAGATCGCGGTAAGGAGGCTCCCTATTTGCCAGACCGTCGGCCACTTTTCCAAGCTGTGCCGGGAGCATGACGTTCAATGCTCTACCGGCAACAAGACAAGCGATGCAAGCCAGATAACAGAGCTGCACTTTGCGATCATACTTTGGGATGATGTAGGGCGAGAAGATCTTGAAGTCTTTAAGATAGCCGAGCCAACCACGCTCTTTGAGCATTTCTGCACGGCGCTGTTTGATTAGCGCGACGTCTTCATCTTCGTCCTCGTCCTCGTCGTCACTATCTGGGTCATCTTGGGTCCCAGACGTGCCATCATCCTTGAGACGGGCTTGGTCGATTGTTCCGCCGTAGTTGGCGTTGGTTTGCTCTTGGTCTCGCAGTAATGGCTCTGTATCCTCTCCGATCTCGGGGTCGTTCGAGCGTCGGTAGATTCCTAAAATCGTCACGACCGAAAGCAAGATGATACGGACAAGTTGCACCGGGAAAGTCGTGATCTCGGGTGTTGACCAGGTGTTGTTCAAGTTTGATAGAACCATCAGAGGGACCTCCAGAAGAGCAGTAGTACTACCTAAGGCGTACAGAGATTGTGCAATTACGTTCTTTTGGCTAGCGACAACGGACCATGTCAATCCTGCGAGCAAGAGGTGAACTAGCTGAGCTTGGTGAGTAGCAAAGACGTCTTCCTGCAGGAATACGATGATTGACGCCTCGGTGATGTAGGTGGCGACAATCAGCAGCTGGTTTGATAGTGAAATTGCGACTCGTCGTTTTGAGTATTGTGTTGTTGGTTTGCTTTGGTTGATTGCAACCAGTGTTGTGAGCGAGGCGATAACTACGACAGTGCAAGCACAGGCGTAGTGGAGACCGACGGCCCATTGGTAAATTGACGCGTGCATGTTATCGAAAGGCTTCGGCTAGCATAGCGAGGGAAACGACGAGGTTCCGAGATAGTTGATCTATATATGTCGAGTATTCTCGTTGAGACTTTCAGCCCAGGGCAAATATACATGATTTAGCGCCTCCCTTCGTCGTACAGCAGGCGAATCAGCAGACGCGGACTTGCGCTGGTGGCGGTGCGCAATACTCGGGGAGAGAGTCAACGCAACGACATGTAGAGATTTGCTCGCCACCACGGTCGGTATACCCGTACGTATGCACACAGATGTTGTACCTCGCGGACCGAGCGGTCACTCAGGCGCCCCTTGCATGCGGTCATCTCACTCTGTTGCCTGCTGGCCTGAACGATATACTTTGTGACTCAGTTCGCCAAGTTGGGTGAGAGAGAATGATAGGGTACTCATTCAGAATTTGTCTTCTCGAAGGAGGCGAGATCATGCAAGGTCCGGGTCTTTGGGAGTGTGTCATGTTGGGTAGATAACATAATTAGGTTGTAACAATGTAATTGCAGCGAGCAAATGTCCTTTGCAGATGCTCTCTCGATCTGTGGGTACATGTGATACTGACTATGCGCAATTTGCATCCCGCTTCTTGGACAAGCACCACCGCTTGGACTTGGACCTCAGATGAACGGACGGCGCGTGTGCAGCGACATCATCACATCGATTCCCACGGGTGATGGCATAAAGAAACAATGGCTTTGACATCGGTATGATATTCTGGGCTGGCCTCTTAACGTGCGCTCGTGATACTGACAGCTTCATAGTGGAAAGCTTTCCGCTTTTTCGATGTCTCGCAAGTTCGGCTGCCTGATGGCGAGGGCTCAGTGGCGCTTGATGTGCGTACTTGTCACCATGGCTATTTGAACCAAGGCATGGGCTGACAGAACAAAGCAAGCAAGCGTGAGCTGTGTATCACCAGGAACCGACAACATCTTCACCGGTTCGCCGGACGGGACTATCCATGGCTTGGATCAATCGTTCAAACCGGCCATATCTTGGAAAGCACACGATTCCAACATCTCCCACATTCAGCATATCGAAGACACATCATACCTGCTATCAGTAGCGGAAGATTTGATCCACGAACCCGAGCTAAAGGTCTGGGCACTCGATCAGACCGAGAAGAAGACTGGCAATCCCAAGTGTCTCTGTACAGTGACTGTGCAGAACGGCCGCAAGAACTTTCCTGTCTCTGCGTTTGCCGTGACAAGCGATCTGGCTCAGCTTGCAGTAGGCTTCGCAAATGGAGCTGTGACAGTCGCTCGTGGCGATCTCATCCACGACCGGGGGACCAAGCAGAGGACTGTCTTTGAGTCTGAAGAGCCCATCACTGGTCTTACCTTTAGAGAGGCAAACACGACTGCACTTTACATTGGAACGACATCGAGAATCTCTGTTTTGTCGGTGTCTGGCAAAGGTCAGGGCACGCCTGCTCGCACTCTCGATGAACACGGCTGTGCTGTCGGATGCATGACACTGGACCCGCAGACAAACGAAATCATTGTCGCCAGAGACGATGCAATCTACACCTATGGACCACGCGGCAAAGTCGCCTCATACGCCTATGAAGGACCTAAAAAATTTGTTGGTGTGAGCAAAGACTACGTACTCATAGTGTCTCCGCCAAATACTGGTCGATCGGTCTCTTTACGAGCCTTTGGCGGCACTCAGGCCAACGAAATCCTGAACCAGAGCTCATTTACAATCCTTGACACAGATTTGAAATTCATAGCTCACTCTGAGCTGTTGTCACACCAAGTCAGCAAGATTTTCGACATATGGGGTGATATTTTCCTCCTCACCATCGACGGCAAACTGTATCGCTACCATGAGAAGACTTTCCAGCAGAAGCTGGATATCCTTTACTCACGTGATCTTTACTTCCTGGCCATCAGCCTTGCGCAGAAGTACCAAGCAGCTGCAGTGCAGCAGAACGTTATCTTCCGCAAATACGGCGACTACCTGTACCAGAAAGGCGACTATGACACGGCAATGCAACAATACCTGCGCGCAATCGACAACACAGAGCCGTCGCAGATCATTCGCAAATTTCTTGATAATCAACGGATCAAGAACCTGATTGATTACCTTGAGGAATTGCATGAGCATCACAAGGCGACGTCAGACCATACAACCTTGCTGCTGAACTGCTACGCGAAGCTCAAAGATGTCGAGAAGCTCGAGAACTTCATTAAGCAACCCGGCGATTTGCGCTTTGACTTGGACACCGCGATTGTGATGTGTCGGCAAGCCGGATACCACGACCAAGCAGCCGTACTGGCGAGACGACACAATGAACATGGCCTTGTCGTGGATATCCTTATTGAGGATCTCAAGAAGTACGCTGAGGCTGTGGCTTACATTCAGCGCTTGGAGCCCACCGAGGCGTATGCAAACTTCATGAAGTACGGCACTGTGCTCCTTGAGCATTGTCCTGCCGAGATGACTCAGCTCTTCATCGAATATTTCACTGGTCGCTTCAGACCAAAGAAGGACGCGGTCATCGTGCAAGAGACTTCGATTGAGCAGGAAGGAGGTAGACTGGGCAATATGGCCACCAGCGCTGTTCAGAACCTCGCTGCTCTGCTCCCGTTACCGTACATGAACGCCAGTGCAGTGCAGACACCATCGTCAGGAACAAATGGACAGTTATCTACAAGGAGCCAAGCTCAAGTCGTAGAGACAACTACCGAGGGCGAGTACGTGGAGTATGAAGCGCCCAAACCCCGAATCGCGTTCTCGGCTTTCGTCGATCACCCGGAACAGTTCATCACATTTCTGGAAGCATGCATCGCCAGCCCTGAAGTCACCAATGACAACAAGACCGATCTCAACACGACTTTATTCGAGATCTATCTCCACAAAGCTTCCAACACGACCGCGGAAGAGAAGGCGGAATACGAGCAGAAGGCGAAGGCTCTCATCGAGTCCGAAGACACCCACATCGACACTAGCAATGTCCTTTTACTCTCCGATCTCGAGAAGTTCCGCGATGGCAGCATCCTGGTCAGCGAAAGGCAAGGCCTCAGATTCGATGTCTTCCGATCCTACACGACCGCTCGCGACACTCGCGGCGCCATCAAAGCTCTACGCAAGTACGGTCCCGAAGAACCCGGTCTCTACCCAGCCGCACTAGCCTACTTCACATCCTCGCCTGAGATTCTCGCAGAAGCCGGCGACGAAGTCGGCGCAGTCCTGCAAAAGATCGACTCCGACAACCTCATGGCGCCCTTGCAAGTCGTGCAAACGCTCTCGCAAAACGCGGTCGCCACAATGGGTCTGGTGAAGAAATATCTCTCGGCAACTGTCGAGCGCGAGCGAGCCGAGATCGCTTCCAACCAGCGTCTCATCGATTCGTACCGCAAAGACACCACCCAGAAGCAGACCGAGATCTCCGCGCTCAAATCTCAACCGGCTTCCTTCAGCGCCACGCGCTGCTCCAGCTGTGGTAGACCACTGGACTTACCCGTCGTGCATTTCTTGTGCAAGCACTCCTTCCACCAGTCGTGCTTGAACGTGAGTCCTGGCCAGGAAGACGACGTCGAGTGTCCCATGTGCGCGCCGCAGAACCAGACTGTGCGGGCGATCAAGAGGGCACAGGAGGAGAGCGCAACTCGGAATGACTTGTTTGCCGACGCGTTGGGCAGGAGTGGCGAGAGATTTGGCACCGTGAGTGAGTGGTTTGGACGAGGCGTGATGGACGTGAAGCCGCAGCAGGCGAGTTGAGTCGCTTGACATGGTCAAGTAGCAGTAAGAAGTGAAGAACATTGGCTTTAGCAAAGTATATAAGAAGAATGAAGCACCGGGTATAATGCGTTATCAAGTCGCGTGAAAATAAAAAAACCAAAAAAAAAGAGAAACCCCACAAGGTAACTTGCTCACCTACCAGCGGCCGAGACAAGGAAAGAAAGCCCCCTACACAAGCGCCACCTTATTCTTCACAGCCCTCATCCCAACCACCGACCCCTTCTTCCCCGGCCTCCTCCCCGTCTCCACAACAATGAACCTGACAAAATCCCTCAAAGTCCAATAACTGCTATGCGCGCCCAGCATGGTAAGATACTGAATCTCCAACGGGCCCCCACCGTACTTCAAGAAAAAGTCAATCTGCGCGTTATCGTTCAGCAACAACATGCGTTTTTCGGCGACTTCCTCGCGGGTGAAATTGTGCGTTTCCAATTCCACGTTTGAAGGCAGGCGGACGACGGGGGGTGCTTGGGAGGCGGCGCTTGCTTTGTTGGTGGAGCCCGTGCCGCCGAAAAAAGAGGAGCTGAACCAGCCGGTTGTGGCGGAGGGGATTGTGGCTTTCTTCAGAGAGGCGGCGTAGGAGGCGTCGACGGCGGCGTTCATACGGTAGGCCACGGGGTCGTAGCCGTTGATGACGTTGTAGATGTTCTCGACTGCCAGGCAGCCGTACTGGCCTTGGTGGCCGCAGATGGTGTCTGTGAGGGCCGAGGGGTCTTCTTCCGCCGCGGCGGATTGGGAGTCGATGCGTGGGGTTAATTGGGCTTTGCGAAGCAGGAGGAAGAAGCCTGCTGGGGAGCCGGCGAGGGTGAGGTTGTGGGTGTTGAAGAGGAGGTGGCCTGGGTTTTGGGTGGTGAGGTCGATTTTCGTGGGGTCGGAGAGGTGGTCGGGGACGCGTGTTGGTTGTTTGCTGAGGATGTCTACGGCCATTACGGAGCCGAGGGAATGCGCTATCATGTGGACACGGCCTTCTTGCGAGAAGCCTGGGTTGTTGGAGCACCAGAGCTTGTAAACACGGTTGGCTTCTCGGATGACGGCGGCGATCATTTTGGGTTGATGGTGGGACATATAGTAAGGGATATCCAGCATGACGTCCGACACAATGTTGCGGACGTTGGGTAAAGTGTCGGGCGTGATGTCTAGCAGACTAAACTCGTTATGAGCAGGATCTTCTTCGGTGTCGCGATAGCCGCCATCTTCGAACGAGAGCGCCTGTCTCCAGTTGATTGGCAAGACCATAATGCCGCCCATGCCATCTCGGAATTTGGATTTGCAATCTTTGCTAGCAACCTCGACATTGATCTCACGACGAAAGGCGTTGATGGCGTGGGTGAAATGGAAGGACTCCATCCTCTGACTGAGCTTTTGGCCGATTCCATGGACGACAAATACAAGATCGGTGACCCTTGGCCGTTCAGCATTAGCAAGATCTGGATCAGTCTTCCTGCGTCCCTCCGGTCGAGTCCCAGATGCAGATGTCGAGGTCCCTTCCTCTGCCTTCTGGGCTTTCGGGCTTGTAATCTTGCTTGGATGCAGCTTGTCCCAGATTGATTGATCGAAACCACGCACAACAGACACTCCGAGTTTGTGGCCCTTCCGGATATAGTTTGCCAGGGGTCTACGTCCATAATAGGCCGATGGCAACAGTGTCGATTTCAATATCCTGGCTTCCTTTCCATTGGCGTATATGACTCCATGGCCTACGAATGATCGCACCGTTCCCAAGCTACCCCATGTGTTTGTTCCAGAGGCTTTGTTGTCAGCACCACCGGGTCCCGTGGAAATGTCAATGATATCTCGAGCAGCATCAGCTACCTTCTCGCGCTGCTGCTCTGGCGTCTCTGGCTCTTGCTCGGCCAGGTTAGTCGCAACAGTCCGCATAAGATTCTCGCCCCTCGCCGGATTGGATCTACTGCCACTGTCTCTCCTTGTAGAAGAAGAGCCACGGCGATCTATCGGCTTCTCTGGCCAAAGCATATGCACAATCTTCATCTCTCCGATTGCGCCTACTTCTATAGCAGATTCCAGCTCATCTTTCCAGGTTTCTGTCCAGCATTGCAGATCAAGATATCCCGTTTCCAGCATATTTGCCACAGGAGTTTCCACAGGTAACATGGTGTCCTTGTAGAACCAGGTGCCTCTTGTCACCTCAGCTACATCGCCAACGGGATCCCAGTAGATAGGCTCCATTTTGAGCTCCGGCATTGCTACTTGATGAAGTCGTGATACACCTACAGCGACCTTGTCCGCTGGGCCCTTTTCCTGTTTCCGCGCGGGAGGCGGAGGGCTATGCTCTGCTAAATGAGTGGCATCGTCCCATTGATAGGTATCATGCTGGTGCATTTTCGGTCTCCCGACGCGTTCCTTTCCGTTTGGGCTCCCATCATGCACAGCGACGTGAGTCAAGTTCTTTCGCGAAGGGGCTCGAATGAAAGGCGTCCCAGTTGTGTCCGGCAGCGAGGAAGCCTCTGATAGAGAGGATGGTCCATCGAACACGGTCGATCTCGGGCCATGATCCGTTACGGTATCCACCTGACTCAAGCTTGTTCTTGGTAATCTCGACTGCGGCGTGGTAGGCGTGGGTATAGATCGCCGTTTCCCTTCTCTTGCATCCTGGCTTCCTTTCCTTGTCCGATCATTACTCTCTTGGGGATGCTTCTCCCCTCTTTGTTCCTCGTACTTTAAGATCTTCTTCCGCAGATCGAGCCATGTCTTTTCCAGCGCAGTGTTGTCGTACTCCGAGAACGGTTTAGGCGGAAGCCTAACAGGCACGTTGGAGGCATTGGCGGGAGGTGGCAGAGGCGACAAAGGATCGTCTATAGGAACCGGGCTGGTATAAAAGAACCTCGCGTTCACCGGTGGCGGAGTCTCAGTGTGGTGGAGGACCTGGCGCGTATACTGGTTGATGGCCGCCTGCTGATAAGCCATGATGGCCGAGGCGACGCGCTTGGTGGCTAGTTTCCTGTCACGAGGGAATGGGTGTGATAGTGCTGAGATTGGGTATCAAGACATGCTCTGGGAACAGTGAATCGGAGTCTCTAGTGTATGTATTGTATGTATGCGTTGGCGGGTGAAGCGGATGCCTGCTCGCCCCTACTGCAAGGTTGACGTGGCTGCGAGGCAAAACTATCGTGTCTGCCGCCCGTTGGATAAAGCAGCTGCGGGAGGCCTGATTGAGACTGTACGAATGTTGCTGGTGTGTGAGTTGGACATCCCCATATATGAACCATACACTTATACCAGAGGGGAAGATGTGCAACAAGACCAGAAGGAGAAAATCGCAAACAAAGATAAACATATGCAGCTTTGAGCCTCACGCGTAACGAAGTGTGACATCATGGTATGCTGACTGACTGACCTGTGCTCTCCAAGCTGAACACATGAAAAGCACATGAAGGTATTTCATGTAAGCGAACAGCAATAAGGAATCTTTCCAAACGAATACCCAAACCGGATACCTAAATACCAAGCCCTTGGATATTCGACACCGGACTTCAAGATACCAACAGCCATGTCCGTCCCTGGTTTGCGGGCATTTCGCTATGCACTCCTCTTCGAAGCCTTCCTGAACCTCGCCTCGGTGGTACCCATGCTCATCGACCCGGAACACATCCTCACATGGCTCTTCGACTCACCCGACCAAATCACGCCGGCCGCCTGCGCCCTAACCCAATGGTGCGGCTGCATCGTCGCCGGTCTGACGGTTCCTCTGCTCCTCAGCTTCCCGAATGGCCCAGACGCGCCGGTCATTCGAAGGAACACGTATACGACTTATGCGGCTGTTGAGACTGCGATTGGATCTCTTGTTACGATGCAGTACTTTAAGGGTGGCAGCGGGTTGAAGAAGGAAGCTCTTTACACCTCTATGACTACGATGGCTGCTCTTGTTGCTTTTCGCATTTACGTGTTGTATGTCAAGCCTGAGTACATCAATGGGCAGGTGGCGAGTGAGGAGAAGAAGACTCAGTAATGGATGGGGAGTGTTGCTGGCATGGTGGGATTTTGGGGTATGTAATGTATGAGTGGCATGTCATGGAATCTTGAGATCTCGTTCAGCATGGTGTGTCATTTCTGCGATGATAGAATGACTGTTGTGTTCGGCCTGGCTGTGCGTTCTTTGTGGTGCTGGGTAGAGGGCCACGATGCCTTTTGTGCCGAAGCACGCCGAAGCACTCAAGTTGCAGCATACTCGCGTGCTGGACATGCCTCAAGGTGCTTCAACGAGTGAGGTCGGCCTCCACGGTGTCTTCTATAATGCTCTTGCTGTGGCTGATTCTCCTGTTGAAGGCTTTGCCCTGCCATCAAACGCGATTGGTACCGTATGCGGCGAGACCACTTAGACTGCCAGTGACAACCCAGCGCGATGGATTTGGGCATCAAGGCGCTGAGCATCAGCACGCCGTAGGACTGACTGCCACACCGTCACTGAGAGTAGCGACACGGCATCAAGTCACGCAGCTCACTCGCTAGCAGCATGGCCATGCCATGGACGGGAAGACATCCCGCGACGATTACGAGTGCCCGTCGCAATTCAAACTCGATAAGCCCACGGCGCAAACAACAGCTCTTCACCTACAAAGACATCATCTCCGTACACGCCCCGAGCAGCAACATGACTTCGCAGCGACCTTACACGACCCCACGCACTCACCTCGCAGCAGTCCTTCAAACAGCATCAACAACACCACTGCGAGAGCACAAGAACACAATCTTCTCCAAGCGCCAGCCAAAAAGGCAGACGAACATGATGAAAAAAGGTAAAAAGGTTCGCGTCAGCCAGAGGTAGTGCGATACTGGCGACACTAACCGGGCGCATCAGCAAGCTGAGCGGCACCCAGTGGGTCCAAAAAGTAGATAATCTTAGAATGTCACCGTAGTGACGTTTCAGAGATTAAACTGAAAAGAACAGATACTACACTTGATCTAAGCCAAAAGGCAAAGAGAGCTGGTTTTTGGAAGTCCGGGTCTGGGGGAAGGGAAACATTTATACCTTCGCGAGAGGGCGCACGAGCCTTCTTTCTTGGCGCCGTGACTGTGTTAGCGTGGTTTTTTGAACAGAGTGGTATGTCATATGTGTTGTTGTTTGTGTCAAATCTTGTATGCGCGCAGTGGTCAGCATGTGAACGCAGCGTTGCGCGCGGTCGCGGATTTTGATATCACGTGAACAAGGGAAGTGAGGAGAGCGGGACTGGCCGCGCTAATGCAGCTCCCGCTCCAAACAATCGGTGCCTCCCAAGAAGCCTTTAATGCAACGCCATCTCAAGCACGCGAAAAGACAACGATTGAGGAGAAGACCATCAGGCTCAGTGAGGGCAATACTGTCTGTTGCTCTCGATATTCACCACAAGCCAGAACATCAATCGGACTGGGGAAGGAAATGATGGAATAAATGAGAATTTCAGCCATTCATACCCACGTGCACTTCATAACAAACACCCCCAAAGCTCTATCATACAAAGACAAAGTGTTCATCACTTTTGCCCACCTCCTCATCTTCATCATTGCTGAAGCGCCATTGAAATGCCCTCGCTCTGGTTGTTTTGTCTCCCCACCAGTCAGTCAATCAGTAGGCCCTTGCTAAGAACGCCGAAAAAATGTGCTCCTCAATTAACCAATAATTCCTCCTTCAAGTGAGTGCTTGCGGGCATCCAAGTCGAGATGTGTGTGGGCATTCCTGCTCTCCGTCGTGTGTCATTGTTCGTGGTGGCACCGCGTGCTTGATCGCTGCGTCCAGTCGACGTGAAATGGCCGTGCGCGTATCTCTGCGCGTGGCGTGCTCGTGGCAGCCGCGGGTGGACGATACAGTCTCACGCGGCAATGTGGCGGCGTTCTTCCATGTTTTTGCGCATCCCTTCGGCTCCATGCTTTGCTGATAAACGAGTCTGTCGATCTCGGGTCGATTCTCATGCTTTCTCACCAGCTCAATCGAGGTAAGGTTTTCGCTGCCCGCCAACCAAACCGATTCCAAGAGCGCGCAAACCAGCTGGATCACCCGCTTTGATAACTTTGACTGGTGGTAAGAGAGGATTGTCCGGACTGACGTGCGCGGCATCCTTGGCCGCCTGTTCGATGGCTTCCATTTCTTCTTTGCAACCGGCGTGGTCGAATGGACATACGACAATGGGTTGCCTGAGGAGGATGTCTCGGGCTGACGACAGCTTGGCCTGAGATTATTTGTCAGCTTGTTGGTCAATGTAGCAGGAGGCGAGGGCGCACGAACCTTGACCGTGAGATAATACTCGATTTTGTAGAGCGTGCCTGTCGTCGTGAATCCGGATACGGCGTATGTCGGGTACTCCTTTCTCCCGCGCGGTAACACACCATCATTGTCTCTTAGCTCTCGCGCTGGAAAGACCAGTCCAAGATTGGTGAAATAGCCTGCTTCGGGCATTTTCACGCCGACCGTCTGGTTGTGCTTTGCAAGAACTTTGGTCTTGCGTGAAGGCTCATCACCCTCATGGTTGTAAATGATTTCCTCTTCGATGCCCACCGTGATCGACACGATTGTGACCCTCTTCGCTTTGCTCATCCAATCGGCGTTGGGTGATAGCTTGATGTAAACAGACACTGGGTCTAATGGTCCGTAGCTCCACCGTGGTAAGCTTATGCCCAGAGTGACTATGTGATCCGTCGTACGCTCTGCGCTTTCCGGACGGTTGTACATGCCAAAAGTCGACAAAGTGTCATACCGAGCGATCGGTACAGGAAAGGCGTATTTCTTAATGTCTGATCCATTGCGCAATTCGACGACCAGCTCGTAGAATGTCTCGGCCGTTCTCTTGTCCAGCTGTAAGCTCGCGGGTGGTACTCTTCTAGCGACCTCCTCGCCGCCGCGACCAAACGGTATGAAGACCATGAAAGGAAGGTCCATCAGCAAGACAGACTCAGCTTCTCTGCCAGGCGGCACTTTGTACAAGCACATTTGCCTTCCAACCATGTCTGTGATTTCTCTGCGTTGTGAGCTGACTTGCGATCGAATGATCGAGTCTGCTGTGGGGTTGATCATTTCGCGTCGCTGAAGATGTATGGTGACCATGGAGACCAAAACCGGTGCTGTGATTCCTACTCCAGGACGAATCTCTACTTTGCCTTCTAATCGCGGCTAAACAAAGAGTCAGTAAATAACTTCTGGCAGCAGCAACCTCATCTGACCATTCCATGCACATACCAATGTCGCCGATATGCCAGGGTATCCAACCAGGAAATTACTATTCGGGTTTCCCGACACCCGCACATTGGCTGATGCCATTTGCTCAGATTCTCAGCCCGCATTGGGCGCTTGACCAAGGTTGACCGCCAGTCCAGCTGGTGCTGCCTGTCGATCGCAGAGCCGACAGGAGTATCGCTTCCGAATGCGCGATGCTGTTCCAAAATCTATCCTCTTGCGAAATGCGATGCGGTGTCGCGGCTGTTATGCGCGAGCGGTATTTTAGCCGAGTCCGAGTATGCGACGCAGCGCTGGGAGGGGTCAAGTCCAAGTGCTTAGTTGTGGTATAGGTATGAAGTGCGTGCGGGTCGGAACAAGTTGATGAACTCCTAAAGTTAGGCCTGCTTCAGCTCGTGGTTGTCGTGGGTTCGGGGCGCAGGTGGTCAGAGTGCATTATCGTACGGGAGTGTATGTCAGATATCGGGTTGCGCGTGTCGACGTTGCGATATAGGCAGATATGAAGAGAGAGGGAGAGACAGGGTCGAGAGGAGCCGTCAGATGAGCTGGCGGCGGCCTGACCACGATTGCGTAAGGCGATCTCTGTCGAGTGGGTGGGAGTGAGAATGGGAATGAGAATGGGGAACCTTGTTGGCTATCGGCAGCGACCCCTACATACAATAAAGTACCGGCCGTTGCCCTGTTGTTGCGCACTTCGGGTGCGTCAGCTCACAGCAGCAGCAGCGCGGCAGCTCACGCTCACGCCCACACGTTCTCCCGCCAAAGAGCAGCAGCTCATCATCATCCAAGCACAGCCAGAGCCAGCCATCAGCCAGCCAGGCTCGCCAGCCAGCCAAACAACCCTGCACTCCCTGCTCCGTCTCTTTGGTCGATCCCCACCACGGAGCCACTGGCGGCGCGCAACTCTCAGATCGCCTCCGACCACCGACGTACGTTCAAGGTCCCACCACCCGCGCGCCATCATCATGCTGTGATAGATGTACTCGCCATAAAGCCGCACTCCCCCATTTCCCGACCCTGTACTCCGGTTGCCCTTTCCACCCAGCCTTGTCTTCCCTCCCCCCTCGGCAGCCAAGCGAGTGAGCGTGCGCCATGTCCGTCACGCTCAAGACCTCCTCGGGCGACATCAAGCTGGAGCTGTTCTGCGAGGCCTGTCCCAAAACCACCTACAATTTCCTTGCGCTGTGCGCCAGCGGCGGCTACGATGGCTCGCCTTTCCACAGAAGCATTGCCAACTTCATGGTGCAGACAGGCTCGCCTGCGTCCGGAACCACCAAGCAAAGCAATTCGATTTATGGAGACATGTTTGAAGACGAAATCAAGACTTCGCTGAGGCATCACACGCGCGGTATGCTAGGCATGGCAAACAAGGGACCCGGGACGAATGGCAGTCAATTCTACATTACATTCGCGCCTGCGCCGCATTTGGATGGCGCGAATACTGTCTTTGGGCGGGTGTTGGAAGGATGGGACACACTCGATGTGATCGAAGCCATTCCGGTGGATAAGAAGAACAGGCCGCAGCAGCCTGTGAAGATCGAGAGTGTGCAAATCCATGCCAACCCGCTGGCAGACGAGAGATGAGGCGCTGGCATTTTGGGCGGCCAATGTGCCGCTTGAACAGAATAAAAAAATCCACGAGACTCGACATTGCAGCTATTGCAATGCGCCGTGTTCTCCGGCCAACCACACCTCTGCGAAGGATCGACTTGCTCGCATTCTCATTATCTTGCGCAAGGTGTTGCGTGAAGGCCTTCTGAGACGAGTCAACCTGCAGAGATCTGGCTCACAGCAACGACGGGTCTTCGGTTTGTGAAGAAGTGATGCCATGGGATAGCAAGAAATATCACTCCAGATGAAGGCATGCGAGAGTCAGATCGGCCTATGACGAGGGAATCAACACTACAGGCTACGCCTGAAGATGGCTCTGTTAAGTACCAATTTCAATTGATTTCACTTACCGCATTATTAATCTCCCAGTGGCGCATAGAACTGGCCCATTGCTTTGAAACGATAACATTCACATGACATATTCATCACATGCTTCACCTTGTTACTGTCTTTCACTTCACGTGCCTAACGAATGACGCGCTCAACTCGCTCCTTCCTGCTGTACCGCTCCTTCCCTTTTTCAGGTGACTCGTTTACTGTTGGGGAATATCAAAACTTCACGTCGCAACACAATTTACACCCAAACAACGACACATCTTACCACCTACCTCCCCTTCCTGATCCATCACTACCCTTCTCGCAGCACCACCCACGGCGACAATAATTTGCGACACCGACGGCACGCCAGCGTCATATCAAAACCCATCGCCAAACGCCTCACGGATCCCAATCACTAACCTCAACCACAACCCAGCACCCACTCAGCCATCATGTCTGACCTGTGCTACAACTGTCTCAACTGCCACTTCCCTGCGCCATGCCCGATTGATCTCGTGCAATGCGAGATCTGCTACGCCTTCGGCCATAATTACATCTTCTGCCACCGCAGCGTTCACGTCAGGGATCCGAACTACAGGTACCAGTCCCTCTGCCACAACTGCGACAAATGGCACCTTCCAATCCCGTGTCCCGTGCAAGACTACAAGTGTTCTGAGTGCTCACACCTGGGCCATCAAGAGTGGTTCTGTCCTATCAAGCCTCACGACCGCGTCGAGTTCTTACGCAATGAACGTAACAAACAGCCCAAGATGCCGGAGCCGACCAACCAACACATCCCTCCCGGCCCTCTTCAAGTGATTCCGCCGCGTGAGTTTCTGCAAAATTTTATACGCAAATGTAACCATACTAACTTTTACTTAGAAACCATCAGCCAAATGAAATTCCATGCCGTTCAGGAGGCGTTTGGTCTTATCAACCAAGGCTGGTCGCCACCAGATGTCTTGCACCATTTCGCCTCCGCCGAAGCTTACCAGATGAGGCGTATGACAGAAGCCCAGCAGCATCTGGCCAACCCTCTTCCAGTTCCGCACATGGCCAAAACCGTCCAATTCACCCATCAACCTGCTGCCAGCGGACCCGTAGCCGGTCCAGCTCCCCAACACGTGGCTACGGATCCGAACGACCCATATGCGCGTCCTGCTCGTCCTCCGCCAGGTCCTGCCCAGCTCCAGACAATGCAACCCAATAGCCCGGAAACGACGCAAACCACATCGGTCTTGCAGGCTGCGCGCGCCCTGGCCCTGACGGAGAGCATGCAGAGTGCAGCCGTTGCGCCCACTCACCCTCAACGGGGGGTCTATGAAGAAATGCAGCGCCGCTTCGATCAGCGCGAGCTCGCCCAGAGGGTGGAGCCGAGCATCGAACCGTCCCAGCTCGCTTTGAATCCTGAGCAGACGCAGACCGAGGCGTCCAACAAGGAGCCGCCGGCCATGCCGGGAGTTGAGCAGGAATTGCAGCAAGCATTGCAGGACGACGCCCAAGACACACCAGGCGCCGAACTCCCTGGTGTCGTGCAGTCAATCGAGAACACACCCGCCGAGCAGCCATCCAAAACCGGAGCTGACAAAGTCCTCGGCCCTCGCTGCGCGAAGTGCATCAAATCCCACGTAAGTGAAGTCCTTCGCGCATGCAATATTGAGCACCCGCTAACAATTCTCATACAGAAACGCTGCAATCACCGCGAGGTGATCGACAACACTGCTCCTGAGGGGTCCTCCGCCGCGCAGACTCCGCTTGCCGCTGCAGATGCCGATGCCTCGCAGCCGGATGACGGTGTTGCCAGCCCTGACTACGCTGCGGATGCCGAGAGCAGCACTAAGAAGAAGGCTGGTGCCAAGCGTAGGCGCATCGCTTGAATGCTCACTCGTTCGCAGCGGAGTGTTCATTAACATTGGTCTTCTCATTTGGTCTTGTCGCTGGTCTTCGAATGTCACGGGACATTCGACACTTCGAAGGTAAACACCCAACCCCAATTTTTCGGCGTGACAAAGCGGTAGCGGCGGCAGCAACAGTAGCAGCGAGAGGTGAGATCAAACTGACAAGCCATGTTGCTTCCACGGCAGGCACCCGCAAAGGGAATTTCTCCAGTTCTGATGACCACAACCACGACTACCCTTTTCTGACGAGTCTCACGACTCCACAAATTCCCAGTATTTCAAAGGTATGCTTTTCTTTCTTTTCTTTATCTTCCGATCGGGCATGAAATGGATGGCAATGCGGCAGCAGCAGCAGCAGCAGGATCGGCAACAGCAGGTTTGGCAGCAGCACAGCAGCAGCAAATGAATCCAGCAATGGCATCGGCAAGTTGTACAGGCAATCGGAGGAGCGATTTTGCATAGCAACACGCCTCCATTCGGGCCATTGCGCCAGGATTGAGGCGAAGCGTTTTCGAGTCTGTTGAGAAAAGTCAAACATACCGCCCAGGAGCGTTTTTGGCAAAACGCTGCTTTTTGGCGGTAGGAATTCGATAGCTTCTCTCACACACAAGAACACTGTTTACCCTTGAATATGAATTTCTTCAAAGTCAAGTCACATGCCACAGAAAATAAATCTTCCACAAATCAACGCAGTGTAGGCATAGTGGCCAGAATTTTTCCACCAAGAAACCTCTCAACCCGACCCAGGCTTAGGTCTAAAAGTCAAACTCCCAAAACTCAGCGCAGCAGCAGGTGTCTCAGCAGAATTCTGGCCTCCAGAAGCAATCTGAGGACTCCGCCTGGCGTTGGTGATATTCGTCGTTTGGTTTCGGGCTTTCATGGCTTGAACGTGCTGCTCGATTGTGGTGCGGATGGTTTCGTAGGCGGGTGAACCTTCGCCGAAAGTTTCTGAGGCGTTGCGGAGGCTTACGAGGAGCTTTTTTGTTTTTGTTTGGTTAGTTTGGGCTGGTTGGTGGGTTTGGGGATTTTTTTCTGGGTTGGAGGAGGGATTTACCATTGAGAGGAGCTCGTCGTCTTGCGTTGCGGCCATTATGGCTGTGGAGGGGATGCAGTATGTGGAGAATTGGGATATGGAGATTATGATGAACAAATGCAAAAACACTTTTGAAATAATGATTTCGTTTCTCAAAAATAATATTGCTGAGGCGAAGGGCGGTCTGAATCACACCAGCGGTGGAATGCAGTGAAGTTGAAGCCCATCGTCACATCTCCTCCCCCAGTCTGTGCAGAAATTCCCTGCACTTTGCGCACCCAAGATGCCAACCAGCCAACCAACATCGTTGAGTCTTTGACAAAGAGCGACGCCACTCGGATAAAACGCAAACACCGGCATTGAATATCACTATCGTATCTGCGCGATCATGGCCGACGCAGATGAGGATGTGATCCCGAGGACTGGACCTTCTGCGGAAGACATCGATCTCTCGGATGAAACGCAGGATTTCCGCTTCCTTGCTGCACTGTCGTAAGAAATATCGCTATATACATGGCATAACAGTCTATGAATGCTTGGGAGATTAACATTTCACAGCGCCGAAGATGCAAAAATTCCCAAGCGTGGTGAGAAGGACTTCGAGCCTCACTCCACCGCACTGCAATCCAACACATTGTCCGCCTCGAGACAGGCGATGCACAACGCTCTGGCCTTTCAGCGTATCCATCAACCAAAACACCACACGATTGCAACGTACCACCCGGAAACCAACATGGCATACTGCTACAACCCCAAAGGACCACTCTTTACAAAGATGGGACACACGTTCCCTCTAGACAAAGATCCGCTAGGGAATGAAGGCCGTGGCCTGCGATTATGGCTTATGCCCGAGGAGGCGCTGTATCTCCTTGAACGCGGCACTGTCGATATTAGATGGCCGGCGACGGAGGAAGAAACTGAAGCTGGTGAACTAGGTCTTCCTATGAGTTTGCAGGGCGGCCATGCTGTTTTCCTGGGAGATGAGGCAACCCATGGTGGTGCACTTACTTACGAGCGATACTCTGTATTCTCAGCCTTGAAGCGACAAGGATACACCGTTCTGAGAGCTCCATCGTGGAACGGACCTGGTTTGCCGCTTACCGAGAAGCATTACCCGGGCAGGACCTCAGACGTAGGCCTATTCCACCCCAGCCGCCTATGGAAGAATCTCTTTTCCACTTCCATCAAGAACGGCGTGAGCTCAGACGAGGACTCATTAGTCCAACCAGGCTTATACCGCAGCTACAACGACATCTATCGCCGCCTAGCTCTCATCGACTTCCACGACAGCTCTGCAGCGCGCCAGCCTCAAACCCCGGAAACACCAAACACAGACCCAGCGTTCCGAATCACATACCACATCTACAAGCCCGGCTCGACAACATACAAGAAATCCGACCCTGGCCCTCCAGATTTCCGCCTCGCAGTCATCAACGGCCGGGAAACATCAGTGCCCACGCTTGAGCAACTAAGCTCGCTTCTCGAAACAATGCCATACGACCCGCCTCTCGAGCACGTACAGCTGTACGGAAAGCTGAAGTGGGGATACAAGAACGTCATCCTCGCCGTCGTCGACCAGGGCGTGACGAGCTACCTCCGCGTGGCGGACAGCGTCTTCGGCAAGGAGAAAATCTACGAGCGAGCGAGCAAAGGCCCCGGTGCTAAACGTGGCGGCGGGCGCGGGGGAGGCCGTGGTGGCAGAGGCGGTGGGAGGGGAAGAGGCAAGTGAACGAATGTAGTTTTGCGCAGACATGTACCAAAATGGGAAAACAGCACAGTTTTGATATCCATACATGGTGTGTTCCGCGATCGTAGTTTCAGCGCATGCACGCGCGTCAAGGGATACCCTGGACTTGACTGTACTCGCAGAATCGCAGTAAGAAAGGTAAGTATTTGGAAAAGTAGAAGAGGAAGTACCTGCATCTGTCAAAAGTGCTTGGCCAATCCATGTACATTAGCGATAACGAGCACGGCATATTTCAAGGATTACAAGACAAAAACATCACCTCACTTCCCGCGCGGCATGAGGAAACGTATTGCGGTCGGAGGGCCAGACCGAACGAACAACAGAAGCGAACTCCAGACCGAGCCGAAAATGTTCATTTCCCCCTTCATTCCCCCGTCCGTACATTCGCCACACTCGCGAGCCGGCCGTGAAGACCCGTGCCGTGCGTGACTACTGAGTTAGCTGACAGCCTTAAAACGTGGGCGTGAAAGCAGGTTACGTTAGTCTCCAAGTGGGCGGGAACACGGGCATCACAGGGCATCATCATCATCCATCCTTCGACTTTCCCTCTTTCCACCTTCGTCATCGGTATACCGCACTAACTACGTACGCCGGCGGTGCCACGTTGGTGGGTCGAACGCCACTTTCCAGCACCGGCGCGTAGGCTGGAAAAGACGTCCCCACTGTCCGGGCTAAACTCATCCCGGCAGGTTCTTGGGCCAGACGTGTTATAGTGCTTGCATTCAACATATGGTCGCGCGCGGAGCGTGATCAAGAGGCGACGTGTTGTTTTGGTGGCAGTAGTTTGGTGATAGGGAAGTCACCGCTCTTTCTTCAGATATCACACTTGGAGAATTCCGCGTGACGGTTGTTATTTCGAGAGACTTGCCCAAACAGACTTTCAGTAGCAGACTTCACATATAGTTATGCCCTCCCTCCTCCGAGCTGTTGGATTCTCGGTCCCGGGAATTCCAGAAGTGGTCTAGGATTTAACGAGCCCCTGTACCCTGCCTTTGCTGCATGACTCTTGCGCGCTCCAAGGAAGGGCTTGCGAACAGATCCACTGGCTTGGAATGCAGGTGGCTTGTGCCCTGCGAGCCCTGGACGTCTTCTCTGCCGGCAACTGCCCGTTCAGAACGCACGGATGGTGGATCCACATTCTATTGGCGAGCCTGCATCACCGCCGTCTTGAAGTTCTGTCTGTACGCCGGAACAGGTGGAGGAAGTTCTAGAGAAGAAGGCGGTCTCCGATGTATAGCGTGAAACGTAGGGGAGCTCCACCATAGCAGAAACAACTTCTTGCACGTCTTGCACGTCTTGCTTGCTTGGAAGACTGTAGGAAGTTCTTCCTCCTCAAATGTATGCACCATGATGAAGCGTGCGCGTCGAGACGTGTTCGCAGGGCGGTGGGTATCATTTCCACGCTGTTGGTTCTCTGCCATGATTCGAGAGAGTGCATCCTCGCGTCCAAGAGCAGCGCCACACATCACGCTTGAAGTGCATGCATGTGATTACCTCCTAATCGACGCCACGGAGGAGCGTCCGCAAGTGGCATTTGCTAGTAGCGGTGGTAGACTGGTAGTAGTGTTCTTGCGTAGAAAAACCGCCTCAAGGTTGTGCTGAGCGATTGGCAGAGCTCTCTCACCTGAAAGTGCTGTGAGTTGGGCAGAGTCACATAATGTATACATGCGCATGTACATTATTCAGCTATAATACCAGATCGGATCATTCCTTAGTACATGGAGGCTACCACAGGTTGTGAGGTGTTTCTGTACCTCGCACGGCATGACTTAAGGTCAAGGGTACACCGAGGGAGTGCAAGTCGAAGCGAGCTGTCGTCCACACCCTTGCTGTCAAGTCGCAAGCCACCATCGGAGACCGTCCCCGGCCCCGACTCACCTCTCGGTTGTCAGCTTTTTGCTGCTGTGTATTTCTCAGCTACCGACTTCTCGTATTCAAATTGGGGACTTTTCCTGACTAGTATCAATAGTGAGAATGCCCAGGACAGCTCGCAAGCGTCGGCCGTTGTGAGCTCGCCTATCTCGAGAGGCTACCAAAACGATTCTAAGACAATCCTACCAGTCAAACGGCGGACCCGACATATTCACCTGCCCACCATCACGGCACGCACGGAGCCGTCCGTCTTGCCAGCTGCCTGTGGCGCGGAACCTTCTTGCAACGGGCGTCCTATTGGTGATACCCACATACAGACCCACTAGGGGATCTTCATTGAAGTCCTTGGGACGTCCCCGTGCGCGTTGGCGGAGTTCCAAGCGACTGGACACTCTTCTTCTGCCTTGCCGCCCTTCAGCAGCCTAGCTGCGTCGCCCAGAGCGCCGGATCCCTCTGCACCGTTCCTCGGGTTATTATTGCGTTATTGTACCCTTCCCTGATCCTCGGGTTTGGAACTTCCACACAACCCTCGCCGGATTCTTCTTTCTACCACGACCTTTCTGGAAGGGTGCATTTGGGCATGTTTTAGCAGCCATGTCGTCGGGAGCGCAGGACGACTCGTCGCAGCAGCCGGCTGCCGACCGCTCGAGCAGACGACGCAACAGTTTCAGCCGCGCTTTGGACAGATTCAAGACGGCCTTCACCCGGAGAGGTTCCAACAAGGCAGTGCCTACAACATCCGGATCAAATGCTCCCATAGCACAGACGACCACTGTACCCGGACCTGCTGTCGAGGATGCCGGCGTCGCTTCAGCATCGACTCTACCCACCGGAGCAACCACCGAAGTCCAAACCGTAGCCCCCGTGGCATTGGAGCCCCCACTGGAAGTCCAGGAAAGTGCATTGGACGACTTCGACGACAGCGAGGAACCCATACTGCCCGTGGACATTGGCGCCACTCGAACAGGATTATCGGAGGAGAAAGCCAAAGCGTTGTTTGAGAGATATGGCTTGAGATACGCTGCTGCCAAGCGAGCACAATCGGAGCCGCCCAGTAAGATCAGACGCGTGGAACGACCAATTCGCATCAGACTACACTGGACTTGCGAACATTGCAAGACTTCATTCGGCCACGAGAAAGTCTGCACTTCTTGCGGACATAGTAGATGTGGCGACTGCGTTCGGTCGCCGCCGCAGCGGGTCTTGCGCTTATTGGAAAAGTCAAAGAAAGACAAGGAACTCCAGGAGATTCATAAGCACGCTGCGAGTGCATCGCCAGAAGACGACACGGTACCAGGACTTTCGACTACCGTCTTGACGGAGAAGGTCTCGATCGCACCACAGCCTGAGGCGAGCTCCGCCACTGCTCAGCCGACACACGAGATTCACAGCAAGGCCAGACCTCTCAGATTCATCTACACTATCCATCCAGCATATTTAGGCGGCCGTGTTGGCGGCATTGAATTATACCAACAGAAGCCCGGACAATCACAGGAGCGCAAACCGGATGTGCCTGCACCAACCGTGCAACGTGTCTTCAAACAGCCGCGTCAGAGAGTACGATGGACTTGTGACAGATGCGATTCGCTCTTTATTCAAAGAGATACGTGTTCAAATTGTCATCACCAGAAATGCGAGGACTGCATAAGGCAGCCGTAAGTACAAGATATCGCTTTGCCAAAGTGAAGCCTGACTAACATTTTACCACAGTCGAAAACGAGAGAAGCGCCCTCTAGACCCCTCTGTCCTGGCTTCGGTTGAGTCGAGACTCCACGGACATGGATCAACACCACTCATCGCAGCCTAATAACACCGGTTGTGCCACTTCGCACGAGGTACCTACGACCTCACCTTTGCATCACTTCGCATAAAGGTGCCAAAGCACCATTCACCATTCGCCCATCTTTCATCAATGATACCATCCGGAATTGCAGGCTTTGTGTTTTTTTTTTAAAGAGTAAACTGGAGCACCGGACCAGTGCTTGCCTCATTTTCCCGCACCTGCGATACTTCTTCGACAATACCACGACTTTTTATGATTCTGGAGATTTACGGCGGACAGCGTCCGCATTTATTGTTTTTGAAGCGCTGAGAAGAGACGACGACTTTGCAAAGAATGGCGGCTTTGAATTTGCCGAAGGAAAGGATTCTCAGATTGAGATTGAGCATACAGAAACCCAGGAAGGCTTATGTTTTCTTTCTCTGATCATGAGCTAAGGCATTTGGTCGGTCGTTTTGCTAGCATTTTATTACACAATTGAAGACTTGAGGATGTTCGGGCAGTCAGCTTAACAAGGGCACCTGACCCGACCTACCTCCATCAAACATTATTTTATCAACATCTCCCTTGAACTTTGAGAAGAACATTCTCAAAGACGTTTGAGCTCCCAGTTATATTCAACCTCGCCATTCTCCCAATCAATCCCAACAACTTTCCGAAAGCTCACGCAACCCCAAAGAAAGACCCTCTCCACCATGTCTTACCTCCCATCACATGCCACATGCCACGCCTCCAAGCCGCACTACTGTACTTCTCCCGCTCTCCGCTCTGCTCGCTTACATACGTACCTCCTACATATGCTGCCTTTGCCTTTGCCTCATGCATCCACCTCATACTACGCGAGCATACCGCGTCTGCACCGCATGTGGCATCATAGTTACCCCAAGCGCCCCATCGACCGATGCAATGTCACCTCCTAGACCGTGTAGACTTTACCTGCCAGCACCTTCGCCACGCCGCCATGTGCCGCTGCTACTTCTTACTAAATTCCTGCTACTACTACTCCTGGCGGCCACGCACGCATATTGCATAGCACTACTGCGCAACATGCATTCGCTTAGGACGCCACATGAAAACGTTTTCATTTATTCCGTGATTCTTCCTTCGCCACGCGCAAAACACGAGGCAAGAAAAGCCTAAACCATCCATCCGCGCAACTGCAAGACCACGCTACGTGGCGTTTGCCGTACTGTGTTTGCGTACGCCATTAACACGCCGGGCCGCGTGCGGTCTTAGAGTTTCCGTTCAAGCATCGCCGTGCGTAGTTGTGCCGTGCCGCGTCCTGGGGCCTGCCTTCGTGCTGCCTTGTTCTGGAAATCAGCCCCGTCCCTCCTATTCCTTGCGACTCCTGGACCTTGGACTTGGTGCTACCTCCCGTGCTACGTGTAGGACCGGGTGGCGCTCCCCGATCCCCGAAAACAGACACGCCGGGAGAAATGTGGCTGGGGGGCGAAGGCGAACTACTGTGCCGCTGTGCGTTGTTTCCGACGGAGACTACTGCTTTTATGGTTTTGTGCGAGGCGCGCCTCGTGGGCCGCACGTGGATTTTTAGTGTTGGGATGCCATGTGCGGTCCGGAAGGGTTACCTCCTTACCTTTCTACCTCCTACCTTTGGTGCGGTTTTGGGAGGGAATTGGTGGGGTGGAGTGCTGTGGAGCTGGAGGCGCGGGTGGCTTGATATTATGACGGGATATTGGGCTGAGTTTCTTTGGTTTGGGTGTTTGGTGCGACGCTGGGCTGGATTGATGGTGAGATGAAATTGAGTGAGGCATTTATTGGTTTGTGGCACTCAAGATGTACTTGTATTATTGTAGTAGGAGTCGTTAATACAGAGCGGTAACTTGGGAGGTAAGCTGGCATGGCTTGTCGAAGACTTGGGTGTTGGGAGTGTATCTACACTACTTTGTAGCGATGACGCCTGAATATATGGTTGGGAGCCATCAAATAAGAAGGATGATGGCTGGAGCATTGGGAACAGTGAGGTATAGTCAATCTTGAATTGTGCGTGATGTTGCGTCCTCACAAGATGTAGTGCGCTTCACGTGGTTACCAAGCGGCGGTATCTTCATCATTTCAGAATCCACTTCTGCACTTATCAACAGGGACAGCATCTGTTTATTGAGAGTCTACTCTCTGGAAATCTCCATTTGTCTATCCGCCGAGCTCGCGTCTTCAGACAACTACTGCCGATGCACACATATGCCCATGCCCATGGCGGAAGACGCTGATCATCTCTACAGCGAATTAGATTGAGATATGGGGCGTCTCGTCAGGGACGATGTCCAAATGAAGTATCTCACCGTGGCTAGTCAATCACAATGAACGTGAAACCGGTCCACCAGAGCGACATTATTAGACATGGCTACGTTGTCGGAGCCTTGTCCGGCGGCTCACAGGTGGTGACGCTCGAGGTGCTTATCATTTCGTTATCGGAGCTTTGGATCATGAGGATGATCGGCTGGGCCAGCAAACCCTACGCCGCTTTCAAGAGCTTCAGACGGTGATGTTCTGAAGATGATATGGCCCAAGCGATACGAAGTGGTTGCCAACATGCAACAGCACTTCGCTGAATGTCCCTAACACATGGCGTTCGCTGTCAAAAGCACGAAAGTATTAGTTCCTGGCGATCATCACAAGGTTACTCGGCTGTGCGGTCATGTGCGGCGTCTTGAGAGAAAGATCTACCTGTTTGCGAGGCATCCACGCAGCGCCTAGTCATGCCTCAAAGACGTTCGAATTCTTGTTATAAAAGCGTTGGACAAGTCTTTTGCTTGATTAAACATCTGGCTCGTATGCCTGGTGTATATATACGTGCTCAGGGTCATATCCGTTGCGGCAACGGGAGTGATCCTTCCAGCATTCCCCAGGGGCGGGGCCTATGAGATGAGCTCATCGAAGCACGAAGTGCAAAGATCCTTACACCAGCCAACCATCGCGCCGCATTCCTCATCGTGAACGCCTCTCGACTTTTCTTACGCTGCACTGAATTATCATATTGCTCTTCAATCAATGGTCCAGCCATCCACGGCAGGCTCAACCACCGCCAACCGATACTGCTCACGCGATTAGGAAGCTTGCCAAATCGTCGGTGACAGCTCTGTCGGTTGCTGTGCTCGCGAAGCGCATCTTCCCTTTATCCTTCTCCAACAATACCACCGAACTCTTAGTCTCCCACCTCATTTTCTGGTTCCTCTGCATTCAGCAGCATCACATCAACAAAAATGAAGTTCGGCCAGAACCTCCCTCATAATCAAGTCCCGGAATGGGCATCCTCCTACATCGACTACAAGGCGTTGAAGAAGATCATCAAGTCGGCAAAAAACGAGACCCGCGAGGGCGAGGATGCGGACTTGGCCAGTACGACGATGCGGTGAGACGAGTATCACCATTGACGCGGAAAACCTAACCACCGTTCAGGCTTCTTCTTCACGCTTGACCGCCAACTAGAAGACGTCGACACTTTCTACAATCGCAAATACGCCGAGTTCTCTCGCCGCCTCCGCCTGCTGTACGAGCGCTATGGAATGTCCTCTAAGCTCCCTGACGCCCTGGACAAAGACGAAATGCAAGATTTGATGGGAACACTGCTCGAGTTGAGGGGACAATACCGCAAGCTGCAATGGTACGGCGAGGTCAACCGGAGAGGCTTCGTCAAGATCACAAAGAAATTGGACAAGAAGATTGAATCCTCGTCAGCTCAGAGTCCCTACCTCAGCACAAAGGTCGATCCGAAGCCTTTCGCGACCAACAACAAGCTGACACTGGACATGCGCGCGATCAATGATTGGCTCTCGGCACTTAACGAGGCTCGACCAAAAGACGATGCTAGTTCAGTACACTCTGGAGCTTCGGGATCGCTGCATCGGGTTGCATCGCGTAATGCGCTTAAGATTCCTCCGGCAACGATCGAGAACCTCGACGTTGCTATCCGCGGTGACGATACCCTTAGCATGTCAGAGCTCACAGAAAGCGCGCTTTCAAACTCTTCTGCAAATGCTCGCAGGAAGTTCCTTTTGGATTTGCTACAAAGAGCTATCTCTTTCCGAGCATGGCGTTGCATCGAAGCGCTTTTGAAGCAGCTGCCGTCGATTGACCAGGACGACGAGATCAACAAGCGCAATTGCCTGCACCGCTTGTTGATCGCAATCGGTCGCTCACGAGCCATGGAGGATTCCAACCCTGCAAACGGCATCACCAACATGGTCAGAGCGCCTGTATACATCAATGCCGCCGAGGCGCCAACTCATGGACCCGATACATTCCAGGTGATGGAGCGCGATCCTGCAACTTCACTCGGCAAGGATGACCCTGCGATTAAGGTCTTGGTGTTCTTGCTGGAGCGTCTGTCACCAGAACAAAGATCGGCTACCGCCGCCAAGGATGTGTACGGACGTATCCCTCTTCACTACGCTGCCCAGTATGGCCTTGTTTCTGCAACACAACAGCTCACGAAGCACATGCAAGAATGGCAGCTCTTTGACGTGTCTGGTGGTATTGATTCTGCGGGATGGCAGGATCTCGAAGGCTATGCGCCTGTGCATCTTGCTGTCATTGGCGGACACTACAGAACCACCAAGGCTCTCCTTCTGGCCGAGGACGAATATGGACACAACGAGGAAATCGCCCGCGCACGCAAGTTTGTTGACAAGAGTGGTGCATCTTTGGAGCTTGCAACTCACCGCCGGTATCACAAGATCATAGAGCTTCTTGTGGATGCCGGTGTTGATGTGAACTATCGCGACCAGCAAGATGAGACCGCACTCCACATTGCTGCGCGCTTTGGGTACACCGAGTGCGCCGAGATTCTTCTCAAAGCACCCGGCGTCGACTGTGAGATTGCAGAGAAGACTTTTGGTTGGACGCCGCTTTTCATAGCATGCGTTGATGGCCACCTACCAGTAGTCGAACTGCTCATCGAAGCTGGTGCGAACCCAACCAAGCCCGACGCATCGGGATGGACACCGCAAGAGCATGCTGCTCTCAGAGGCCATATCGACATTGCGAGAAGACTTGCACAAATCACACCGGCGCCGAAGGTCCACGAGGGTCCTGAACTTGCTACCAAGCCGGTCCAGCCAGCCGACTCGACACCACTTGAGGACCGTCGCTCAAACGCCGTATCGAAGGAAGTCAGTTCAGTCCAGAGAGTCCCCGAGCCTCTCAAAGAATTCGGTCATCGCTATCTGAAAGACGAGGCTATGGTACTTGTCAGCTTGGGATCTATGGATACCCGCAAGAACCTTCCACCAGTCAGCCTGGAGAACATTCCGCTCACTGACGTCCATGCCACGCAGCTCGACACTGCGCTCTCGGTGGTTGTTTCAGCGCAAGGCGCAACAGGCGAACCGACTGTCATCGATCTGCCAATCCAGGAGAACATCAGCACATCACCTGTCACATTTACCACCAAGGATCCTTCCAAGGTCAAGCTGTATTTCGACCTCATCCCAACCTACTCTGGTTCCACAAACAAGGTGATTGGCCGTGGCGTCGCGCTTCTGTCCTCCATCAAGCAAACCGTCGGATCCAAGCGCATGCTGTTGCAGGGCGACCTGAGTGTTCCGATCGTGGCCGCAGATACGCTCGATCTTATTGGGTCCATCAACTTCAACTTCCTCGTCATCACCCCCTTCCAGCATCCAAACATGGCGATTTCCGAAGATCAAACTTACTGGAGGAGCACATCCACACAGGTCTTTGGCCACCGCGGACTGGGCAAGAACATGGCGTCGAAGACTTCGCTCCAGCTCGGAGAGAACACCATCCAATCATTCATCACGGCAGCCAATTTGGGCGCATCATACGTGGAGTTCGATGTCCAGCTCACGAAAGACCTCATCCCTGTGATCTACCACGACTTCCTGGTCAGCGAGACCGGCGCCGACGTCCCCGTTCACAGCCTGACACTCGACCAATTCCTTCACGTCAACCAAGACACCCCGCGCAGCACCTCGCCAGACCCCACCAACAGCAACAGCAGCAGCGACGAAAGACCCGCTCTCCGCACCAACCGCTCCTACTCCCTCGGCGGCGCCAACGAAGACCACCGCACCGACATGCGCGAGCGCATGAAACACACCCGCGACTTCAAAACCAAAGGCTTCAAAGGCAACGTGCGCGGCGAATTCATCCAATCCCCCTTCGCGACCCTGGAAGAAATGTTCCGCAAAATCCCGCAAGACGTCGGCTTCAACATCGAGATGAAATACCCCATGCTGTTCGAAACCGAGCTCGAGGGCATGGACAGCTACGCCACCGAACTCAACAGCTATGTCGACACCATCCTGCGCCTCGTCTACGACATGGGCCAGAAGCGCAACATCATCTTCTCCTCTTTCAACCCGGACGTCTGCCTTCTCTTGTCTTTCAAACAGCCCTCCATCCCCGTCCTCTTCCTCACCGACGCCGGCGCCTCGGAAGTAGGCGACATCCGCGCGTCCTCCGTGCAAGAAGCCGTGCGCTTCGCCAGCCGCTGGAACTTGCTCGGGATCGTCGCCGCCGCCGATCCGCTCGTGCTGTGTCCCAGGCTCATTCGCGTGGTGAAGGAGAGCGGGCTGGTTTGTGTTTCGTACGGCGCGTTGAACAACGATATCCATAATAGCAAATTGCAGGCGCAGGAGGGAATTGATGCCGTTATCGTTGATAGTGTTTTGAAGGTGCGCAAGGGTTTGACGGATGCTGAGGCTGTGAGGGCGCAGCAGGGCCATGCCAAAGGCGTGTCGGTGTTGGCGAATGGAGTCGCGGAGGTGAAGGTGTAGATTTAGGCGGATGATGGGGTTTGATGAACTTCCAAGAGGAAATGAGTCTTGGAGGGATTATGGAAAAAGAGAAATGCATGCATTATTGTAACGGCCGAAGGCATTGTCATATACAGCGGGAAACAATTGAGTTTCTGCGTTCTTGCTTCACTTAAGGTATGCTTCGCGCGTACACATGGAAATGCGAAGTCTTAAAACAAAGCAGAATAGCGACTAGAAATTACATGCTGCGTACAAATGCGCGGCGGGGGGTATCAAATACTTCTTCTGTTTCATCAAAGCCATAAACATGTCTCGTTTCCCTTCTTTCCTTCCGACCTTGGACGCGCATGCGCACACATCATCCCCTCTTGGGCGGCGGAGGCCTCATCACTCTCAACAAAGACGGAATGCGGTGCTTCTTGCTCAGGCCAACACGGTACGGGGCGGGCGATGAGTTTTTGATGGGCGAATGTGTGGTCGGGCTGGTTTTGGTTGGCTTGGAAGTTGGCGCGGCTGTGCTTTCTTTTGCGAGATTTTGCTTTTCGGGGGAAGGCGTTGGGATGTTTGAGGCGATGGTTGTGGCGGTTGGAGTGGTTTCTTTGTCTGTTGTTTCGATTGAGGTCGCTGCGGCGGGTTCTTCCTTTGCAGGCTCTTGCGCTTCTTCTTCTTCTTCTTCTTCCTCGATTTCTTCGTTGGGCACATGGTTCTTAGATTCGGTCTTGTTTGTGGTGGCAGCGCTTTCCTCGACTGCAGGCACAGTGGCAGCAGATTTCGGAGGACGGCCTCTGCGCTTCTTGGGCGGCTGTTCTGGCATATCTTCGCCATCATTCTCGTCCACAGCACCTTTGGCAATGGTCTTCTGTGGACGATCGGCAATGGCATTGGTCGTACTCTTAGGTGGCCGACCTCTGCCTCGCTTTTTGATGGGCTCCCCCGGCGGTGCTGGGTCGTATGAAAGCTCGTCTTCCTCATCGTCAGGAATGACGATCTTCCTTCCACGTCGAGATGTTGCAGGAGTGGCCTCGTTCTTGACGTCTCCAAGAGCAACAGCAGACTTTCTAATGGCTTGCTGCTGACTCAGGCTTGGAGACTGTTGTTTGCCTCTGAAGTCGACGTGATCTTCGAAGATAGTGGTAAAGCTTCGCTTCGACTTGGATGTGGACTTTGTTCTCGGTTCCTGTTTGGTAAAGCTGGTATCGTCGCTTGGAGACTCGTGGCTGGACTGAGAAGCAGTTGCGACCGGTTTTGCGGGAGTCAGCTGCTGTGGTTGCGACTTCACGATGGCAGGAACCTCAACCACGGGCGATGGCTTCGGTGGCGCCACTAAGATCGTGGTATCGTCATCTCCCTCAGGCGGTGCACAAGTTTCCGCAACAGCTGGGTCCGGATCGTTCGAAAGCCTACTGATCCCTGATCTGTCTTTCGTTGAAACTGCTTGTTGCTCTGTAGACACTCCCAATTCGTCATGCATAGATGCCAGAACGATTCCTGTTGACTTGGCGCGTTTGGTTCGAGCTGCCTTCTCAGGGACGACGGAATAGTCGATTTCTTCCGCAACATGAGTCGTCCGCCTTCTGCTGGGCCTTGGCTTGTAGCACTCCCTTGGCAGGCCAACGGCAATGTCATCTGAATTCAGTGGTTCACTGGATTCCTCTTGTACTTTTCGTTTGCGACCACGGCCTGACTTCTGTGCACTTGCCGCAGAATCTGCGGCTGATTCTTCAAGTAACGGCGCTTTAGCTCCACCAGTAGCGATCTCAACAGTCGGACTGGATTTTGGCGCGACAGCGCCTTGGTTCAACACGCTAGTATCCGCAGATGTGTGACCCATAGCAGAGGTTTCATTGGAGTCTGGCACGGTACTGCCGTGGAGGCCGTGTCGGTCGTCCTCGTGACCAGTTGTTTGCTGGCTCCCCGGGTTTGCGTACATCTTAGCCACAGCTGTCGGGTACTGCACATCCTGTACGCGATGGCTCTTGGCGGATTCGGTTGCATCCGAGGCCGACCAAGGAAACGATGAGCTTTTTGCAATGTCGGTGGATTCGACAAGTTTGATCCTACCCGGAGAGCTTGTGTCTTTGGATGGCCTGCTTCGTAGAGCTTGTTCAAGCATGCGATCGTGGGATGATTCGTTATCAGGTACAGTGCTGCCGCTTTCTCTGAACATTGCAGGCTCGTGGTTGATGAAGTCGTCCTGGATGGATCCAGTAGGCAATACACCAGAACTACCCAATCTCGAATGATCAGAAAACTTCACAGGAGTTGAAGTATTAGGCATGACGGCGTCTTCGCCAAAACGAGCCAAGAATTGGTCCCGCTCCTGGTTCGATGAAGAAGGTTTCTTCGTTGAATATGTTGTCAGGGTCTTGCTTCGTGCTACACCCTGTTTTGGTGTAGCAGCTGAGTCTACACTGGTTACGAGCGAATGTCGGCGTTTATCGCCACGCGAAGTCGGCGATGCTGCCTGTACTGTGGGATTGTTATTTAATCGAGGGTGCTCACTCGAGTCTCCGCATAGAATCCGCTGAGCGTCGTCGATCTGCATTTGGAGGCGTTCTACGGCGAGATTTGGTCAGAAAGTAACAAAATTTGTCCATGAATACAACGTACGTGTTGACCCAGTGCTCTGATAAGGGTCACCCGTCCCGTCTATGAAGGGGATTCCTGGCGCTGGCTCGCCACTCGAACCGGACAAGCTGTTGCCATTTGAGTCGTCGTACACAATGTCGTCATCGTCATCCTCCGAGTCGTTCAGTATTTGAGGTGGCATTGTGCATCACGGAATGCTAGAGTACTTGTATAGTTGAGCGATGGTATTCATAGGCACCAATACAGAGGTGAAGAGTGGAAAGCACGACGGCGCGCCTCCGTGTCCTAAAAGAGCTTAGTGTCTTCACGCTCTCACGTGATATGCTGGAAAGTCGTCTGTACATGGGCAACCACTATTTTACAACAGACAGAGAGAATGACCATAAGAACTAAATTCATTCAATGCTGGTCAAGACATAGGAAAACTAGTCATTTCCGAGCCATTCTACGCAATGTACTGTGCCACGACGATGGTACATAGGCGTCAGCAATTTATTCCAATCTATATGGCATGTTCTCTTTGTCAATCCCTGTGCTGTACAATAACAATGACCTTTATGTCCCACAATGTCGCCAGCCAGCCCTGATTTCTTTGGGTATACCCATGCCGCCATGCCCCTGTAAATTTGCAGACCAAATCATTTCATCGTGCCCCCTAAAATTTCGCCACACACTTATTCCCACTTCGTGCCCTTCAGTCTCTGCATCAAGTAGTCGACCTCAACAATCTTCGTGAGAGGGATGACGTGGTCCTTGTACATGGCGACCACGGCATCGACATCGACCTTTGGAATACCACCTTCGCTGCAGAAGTTCGGGTCCTGGCCGTAGGTGTTGGCCTTGAGCCTTAATCTCTCCAGCACCTGCTTCTCGACTGCCGCGTTCGTGATGGCATCGTCAATACCTTTCGTGTCGTGCGCCTTGATAAGTGCGACGAACTTCTCGGGATCAGACTGGAATTTGGATTCGGCAACAAATTTTCCAAAATGGATGCGTCGACTCAGCGATTGGAGAGTGTTGACATCGGCGGTTGCTGCACTTCCGTAGTTCTCCTGAGAATCCGAGCGTTCCTCACGGTCGAATTTGGCGCAGGCTGAGGGCAGGATATCCTTGACATAGCGTTGCTTGAGCTCCCCATTGACGTTGACGTCGTTGTCCCAGAGAATCTTCGGGTATTTCAATTCTTTAAGGATCGGGGTCTGCATAGCATCCGGGAAGAAAGGGTACTCATCCGGGCTTTGGTAGCGGCGGATTTTGGATTGCATAACCTCTTGCTCGCGCAACACCCATTCGGAAAAGCTGAGGTCTGATCCAGGGATAGAAATTGCTCCAGGCTTGTAAATAGTCTCATTGTAAGGAAACTGTACCCGCTCGATGAGGTGGAACAGAACGGTGTCTTCTAATCTGATCAATTGGAAGCGAATGTTGGCCAGGTCCAGGGCCTTGCTGGCATCGTTGATATCAATTGCAGTATCCATATTTACCAGCAAACGTCTTCAGGTCCGTGTTTGTGAGTGAAGATGTTTGTATCACAGTGCTGTAGTCAGATGCTCGTGGTCATCCCCAAGCCATGACTGTTCGGCGCACCAAGCAGCGCGGAACTTCCCATCTCCGGCTGAACGTTGGTGACTTGTGATCTAGATGGACGTTGCACGCGATCAACAAGTCAACACATCCACTTTCACGACTTCCTGTCCGTCCCTCAGAGACTTGCACTACCGACCCTAGTTATGCTTCGATAAATCATTCAATCAGTGCGCTCACATCTGGCATGTCTGACCGCCGTGGACGAAGCACATCCCCTCGCCGGAGGGCGAGGGCTCAGAGAACTGCCGACGATGACGAAGAATCATTTGTGAATGTATGTGCTACAGAGTCGGGTAGCTATATGGGCGCTGACAGACATCAAGACCCGCCAACTAGAGGCTCTCGGCCGTACTGTTCATGCGACCGCCAGCCAACTTATTTCCTCCAACTTCAGCGGAACCGACTCTGGAATCCACGAATCCTACCACTCTGCGCTTGGCCACATAAACCGGTCTATGCAAAGGCCGTCGATTCAGCGCTCTGTTTTCAACCTCGCAAAGGCCAACCCGCGCGAGCTCATACGTTCGCACTTCAACACCACCGAGATCGAACACCGCGCAATCACATACATCCCGGACGACTTGTTGCGAAACGTGAAGGAGACTTCCAGCCCATTCAGCCTGTTCGAGGGCTTCCAAGCAAGCTTACCGGAAGACGATGTATCAGAGAAGCGGAAGAGGCATGGGAAACATGGATCCAAAGCGCAAAAGCTGCTGGATGCGCCAGAGGAGGAACATGGCCAGCCAAAGTTGGCAAAGCTCAAGAAGCTGAAGCAAAAATCAGACCACAGACTTGAGATGATGGGAATACGGAAGACCATGTGCGCGAGCGAGATCAAAGAAATTGACACCAAGATCGCAAACCTGAACACCATGCGCAAAGTTGTGCTGGACCGTCTAGCTGGGCTTGAGCAGGAGGAGCACGATTTGGAGCAGGAAGTTGGCAATCTGGCCGAAAAGCTCGAGGTCTTGCAAGAAGAGCTGGAAGATACCGCAGTACTGGATGGAAAAACTGCTGCTGCAGGAGAGGCTGCCTCAGAGCCTACCGAGGCCGGCGAGCAAAGCCCAGACATGAACGCTTCTTTCATGTCAGAGTCGATCTATGGAAAGCTGCCGAAGGCTGAGAGCAAGGAGACGCCCAAAGCGAAGCGTAGAAAGGCCCCGCGTACACCACGCAAGGTTTCTATGCCTGTCTTGCATGAGCACATGCAGCCTGGCTCTAAGATTCGCGAAATGCCAGCACACAACGACATGATCACTGCACTCGATTTCGATGCTCCCTTCGGAACCATGGTTACAGCAGCTTTGGACGACACAGTTAGAGTCTGGGACCTCAGCGCGGGCCGCTGTATGGGTATGCTAGAAGGACATTTGAGCAGTGTACGATGCTTGCAAGTTGAGGACAACTGGGTTGCGACTGGATCGATGGATGCTTCAATCAAACTTTGGGATCTCAGCCAAGCCGACTACATACCACCACCGCCACCAAGTGCTGGATCCAAATCCTCTGTTTCGGACGACCATGAGGAGCCGTCTGCAACTGGAGGGGATCTTTTTGGACCCATCCCTGAAGAAGAGCCTACCCAACAACCAGCAGTACACGGTAATGCCATGGAAGATTGCCATGTGCTCTCGCTTTCAGGACACGTTGCCGAAGTCACAGCGCTTAACTTCCGAGGTAACACGCTTGTCAGTGGCAGCGCGGACAAGACGCTCCGACAATGGGATCTTGAGAAAGGAAGATGTGTGCAAACACTTGATGTGTTGTGGGCAGCGGCACAGCCTACGAACGTCAACAACGGCAGTGCAACAACAGGCAGTGCTGACAGCTGGTGGCGCCCAACGGCTGGCAGGTTGCCGGCTGCTGAAGCAGACTTTGTTGGCGCTCTTCAAGTCTTCGAGACCGCACTGGCTTGTGGTACAGCTGACGGTATGGTCCGTCTCTGGGATCTGCGTAGTGGAATGGTGCACAGGAGTCTTGTCGGACATACAGGTCCTATCACTGCGCTGCAATTCGATGACGTCTATCTTGTCACTGGCAGTCAAGATCGCAGTATCAGAGTAAGTTCTCCTTCTACCGTCAATTGATCGTCAGTGCTAACGCTCCATCAGATTTGGGACCTTCGAACTGGCGGCATTCACGACGCTTTTGCCTACGATCAGCCCGTTTCATCGATGATGTTCGATGCTCGACGCATCGTGAGTGCTGTTGGTGAGGACGTTGTCAAGGTGTACGACAAGGCCGAAGGCCACCAATGGGACTGCGGGCCAGGCGTCGACATCAGTGAAGGTTCACCAAGGTCTGCAGCCATCGAAAGAGTCAAGATCAAGGACGGCTACATGATAGAGGGACGCAAGGATGGTATCGTCGGTGTTTGGTCTTGTTGATCCAAGCTGCTGGGATACATCAAAATCGCGGTCAGTGATGAAAGCTTTGTATAATTGGAGCGATGCGACGGCGTGTGTAAATTTTGTACTATTGACAGCGTGTGAATATATGATACTTTCTACCTTCTACGTACCAGCAAAGATAGGGGCCGCAACATGTGCCTCCATCTTCACTCATGACTTCTGCTCGCGGTCAAAACTCGACTCTGATCTCTCCGCCTGCACTCACCACATCCCAAACAATCACCTTCACCTCAACCTCACAACCACATCACCTCCACGACATACCAAACAACCATTCTCATCCTACACACACACCCAGACCCATTCACACATCATCAAACCGATCCGCAACAATGTCCCTCTCCGCGCGCGACGTCGAGGTACTGTGCGCCATGTGCAAGTCTCTGAAGTCCAAGCCAGAGGTATGGGTCTATACTCGCCATCAGTCAAGACCCAGCATCCGCTCACTGACCTCTTTCCGACAGACCGACATGGACAAGTTCGCCATACTCGCCGGCTTCTCCACCCCGGCTAGCGCCTATACCAACCTCCGCAAGGTGCTAAAGAAAATCATGGAGGATGGCACTGTTTCCTCCCCGGAGACGAAGAAGAAGGGCGGTGGACGCAAGCGCAAGACTGGTATGTGATTGCTTTGGCTCTATTGCTAAGTTTACAGCTCGACTAACCTCAGCACTAGACAACGGATCCGAGGAGGATGAGGAGGCTGTGGCAACGCCGTCCAAGAAGAAGGCGAGCCCAAAGAAGAAGTCGAAGGCAAGTGAGGAGGGTGAGGACGCTGAAGGGGATGTCGCGGTCAAGGACGAGGCCTAGGCTGAGGGCGGCGGCGCCGATGAGCTCGCTTGAGATCGAGGGAGAAGTACATTCGATCCCGGGTATTGTGACAACTTCAGTGAGGATTTTGGATGTTGGAATCACATTGTAGTTTAGCTTCTTTCACATGCCCGAGAACGGCGGCAGTCATGTTGAAACCTAGTTCATCATACCTCACTTTTCTTTTGGCTTATTCCCACTGCCACAATTCCCCTCTTTTCGCGTTCTCGCACTCCAGCCCTTTCCGAACACAACCTCACTCCAGGACAACGTCGCAGCAGTATACCACGTGAGCTCTCCTGTCCCGCCAATACAAGCAAACCCCTCTGAATCAACTCCCAATCGAACCATCCCAACATCATGGCCTCAAAAGCTTCCACCACATCCTACACTGAGCGCGAGCTCGAGGTGCTCCGCATCATGCACCGCTGCTTGAAGTCCAAGCCAGACGTACGCAATGCTCAACTCCACTCGCATCTTTTGCTGACTGGTAACGCTTCTCAAGGTTGACATGGACAAATTCGCCGCCGAGTCTGGATTCAATGGCGTCAAGAGCGCCCGCGCTTATCTCCACCGCCTGCTCAAGAAGCTGACTGGCTATGAGGATATGCCGGCCAGTGCAACTCCAGTGAAGGGAGACGAAGGCGACGAAGTTGCCGAGGACACTCCTGCTGCCGGCAAGAAGAAGGGTGGAGGTCGCAAGCGCAAGACTGGTATGCCCGTGGACAATCCGCCCTTACCTTCATTCGTGACTGACAGCGAGCGTAGACACTGCCGAGGGCGAAGACGCCGATACACCGTCAAAGAAGAAGGCTATTCCGTCCAAGCGCAAGACTAAGACCACATCAGAGGGCGAAGAGGCGGAGCTGCCGGTCAAGAAGGAGGCTGATGAGGATGATGCTGGTGAGGAGGCTGCCTGATCCAGCTTATTCCAAGCAACAGCCCGCGGCCTGTGGATTATTTCGCGGATCAAGAGTCGGGCGAAAGACGAACGGAGTTCTCAACACGTTCAATAAATCGTTGACCCTTAGCGGCCTGTTGCAGCTTGAGCTTTACTTCATAAAATCCATGAAATCCAGTCCAAATCCTGAGCTTGTGGGGGCTTCTGACTTCTTGTTCGCCAGCAAAGCTTGAAGGCTTGCGTGCTTCACTCGAGCCTTTCTGCGCGCAGCTGGTTTGGCCTGTGTTGTCTCCAGCGTCTGCTCCTTTGATGGTGGCGCTGAGGATGAAGCTGGAGTTGAGGTTGAGGTTGACTTTTGCTCTTCCGTTGTACTTGGAAGCGCGACAGTAGGTTTTGACTGTTTGATACCAGCATTCTCCCGTTTCATCGTTTTGAATCTCTTCTGGAGAGCAATGGTATTCTCTGTGCCGCAAGCGAGACACTTAACACATTTTGTAGTTGTACTTGCGGCACCGAGGCGTTGCTGGCGGGTTTGTCTATGTTCCCTAGATCGCACAGACTCACATGACCACCCGATAATGAGAACGCGGCTACAAGTCTTGCAGACGTTCTGGTCATTCGTCTCTACTTCCTGCAAAGCAGCTGCGTTTCGTTTGGTGGCACGTAGGAAAGACGAGGTAGGTGGAGAGGACACCGTCAGCAACTCTGACGCCTGTTCAAGAAAACGCAGCCTCGCGCCTTGGTCTGTGGAGACCATAGTCGGTTTTCAAATCGCGTTGCTCGAGTACCACAACTGAAGATCGTAGAGAAGATCCTGGTGAATGTTCACTTCCAAAAAAGTCTGGTCATGTGAGGCGAGGTCATCGGCGGGGCTTCCCGCTTGGGCGCGTCGCGGGCTCCAACTTCCAATGCTGCCTCGACTCGAGCTCCTTCACAACGATGTAGGCCCACGATATAGCGTTGTCCTCGAGGATACGCTTACAAGAAGAATACAATCATGGCCACAGAAGTCGAGCTCAGGGAGGAGAATGGCGTCCGACTCGCAATCGAAGGCTGCGGCCACGGCACCCTTCACGCCATCTACGCCTCGATCGAGCAGTCTTGCAAGGTCAAAGGATGGCCCGGAGTCGACCTCTTGATCATCGGCGGCGATTTCCAGTCTGTTCGCAACGCATACGATCTCAACTGTGTCGCCATGCCCTCCAAATACCGCGAGATGTGCGACTTTCACGAATACTACTCTGGAGCGCGCGAAGCACCATACCTCACACTATTTGTCGGCGGCAATCACGAAGCCAGCAACTACCTATTCGAGCTGTATTACGGAGGATGGGTCGCAAAGAACATTTACTACATGGGTGCCGCAAATGTCGTGCGACTCGGCCCTCTGAGGATTGCCGGGCTGAGTGGTATTTGGAACTATTGGGACTACAGAAAGCCGCACTACGAGCGACTTCCATACAATGAGGGCGACATGAAATCCATATACCACGTCCGAGAGATAGATGTGCGGAAACTGCAGCAGATTCGGACACAAGTGGATATCGGTATCAGCCATGACTGGCCTCGAGGTGTGGAGTGGACCGGAGACCACAAGAAACTGTTCCGACAGAAGGCGCACCTTGAGGACGATGCGAACAAGAGACGTCTTGGTAGTGTTGCTGCGAAGGAGATGGTGGACTACCTCAGGCCAAAGTGGTGGTTCAGCGCGCATCTTCACTGTAAATTTGCCGGTGTCGTTGATCACAATGAAGGGGGATTGGAGACCCAAGGTGTTCCGCCACGGTTCTCTCAGGCGGTTGCCCCAGCCGCACAGCCAGTAGTAGCGAAGAATGATGCCGAGATCGATCTTGATCTTGATGACGCGCCCGAACAGACGTCTGCCGCACGCTCTGCAGGTGCCGCACCAGTAGTACCTTTGAACGCTGATGAGATTGATCTTGAGCTGGAAGATGATGCGGATGGCATTGCACCAGTAGCGCCTGGACAAGGTGCCGATGGTGTTCACGTTCCTGTTTCAAGTGACCACCAGCCAGAAGCTGCTTCCAAGACCAGCGCTGACACAGAGTCTGCGCGAGCAGCACTCCCAGATGCTTTCAAAAAGTCACAGAAGGACTTCAGCCCAATTGAAATTCCGTCGGGTATCACCAACAAAACCACGCGCTTCCTTGCACTCGACAAATGTTTACAAAATCGCAATTTCCTACAACTTATGACGGTTCCATGCGAAGGCGAAACGACCCTTGACCGACCTCTCCGACTTGAACACGACAAAGAATGGCTGGCCATCACCCGCGCCTTTGCACTTCACGAGCCCCTTCTCCTGGGTGACCCGAAATTCCACACTCCTCAAAAGAAATCACAAGCGGAATACGCCAACTTGATAGACGAATCACTGTCCTGGATCGAGAATGCCCAAACCGACTTTCAAATCCCCGACTTCGAGCAAACAGGCCCAGTCTACGACGGACAGAACTTCCGCCTGCCGCAATACGAGAGAGACGCTGGCGGATTGACGGAGTACACAAACCCGCAGACTGCCAAGTTCTGCCAGATGCTTGAAATTCCCAATCCCTTCGACATTCCTGAAGAGGAAAGACGGGCGAGAATGCAGGCCGGTCCTAGGCCTGAGGATAAGCCGTATCAAAGCGGCGGTGATAGGGGACGTGGTGGCTTCCGTGGTGGAGGGCGTGGTCGTGGCAGAGGAGGTGGTAGGGGTGGCGGTCGTGGAGGCGGTGGCGGCCATGGGGGCGGAAGAGGACGCGGTGGAAGAGGAGGGTTCAGAGGCTATTAGCATTGACTTGGGCCCTGTCAGTTTCGCAAAGAAAGATGATGATGTTTTACGTAGTGCTCCAGAGCAGCACCACAACTCTGATGTAAGAGCTGGCAACGCCATACAAGAATGGTAAGCATTTGCTTCTCCTCACAGCCCATCTCTATGTCGTTTTCTCTGTCCCGATGCCCAGGTTCCTTGCAAAGTGGTCGCAGCTCAGATCGTGGCCACCTTTATCCATACCCTGCCTGCACCGCTACCAACAGATGGACATTTTATTGTGAGGTGATTATCAACGACTTGATTGCAGAACATCAGGCTAGCTATTACACCCGCGCTTCTGTCGACAGCAGCAGAAATGGCCTGCCTTTGGCAACCGTTTGCTGTTCTTTCCAGCGCTGCACGTTTTGAAAAGAAAAGAACAGAGAAAGAAAAGCAAAAGCAAAAGCACAAGGATCCAGGCTATCCCAAAACCGAACCCCCAGAGTGCCCATCCTCACCAAAGCAGAGGTCCGAAAGAAACATCTCTCGCTAACGGCTCAAGTGAACATGGCAGCATCGAAGGCAGCATCGTCCATGTCGTCCTCTATCTCCGGCTTGAGCCCCGGCATGAGCTCAATCTTCTCGACTTGCTCCTCTACCGCAGGCTCAGAAGTGGCAGCAGTAGCATCTTTCTCATCGACCGCAGCTTCCTCTTTCTCGACATTTGGCGTACGAGCTTTTGGTTGCGGGAGGTCCGGCTCAGGGGTGGCGACAGTGGCTTCTTCATCGACCGCAGCTCTGACCTTCTTGGTCTTTGACGCGCGAGCTTTTGGCTGCTCGAGTTCCGGCTCAGGAGTGGCGGCAGCAGCATCTTCCTCGTCCGCTTGAGCTTTGACCTTTTTCTTCTGAATCTTCGGCTTACGACCCTTGCGCCCAACCTCGGGCTTAGGAGTGGGATCGGTAGCGTCTTCTTCCTCATCGGCCTCGCTTTCCTCTTTCTGCACCTTCGCTCTGCGCGCTTTCTTCTTCGGCTTCTGCTCTTCGGCATCGCTCATGGCCGCGACGTCTTGCTCATCATCGTCATCCTCTGTCCAACGATTAGCTAGGCTTCTTCAACAAGAAACTGGCATTTACAGACCCTCGCGCTTCTTGCGCTTACCGCGAGACGGAGTCTCCTTACTAGCCTTGCTCTTCGCTGGACTTTTAGCCGGCGATGCGGTGCCGCTACCGTCTCCAGCTCCAGCCGTGAGCTTCTTCTTCACGATAGTCCACGTGTCACGCGCGTATTTCGACGTTTTGAACTCGGCAGCTTGGGCAACTTGCTCCCAGTCGACCTGTTGACGATTCGTCAGACGCAGCAAAGTAAAGAGTAGTGTTGTTTGCTTCGAACTTACACTCGTTTTCGTGAGCTCAAGGACAGACTTGAGAAGGGCAATTTGGCGGTCGTTCAGATCGATTGCGTCCCCGTTGGGAGTGGCGAGGAGCTTGCTTTTGACAATGGTCCAGGTGTCGCGGGCATACTTGCCGGTTGGAAAGTCGGTTTTGCTCGCTATGCTGGTCCAGTCCGGTTTCTGGGAAGACGTCAGCGGAACTCTTCGTGCTCGAAGGAAGAAGGCGACTGAGACTAACCTCGTTCTTGGAGACTTTGATGTAGGCTTTTAGGAGATCTTGGTGCTTGGCGGATAGGGCGATAGGAGCCATGGTGGTTGCTTGTGGTGAGATGTCGATGATGATGAAGGAAGAAGAGAGGATGTTGCAAGAGTGTGAGCTAGGTTGGGAAGATGTGTTGTGTTGCAGCTGTGGAAGTGAAGCTCTTCGAGCTCCAGTATTCACATGATATCCAGAGCGCGGACCCGCACGACATCAGTGATTGAGAGTCGCTCCTGCCGTTCTCAGGTCAACTCGTTTGCATGAGCTTATGACATTCAATCTCCGCCTCCTCGACAACATCAGCGTTCACTTCCTCTCTCCCACTCACCCTCATCATCCACCAACATCACTCCCTTGACACCTAAACATTCACACCAACAACGCCTCGCCTCAGCCAGCACAAATCAATTCAAATCAATCCAATCCAATCCAATCACCAACATAGCCATGCTCACTGAACGCGAGTTCCAACTCCTCATGTTCGCCTTCCAGAACCTTAAACAGAAGCCAGACGTACTTGACCTCCCATCTCCCACCAGCAAACACCACCAGCCAACTAAACCTGCTCTTCCTCCAGATCAATTACGAAGGCATGGCCCGCAGCGCCGGCCTCAAAGGAGCCAAATCCGCGCGCGACAGCTTCAACGTCGTCTACAAGAAGCTCGTTGCGTCCAACGCTAGCAACGACAAGTCACTCGCTGCCAATGCGTCTGCTTCTGCTCCGCCAAACAAGAAGCGCAAGGCCGGTACGTCCTGGCGTGGCCGCCGGTTTCTCTCTGCCACTACCATCTCAGCTGATGCGATCTACTTGCTAGAATCCGTCGAGAACGTTGACGACGAAGACGACGATGAGAAGGTCGCTCCCCTCGCTCCGCCGGCCACTCCGGCCAAGAAGAAGGCTGCGCCGCGCAAGACCAAGGTCAAGAACGAGGAGAAGACTGCTTCCACTGCCGACGATGATGCCCTCTTTTAAGAAAACAAACCTCAAAGGTATGTATGCGGTGCTTTTCTTTCTTTTGGGCTAGGGCACAGGCGAGAAGGGGTTGGAAATTTGGCGGGTTGTAATTGAAAACGGTCTTCAAATGTTTCTTCCCATTCCTTCGTATTTTCTATGGTAGTGTGGTGATCTTGATATACTGTGATATCTGATAGCTGCACCAAGTCGTCGACTTAAAGTGGAGATCTCGTATTTATCGTCGCCTTCTCTTAATATTTAAAGGTCATTTATGATAGTACATAAGATCTGATAGCTGCACCATGTCGTCGACTTGTCGCGGTGATCCCCTGTTTATTGTTGTCTTCTCTCAATGGCCTAGGGTCAGTCACAATAGTATACAAGGTCTGGTAGCTGCACCAAGTCGTCGACTTATCATAGAGATCTCCTGTTTCTCGTGGCCTTCTCTCAATGGCCCATAGTGATTCTGATTTACTACGATACCTAGTAGCAGTACTACACCGTCGCCCTGTCGTAGAGATCCCCTCTCTTATCGCTCACTTCCCTCAATGGTCTGTAGTGATTCGTGATACACTATGCCGTTAGGTAGATGCACCATATCGAACTCATCATAGAAATTCTCTTACTTCGTATCAAGCTACCTTCTCTCAACGATCAAAGTCATCTGTCAATCACTGTGCGATCCGATAGCTGCACTATACCGTCGACTTATCGTAGAGATCACTTGTTTCCCCTTACATTCTCTCAACACCCAGTCCGTGAGAGTTTGTGACCGTGCGTGAGGTGTGATAGTACGTCGTCGCCGCCGAGACTGTTGTGGGGGAATCATGTGGCGGTAATTGAAAGCAGCGAAGAAGGGGTGTATGTATGCGATTGAAAGTCAACGGAAATAAAGTCTCGCGAAGTAGTAAGCTTGAAACCTTACCCCTCCCTTCACTCACTCACTCACTCAGCACTCATCTGCACCACATCTCCCATGACTACATCACACTCCACATCAGCAGCAACCACACACCTCAGAACTCCACTACAAGTAATCACAATGGAACCTCAACCCCATTGACGGGAAAAATAAAAAGAAAGGTGAGCAAGAGTTTCAGAAAAAAACACATTACATTCCTACCAATCTATTACCAACCCGCACTACCCACCCTCCTTCACAAACAAACAAACCAAAAGAAAATTCCCCAAAAAGACACACCACAGAAGTTCCAATCCCAACCCCGCAGGGCGCAGGCTCATACTTCCGTGCCCCAATGGTATCATATCGCTTCGAAACAGCATTTCTCGGGCGGTGGTGGTGGTCCGTCGTTTTCGTGCTTCTAGAACCAACCGCTCCCGGATCAAGATTAAGAGTGAAAAGAGTAGAGTGGAGCATATCTAGCCGTCAAGGGGCTGAGACATGATACTCGAGAGTAACAAAAGAGAAAGAGAAATAGTTAGAAAAAAGCTGTATCTCAGCAAAAGCCTAAAAGCCACCGACATGCGAGCTTGTGAGAAGAAACGTTCGAGTCAAATCTAGTAGTAGACCTTCTCCTGGTAAATTGGGGGACGCTCGTCCTGTTCGCCCCAGACGATGGTGTTCTTCTCGTTGAGGTGCGCGCCGTCGTCGGTGATGGGGGTGACTTTGCTGGTCTCGCGGACTTCCTCCCTGCTGATGCCGAGAGGGTCGCGGGGGATCCACATGAGACCAACCTCGGAGGTGATGTTGGGGTCGTAGTAGGCGTTCTCCTCGATTTCCTGGCTGTACTCGACGCCCTCGGACTTGGGGACGATGCGGCGGAGGGTTTCGTAGTCGGTGTAAATGTCCGGACGGAGCCATTTGGTGAAGAAGTTGGGACGCTTGTGGGGAGCGGGAGCGTCGAGAGGAGCACCGTTGCCGTTAGCGACGGTGCTGTCCTGACCGGGCTCCTTCTTCTCGGCACCGTTGTGGTAGCCGTTGCTCTCGCCGTGCTCGGCTGCGAGGAGACGCTCCTCTTCGGCGCCGACGGACTTGGGCAGAGCCTCGAGGTGAGGATTAATGGCGCTGTTGAAGTTGATGTGGTAGAGGGCGGTGAAGACCAGCATGATGATCATGAGGATCAAAGGTCCAAGGGCACCACGAGAGTACACGTTCACGGTATCCGCGCCGTTCGGGTCGGTGGATGGCGTGCCGTCGGGGCGCTGCATGGTAGAGCCACCGGATGCCATGGCGAAGAGGCCGATAAGGCAGACCTCAGCAATGTAGAGACCGACGAAAAGGTGTTGCAGAGCGCGAGGGTAAACGCTTCCCTTGGTGTCGATGTCGACGTTGTAGACGTACAGCATGTTGTAGCGGTAGGCGAAGTAGAAAAAGTACAGACCGACGGCAGCGAAGATCAGGACCAGAGGAGCGATCGCAGCATAGCAGATGGCAATAACCTGAGAAATTGCAGTTAGTACCGGCATGATCTTGTAGGAATGATGGAAATTAACTTACAAACAAGTTAGTGTAAATGGGGAACAGAGTACCCCAGCCAAGACCAGAGAGCGAGATCCACCTGTTGTACATCTTGCGAGGAGTGTTGTCGAGGAACTTGCCGAGGAGCTTGAAAACAAGCAGACCGACAATACCAACCAACAAGCTAGAGACAACACCAAGACCCTGGAGAATGAAGTAGGACAGGTAGAAAGTGCTGGCAGTGGGCAAGTTGTTCGCAAGCAGGTTAGCAGCGCTGGCCGGGTCGTCCTTGATTTGGTTGACCACAGCAGTAGCGGAAGCACCCAAAGTGGCAACCAAGAAGACCTGGATGACCTGGAATGCGAAGTAGTAGTTCTGAACCTTCTCCTCGACGTTAGAGTAAGTCGGGCTGCCGGAAATCTTGGCCGCGAGGCGCAGAATGATGGGAAGCAGAGCCATGAGAACCGCGAGGAGGACGACAGGGAGAAGACCGTTGACGAGACCGAGGAGGAAACCAGGAAGGTTGTTGATGAAGCCGAGAGCAGGGATGAGCTCAATAATCTTGTCGACGTGGCTGATGGCACCAACAAAGGCAACAGGGATGGCCCAGAAGACGATGAGAACGCAGACGAAACCGATCACGACGACCTGGCGGATGACGCGCTCCCACCACTTGATGTTGAGGTTGCCCCAGATGACTTCGGTGGGCGTCATACCAGTGAAGCGCGGCTGCATGTGCAAGATGTGGTGGTGAGTCAAACTCTGGTAAGCGGCCTGGGCATCGTAGACAGTTGCGAATTCGACGAAAGCAGATCCAAGAAGCTTTGCATCTCCCTTCTTGTGCGCGGCTTGCATCTGAGCGACCTGAGGCTTCAGCTTTTGGAGCTCGCCACGAGACCAGTCAATAGTGTCGACCTTTTGGCCGATGAGCGGCTTCAGACGGTGAACAGGGCGCTGCTTGGGCTCGAGGTAGCGGGCAGCGATGGAACCAGATTCGACATCGGCAGCCATGGCAGCCTCATCAGAGTTGGACCTTTCACCCTTCTTCGCAGCCTTCTTGTCCGCCTTCAGCTTGTTGCCGTTTGCAGTCTTGATAAGCTTGGTCTCAGCCGCCTCAAGCTTGGTGTGGGCACTGTCACGCTCCTTGACCAGATCCTGGAGCTCCTTGGTGTCAGTCGCGAGCCAAACACGCTGAACAGCAGATCCAAGCATGGAGCGCAGCTTGGTCTCACTCATGTAGTCGGCGGGGACCGAAGTGTACATGACGACTCTGGAAGAGAGGCGGCTAGTGTAGTAAGGCGACATGAGGTAAGCCTGGCGCAGGTTGATGTAGAAGATAGTCTCCCTAGTGATCATGTAAAGGATGAAGCTGAAGAAGATGATGGCGCAGCCAGCGTGGGCGAACATCTTGAAGTAGTTGTCGGTGACGTTGGCCATGGTGAGGATTTCGAATTGCGTCTTGGTGCCACCGCCGGTGATGTTGATGGGGAAGAGGACGGGCATGGTGATGAGGCATCCGATCAAGCAGCAGACGACGGAGATCTTGAGGAAGCGCAGAAAGAGGTAGCCATCCATGGAGTGGTGCTGCAGGACGTAGGTGTCCGGGATTTGGTATAGCGCGGGAATCCAGTTGAAGTAGCCATTGGGTAAGTCTGGTGTCCGTTCACTGGGACGTAAGGCTCCCAAGAAGGATCTCGGGTGGTAGTTACGCGGGAACTTTTTGCGCAAGAAGCAGAAAGCCAGGAAGAAGATGACTGCGACGACCAGGACTGGGACCAGTGTGGTGACCACAGAGGATGCCGATGCCGACTGCTGCCCCTGCATCTCGTCCTGCTCGGAGCCATCGCCAGACTGTGGTTGATATGAGAGTCAGCCTTGCGCGCGATACCTGGTGGATACATGATAGCCGGTAGTGCAGAAATGTGATGTACTTACAGGTGAAGACGACATGTTGAAGGGATGCTGTAGCCAAAGGGGTCGCGTTGGCTTTCAGGTCAGTTTAGATTCGCCGCACGCTCGGCAGGCACACGATATCAATGCGCTGACAATGCGCTGGTGAAGGATGAGGCAAAGGCCAGAAGATGAGGTTTGTGAAATGCGGAGAGGAAGAGCAAAAGGTGAGTAGTGCTGGTGCGCGGGCGATTGGGCGAGAAAAGGGCTTTCTGGCGGGCTACGCAGCAGATTGCGTCGCCGTTGAGCAAGAGCTATGCTTGTCCAAGGATTCGCGCGACACACAAACACAACCCCCCGGTTCCTCTCACGCCGGGCGCGACCTGCACGATGACGGTGGATGCGGGTAGAAAACGGGATCGACGTTAGCGAGTCGGCCTTGTGCCAAACGACGGGTTCCAAACTGCTGCAAGGGAAATGACGAAGATTTGACTTTTGTTTTGGTGGATCGATGCTTGTAACAAAACAAGAGAGCGACTTCAAGTCGGGTATTTATCTATCTACTGCAACTCCATACACACATGCGAGGTACAGCCCCAAACACGCGCTCGGTCAGGTATCCAGGTAGTTTGAGGATGCGGCAAACAGAGAGTAGCTCCGTAGTGTGTGTGCCGGATGCAGCCAGTGCACGCGATCATAGATTTGAGGCTGCAGGGGAGATGGAGCTTGGAGCTTTGGTGGAGGATCGCTCAAACGGCCGGCCACCCAAGCACCAGCCACGCGCTCTCACAAAGACCTGACCATCGCTCTTCTCGGTGCAAGTATGTTACAGCTTCTGTCGGGATCGGAATAGCGTGTCACGCCTACCCATCGCTTCCAGAGACTTGGAAAGCCACATTACCCAGGAGGATATAAACGGGCATTATCGACAGGATATCTCCCCGTCCAAAAAGACACCGCAAGCCAACACACTCAACTCTGTACCTGATCGCCTTGCCGACATACTTTCGGCGGTGGTTGGTGCTTGCTTGCACGACCCTGCTTTGCTCGCAAAACCTGGCATAGCGGCCGTCGCACGGTGTGGCGGAGACAGGCAGCGGGCGCCCGTGGATCGGTCGAGACCTGGTCGGCCAGCGCGACCAAACCTGCGCTGTGTCGTTGTCTACCTGCGACTTGCTAGCTGGGTTAGCCACATGCAAACAGACACAAACTTGCATCTGTAGGCTAGCCAGGGCCCTTCACGGAGTCGCCGTGCGACAGCGTGGCGAGCGTGGCTGTTGAAGAGCGTATTGTGGAGGCTGTGGCATGTGGGATGACCAGAGTTTGGTACCCTTCTCCAGCTCGAGTTCAGACGCACCTTAGACTGTTGAGCCACCACCACGGACGGGAGGAGGGAGAGGACGACTGTTAGTGCGATCGAAATTCCTCCAGCGTAGTAGGTGGTAGTTAGTGGCCATTGGATTGGCACCAAGAGCGCCGTTCCTTCGATAGGGCAGCAGCGTCGTAGCATGTGATAGCTTGAGCTAGAGGCTTGATCTTCCTGGTCTGATATCATCGAAGTAGCGAAACTTGTAGCGCGCCTTTTGATTGCGCGCCCGTTGTGGCATTTGCACGGTACCGAGGCTCTCTGTGGCAGCGTAATCATCGAAGTCATTGATCTGCTGCCCCTAGTCCTACCAAAGTCTGTTGATCAGCGAGCAACGGCTCCAACTCACATTTCGAGTAGGGTAATTAGGCGTCCCACGGCGTTGCTCGGGCTTTGCGTGGTGATGTTTTAGCGCTCGAGACTCCACGAGCAACGGTCTCTGTGGTCTCCATGCATCGCATCTGTTCTTTGGGTATTTGCCGACAGCATGAACATAGGTCTCCGAATGCGATCATGAGGTTTTCGTTAATCTATACTCAGATCGTCTACCCGGGAGATGAAGCTTGACAACATGAAGGTTTGGGAACTTCCCTCTTGCTCGAAGTAGGTAGGGACATCAAAGCACATTGCTCCCAACAACTAGTCGAGCATTCGGGCATCCATGTAACAAATAACACGAGAAACATAGCATCAACGTTCCGATGAAATTCACCATCCGTACCTCAGACCCACCGATTTATCAAGACCATCGTAGCAAGTGGCCTGACATCTAATAGGCAAGCAACATGAACTAAGTAGCGATCATGCCTTGGTCCTCGAGCAACTGACATCTGCATGGACCAATAGTATCAACAATCGCCCACCTTCGCCGCCCAACCCCCATCAACAACCCGACTAACCATCTTCAAAACCCTCTCCCCTCCCAAAAGCAGCGCAAACCTCTCCTCGCGCTCCTCAATCGACATCCCAAGGAAGGCTGCCAGACCAAAAGGCTCCGACGAGCGGCCATCTACCATGATCGAAGCCGGCAGACTCCCACAAGAAGCCGCAGGATACTCAACCGACTTCAATTGACCCAAAATCGCCTGCGCAGCAAAAGCATTCAACCCAGCCTTGCGCAGCCAGCGCTCCCACATCGTCTCGTCTGGGAGTAATTGCACGCTCCCGTCCGTGATGCCACAATGTGAGATCGTTGCAGCGAGCCAGTTTGCGAGCTCCATTTCGCCGCCTGGGATGTAGAGAATCTGGACGTCGGTTTCTAGCGAGACTGTCCAGGCTGTCAAATCCGCTAGGGCCTTGCAGTCGAGTTGATCGAGAGGTCTGATTGTTTTGCTTTCTTCGGTGGGGATTGAGTTTCCTTCGCTGACGAGGACTGTGAGGCGTTCGTAGCGGGGAGCGATGGAGGCGATGCGATCGCGGAGGCCGTGGAAGGAGGTTTGTCCTGGCAGGGGCTTTTGTTTTAGTTTTTGTAGGCTTGTTGTTATGATGGCTGTTGAGGGGGAGATGGTGATGTCGGCTTCTCCGTGGACGATTTGGTTGTGACGTTGGCGAGCTACGATTGTTGTGTCTCGCTCGATGAAGTTGATGCCAGGGAGAGTTGATTGAAGCTGGCGTATGAGTCGGCGGTTGGTGATGAATTTTGATGAGACTATGATCTGGATTTCTGAGTGCTTGTTGGGCTTCAGTTCTGGGACTGGAACGAGGCATGGAGGGTTTGCGAGGCTTCCTGGGATTGATGCTTGCGCCACCATTTTTCCTGTTGGAGCCACGTTCTGGACCACTGCTGTTGACGGTTCGTGGTTCTTGCCGTGGCCTTCTTCTCTGACTGGGTGAGCGGCGCTATTGTTTGGCTTTGGAGCCTTTCCTCGCAAATGCATGAAATGAGCTATACTGTCCGTTTGCATCATGTTGGAAGACAGGTTCATGGTCGTTGGTGACTGGGCTGGCACATCTCTCCCGTTCGCAAGCTGAAGCAAGCCATTCGAATCTGTGATGTCAAGCTGCTTTTTTCGCAACAAATCCAGAATCTCTGGCTTAGCAGTAGCAGACTGAGAGAACTTCTGCTGTTGAGTTTCCTCTGGCACAAGCGCAGCAGAGTCATTGGTGGCGCCTTCATCTGTAACCACTGGCGCGATCTCCTCATCATCGCTGTCTCTCTCTTGCAATATACGCAGTTGGTGGTCCGCAGCAATCAAGGCATGAACGTCAACATCGCCTGGACCATCGTCGAAGTCCAGTTCGGTGAGATAGCGCTCCAGAGATCCATCATCGAATTCTTCATTCGGGTTGATCTTTCCCAGGTGTGTTGAAAAAGGCGCCCATGGCAGTGAACGCTCAATCTTCGAGGCGCCACCCCATTTAGGTATGTCTCTCAGAAGCTCTTGCTGTGTTGTTACCAGCAGTGCCTGGTTGTTTTGCGATAGCTGCGAAGTCTCCCAATGAGCCTGCACCTGGACGGCCTGAAGTTCAGGAACCTTGACTCGCAAGGTGGTATTAAACCCGACAAGCTCTTCGTTTCGGACGTGTTGGTCTACGGACTCGGCCTCTAACAAGGCAGCATCCTTTAGGAGAGCATTGCATCTTTGGAGTGATGGCTCCGGTGAATTCTCATCAAATGTAGCATCTGCATCGGGCAGAAGTGCCAACACATCTGGATCCAGCCGCAACTTCTTAGCATTATCCGGTGTGGTCGAAACTTCATCAGATGCCATGCCACTCTCATGTCGAGGAGTAAGCGGCGGTTCCACTCTCGGATCGCGAAGTCTCTTCCGACTCAACGGTGAGCTTGAAGATGGAATGTAAATGTAGGCTTCAATGGCAGCGGCTGTCTCTTCTGCGCTATATGTTTCTCCGTCGACAGGCGTGGCAGGAATCACTTCATCTTCTTCAAGCAGCTGCTTCTCTGTTTCCGCTGCATCTTTGCCAATGAGGTCTTCTGGTGTAGATGTCATGTCGATCTGCATAGCTTCTGGACGCGGGTCTGATGGGCTGTAAGGTGGTGTCACTGGTAAGAGAGGAGGTGAAGTCCGGATTGACTTTCTCTTCTGAACCACATCAGCTTTTGAAATCTCATATCTCAAACCAGGTAGACGTACCTTGAACGCTTCATACGCCTCGTTCGCGTAATCCACTTCCTCGCCAACCGAGTCATTTCCCACATCGCGAAGAAACTCCAAAGTCTCCTTGCTGATGTCCAATTTTTCGTTGGCCAAACATCGATCCAGCCGGTGTTTGTTATCAACATCAGCCTTTGAGAAAGTCGCCCCTTCGTCCTTCTCAACGTCAAGCGTAAACGGCTCGATCCCACTCCCAGTTAACCTGACATCGTTCCGACGACGCAAAGCAATCATCTCGACTTCATGATCTCTCGCAAGAACCGGAAGCTCCAACCTAAGCGGCCTGAACTCTGCATTCTTCACCTCGGAAAGCTCGTCGCCATCGTTCTGCTTTCCAGCTACTAAGATCGTGAGCAAGAACGTTGCCGTCTCCTTGTCAACATCCAATCGCTCGTTTAAGCTCTCACGAACTTGATCCTCAACGTGATCCGCGCGCATCCACGACGTCAAGTTTAGAGGCTCTTCCATGTCCTGAAACACCTCTTTCGGCGGAAGAGGAACGAGCTGGCTCTGCATTGGGTGTTCCATCTCATAATCTCGACACAGTCCGTAAAAACGCGCGTATTCCAGCGGGCTATCAGTGTCCGGACCGTCGTCTTCTCCCATGCTACTGGAAGAGTCGCTCTCAAAGATGTCACTCGTACGAGTTGTGAGACCGTCCATGCTTGGGTTCCCAGGTGAAGTCTCGAGCTGTTCGTCCCATGGCAGGTCATCTGAAGGTGACGGGTGAATGCATTCTGCCGTCCTCCAGCGAGCGAGCTCCAGATTCCGCAAAGCCACGGTGCCAGGTGGCGCACTGTATGGGGCTGGGAGAGGTGACCGGGACCTCCAGTCCATGTTTTGGATTGGGCCAGTGATTTGACGCGAAGTATGGGCTTTCGGAAATGTCGCGCTTGATAAGGCCTGAGGATGGAGAGTAAGATGATGATGTAGGCGATTCTGACATTGTAAGAGATGTCTGTCCTTCAAGTAGAGCGAGTGAAGTCGGAACAAGCTTACTGCCTCCAATCCCGCATCTGGCAGGCACGATCGTCCCGCATCGCTCAACAAGACTGCGGAAACACACCAACAAAAGACGTGATAATCCTCTTTCCAATCTGTGAGAGGTCAATGCAATCGCATGAAGCATGTTCAAAGCGTACACCCCTTCATGAAGCATCTCACCGAAAGCGACAATACAAAACCATCACCAAAAAAGAAGGAAAGCCACTGTGATAGCCCGACGAAAAGTGCCCATTCAGCTCATTCCTGAAATCAACTTTTGCAGAGCCAGCCGCTACTGACCTGATTTCTTCTGATATGTTGTGTACAAGTTCCAATTTTTTCTTTCCTAAGCGCCAAAGAACGCCACGCTCGTTATCAAAGTCATGCTGCCTTGCAGGGCTCAACGCAGCGGCGAGCCCTCGAGTTCGATTTCCCTCCAAGACTTTCCCATTCCGCCGCATGTCCTGGCCTTTCTTGCGTTTCTCGCGGGTATATCGAAGCGCGCAAATCTCTCATCCCCACCCGTCACCTTTCCAGATGGCCCCCCCAAAAAAAACCTTCCTTCTTCCAAGTCCAAGTCGCCCGTTGTTGAGAATTGTCCTTCCCATCCAGAAAAAACCATCATCCTTCAACCAGCCATAACCGCATCCCCCTTCGCATCCGCCTCCCCCTTCCCCGCAATCCAAAGCACATTATTACACCTGATAAGCACCTGCCCGAGCGCGCCCTGACTGCGCCCGTCAATCCACTCCTCCGCGCCGGACAGCTGCACGTTCATGTAGCTGTCGACGCTCACCAGCCGGCCGGTGTACTCCGTCTGGCCCCACTTGAGGCGGATGCGCACGTCGGCGTCCACGAGGGATTGCAGCATGGGGCGGGGGTTGAGGGGGACGAACTGGGAGAGGAGTTAGTTTGGTTGGGTGGTGCGGTTTGAGGGGAGGGGAGAGGCTTACGCTCATTGTTGCTGTTTTTTTGCTGGGGGTTGCGCAAGTTTGTGAGGTGGGATGGTGTTTGTTTGTTGAGGAAGTTTATGATTCGGTTTCGAGAGTTTTGCGCAAGTTGTTTGGTGCCTTTCTGCGCGATGCGACGATGTAGCGACTGGTTGCTGCGGTCTGCGGTCTAGCAAGCCAGCACGCCAGCCAGCCAGCAAGCAGCTCCGCGAAGTTGAAGCAAGGCTTGGCTGTGGGGGCCTCAGGCATTCATTCACCTCCCCTCCCTCAGGGCAATCCTCATGCTTAACTGCCTCCTGCATGAACAACTTTCGAGAGACAATCAGGAAGCTTACCTGTGGTGACGACACATCTATTGTTGAGATTGGATGGAGATCTGACTGCGTTGGTAGTTGCAAGGGACACTTGACCGCTTCCATCATACATTCAATCAATGGCGAGGCGAACTCGCTTTTGAGCGCTGTCGTACGCAAAAAAGTCGGGGTTACTAAATACCTTACCTTCCACCATGCAGCAGCATCACAACAAATAATCAAACAGACAAACATCCATATATCGTCTTCAAGGAAAGTCAAGGTATAGAAATGGACATAAGCATAAGCATAATTAACATAAAATCTTATTTCCGTGGAGTTTTTCTAATAAACAGTGGTGAGAGAAAGACACATCGAGAACGTCATATGATTCCCCTCCCTCGCCTCACACTCTCTCCATTTCCTTTCATTCGCCATTCATCATCCCATGCGAAATGCGAAAAAGGACTAGTAAAAACTTCGTTGAAAAGGGAACAGGCCGGCGGAAAAGAAGTCTCCGTCCTCATTCCCTCAATTCATCAACAAATGAGCTCGTCTTCTTGTCTATTCCGGTCGACTCGTGCAAAAGCGAATCTCCCTCCTGTATTGTCTGCTTGCTCTTGATCTCGAAAGGCGTTTAACCCTCGAACTCCTTGATGCCCTCGTGGTACTTGCCGGGGACGAGGGCGAGGGGAACGATGCCGGAGACGTGCATCTCGGGGCCGAAGACGTGCATGTTGAGGCCGAGCTCGACGCTGACGGCCTTGATGTTCTTGAGACCCTCCTGGTAGTTGGGGCCGGCGCGGCGGACCCAGATCTGGACCTTGTGCTCGTTGAGCAGAGGGGCGACCTCGCGGAGGGCACGGATGACACCCTTGAAGGTAGAAGCGACCTGGTTTGATTTTGTTAGCGGATTGGATGATAATTTGCGAAAATATGGAAAAACTCACGTTGGTGAAGTTGGCAATACCGCCACCAATGAAAAGTACCTTGCCCTCGGGGTGCATGGGAGCGCGGAGCATGAGGTCGAGGACAGTGCGGGCGTAGTGGAAAGTCTGAGTCTCGGTGGGAGCACCAGAGTACTCGCCGTAGTTGGCAAGCTCGGAAGCGAAGCCCGCAGAGGCAATGGCGTCAGCGTAGACGACGGAAGCACCACCACCAGCGACAAGAGTCCAGACACGGCCAGTGGAGTTGAGGATGGTAAGCTTGAGGGAAGCACCAGTCTTGGCGTCCATCTCAGAGATGTATGCCTCCTCCTTGCTCATCTCACGACCGAAAGGCGCGGGGAATTCCATGGGAGGGCCAGCGTCGATGCTGACCTTGCCGTCGGCGGAGGGAGCAGCGGGCTTGCCGAGGGCAGCAGGAGAGCGGGCAATGGCCCACTTGACACCGCACTCGAACTCGGCGGTCTGGTCAATCTTGGCCGCCAGGTCGAGGAAGTGGACATCAGCGGAGGTGACATCGGCGTTGGGAATAACAACGAGGGGGTTGATCTCGAGGTAGGTGAACTGGCAGTCGACGTAGACGGCGTAAAGGCGGGAGATGAAGTCGACAAGGACGTTGTGAACACCGGAGGGGACCTTGCTGAGCAGACCCTTGGCGATCTCCTCGTTGCTGGGGTACTCCTTGAGGTCGACAGGAATCAGGAGCTTCTCGGCCTTAGCATCGACATCACCAACCTCAACACCACCCTCGTGGTAGAAGAGAATCCAGTCACCCTGGGATTGTATTAGCAAAATTCTGGCTGCGAGCAGACGACAAAGCCAGCAAAACTGCTTCAAATGCTTACCTCACGGACGGAGTTGATGTTGATGTAGTACTCAGTCTCCTGAGGGTGGGGAACGAAAGGCTCAACGAGGAAAGTCCTGAGGTAACCCTCGACGTGCTCAACCTTCTGAGCCTTGTTCGCGCGTGCGGCAATCCATTCCTTCGCCTCGGCCCAGGTAGCGTTAAGCTTGAGCAGACCAGACTTGCCTCTCCTCTTGATCAGCTGGTCGGGCTTTGCGACAAACTTGGCACCGGGAGCGAGGAGGAAGGGGTAGGTGGCCTCGGCAGCGTCGAGGACGCCCTGAACGTTGTCACCCTCACTGAAGGTGATGGAGGCGAGCTTCGCAGGCGGGTTGTGGGTTGTGGGTGCGGGGAGAGGCGTGGGCTTGATGACGGGAGCGCGAGTGAGGTGGTAGTTGAGGATGGCCTTGCCGTCGGCCTCGAGGATGGACTTGGCGGACATTGTGTGATGTGTGTGAGAGGTTTAAAGGAGAGCTGTATAGGAGGAGGTTGTAAGCAAATGCAATGGCAAAGCAAAGCGGAGTGTGCGAAAAATGGCGAGATGTACGAATGAGTATTGGGTGGATGAGAGGGTGTGTGAAGTGAGAGCGGAGGGGAATCTGATGGCGGGCGGTGAGAAAGCTAGTAGAGCTGAGGTTTGGGCTTGCTGGCAGCTTCGCGCGAGGTCCGAATGGTGCCTGAGAGAGAGGCTGGCTCTGAAAGCAGATGTGGGCGGGTTTTCGCGGTGCTGCGCTTGAGAATCGTACTATTTTACCCTGAGCTACTTTCTCTCCCAGGAGCATGGACCAGGCGAATATCGACGAGTTCTCGAATGTCAAAAGTCCGAGGCCGATACCGCGCGCTGGGCTGTAGCGTGGTCCCTGGCGTTGCGCGGGAAGTTTTTGGCCGGGTGGCAGAAAATAGGGAGAGGGTGCAGGGCAGACTGCGGCTCTGGGCTGGCCGCGGAGGATTTGGTGGTGGATGGTGGATGGTGGATGGTGGAAGCCGAAGGAAGAATTGATGGGCGCTGTGCGGTGCTGTGCTGTGCTGTGCTGTGCTGTATTTACTCACCTGGGGTAAAGCTGAGGATTTGCGGCTGGTTGTTGGTGTGATGTGAGGAGGGTGGTTGTAAGAGTAGCAACGATTTGCTAAGGCGTGTGGGGGTGGTGAGGTTGAAGAAGTGTTAGAGGAGTAGTGAGGTGTTGTCAGGAAAGTGAGGGAAGATGCAATTGGAGTTGATGAGAATCAAACGAGGAGCTCATCGGTCAACAGTCGCAGCGACGGCTTGCAGAGGTGTTTGAGCTTTGTTCCCCAGCGCTTCCCACCTGCCAGGCGTCCCCTGCATTTTTAGCCTCCTGCGGGTGACCCGTTGAGAGGCTTCCACCTTCGGGTGGGTGATCAGCCTGACGACTCGCGCGCAAATCAATTGGCCGCCGACACGCCAAATGTCAGTCAGACACGAACAATAGCGCCAGTGCGCAAATGTACGTAAGGCACTATTTTTTTCTTTCCTGTCCGACGGCGGATGTGCCTGGGATATCCGTCGTCCGTCGGACATTATAGCAGAGCACACGTCTTAGATCTGACCGTCTCGGCATCAAACATCCGTGCCGTGTGAGTCTCAGCTGCCAATGGCTAAGCGAATGTCAGATGCCTGCCTTGTCAATAATAATAAACAGCGTGACGGTGAGACACAGCAGCAGCAGCGGCAGGGCAGCACAACACACTGCCTATTTCGCCCAAGGTCTCTGTTGGGTGCGAGTGTGGGGTAATAATTCTCCTAGAGATGCTCGGCCAATCGTCCCACCACTTTCTTTCTCAATGCTTAGGAGCACGCGAGCCAGGGCAAGTCAATTGAGATAGAGGAGGATGCCGAGTGAGAGATATCACCAACCACTCTTCCACGTCGCAACAGCATACGATGAGCTCCCCAGCAGCATGGGTGCCACGGGTGCGACATGTCGTTGGTGCATGCACTTTTCGGAGGCTTGCCGGGGTCGGGTCTCCTCACAAGCAGCAAGATGGTGAATCTCGTCCAGAATCAAGGTGTCAGCTAGCTGCGGCCGGGGATCGGGCTGGCAATGTTAGCGCCGGGAGTGTGTTTATTGGGGACACCGCCCGCAGGTCAACCAGTTCCAGGAAGTGTGTGAATTGTGGTTCGACGCTGCTGCTGCTGGCGCTGCTGGCTCCAACGTTGGCCTGAATCGGCCCAGCTGCCTGCAACTCCGAGCAAGCATCCCAGGTGGGCGTTGTCTGTGTGTGTGCCCTCCGTGTGTTCAGCAAGCCAGCTAGCCAGCCTGTCCGAATACCTCCTCTTCTCCCCCATCTCGACTCGAACTTCACTTCCTCCATCTTTCTTGTCCTCCTCCTCCATCTTCATCCACTCCTCCACACGTCTCTCTCTTTCTCTCTCCATACCACTCCTAATTGTAAGTCAGCCATCCTCGCATCCCACCCACCGAGAGACCCTGAGCAGCCCAATCCCTCCCCGTGCCGCCAAACAAATTCTGGCTGCCGGCGCGGGCAGTGAGCTTCCATCTCAGGAGCTCTAAACTTAGCAGTCAGCACTTGCAGTCTTGCATCCGGCACACTTCTCTTTCTGTGCAACCTTCAAATCATCGCGATCCTGTTGAAGGCACTCGCGATTGTACCGCGTCTCTTTCACCATCACACCGACTAACTCCGATCTTTTCTCCTCCAGAAACACTCCCACCTACCGACTGTAAACCCCTCACCTTTCCACAACCACATACACAATGGCTCCGGCTGCTGTGCCCAACGGCGAGGGCCTCGCTGCCAACGACAACATCACACGCTTCGCTCCCCCCAGCAGAGCATACACTCCTCAGCCCGACCACAAGCTCTTCCACCCCAAGACGAGATGTTTCGTCTAGTGAGTCTCCCATGGGCGATTGTCAAGAGCTGGAAATGTCCATTGCACAGCTCTAAAATCGCCGCGACTCCAGCATGACCATCAAGAGCTGACAATCCACCTACAGCGGTATGCAGACCAAGGCCGTCCAGGGCATGCTTGACTTTGACTTCATCTGCAAGCGCAAGCAGCCCTCGGTCGCCGGTATCATCTACACTTTCGGCGGTCAGTTCGTCAGCAAGATGTAAGCACTTACCTGTTTCCAACAGCATCGAAAACCCAGGCATTGACAAGAAATCAGGTACTGGGGCACCACCGAGACCCTCCTCCCGGTCTACCAGAACACCGCCAACGCCATGGCCAAGCACCCCGACGTCGACACCGTCGTCAACTTCGCCTCCTCGCGTTCCGTTTACCAGTCCACCATGGAGCTCATGGAGTTCCCCCAGATCAAGTCCATCGCCATCATTGCTGAGGGTGTCCCCGAGAGGCGCGCTCGTGAGATCCTTCACGTCGCCCAGAAGAAGGGTGTCACCATCATTGGCCCTGCCACCGTCGGTGGTATCAAGCCTGGTGCGTACAAGATCGGTAACACTGGTGGTATGATGGACAACATTGTTGCCTCCAAGCTCTACCGCAAGGGTTCCGTTGGTTACGTCTCCAAGTCTGGTGGTATGTCCAACGAGCTCAACAACATCATCGCCCAGACCACCGATGGTGTGTACGAGGGTGTCGCTATCGGTGGCGACAGGTACCCCGGTACCACTTTCATCGACCACATGCTCCGCTACCAGGCCGACCCTGAGTGCAAGGTCCTCGTCCTTCTCGGTGAGGTCGGTGGTGTTGAGGAGTACCGTGTGATCGAGGCCGTGAAGAGCGGTGTCATTACCAAGCCCATTGTTGCCTGGGCCATCGGTACCGTTGCTGGTATGCTCACCACTGAGGTCCAGTTCGGTCACGCCGGTTCTTTCGCCAACTCCCAGCTCGAGACTGCCGCTGTCAAGAACCAGAGCATGCGCGACGCTGGTTTCCACGTCCCCGAGACCTTCGAGGACCTCCCCGCTGTCCTCGCCAAGGTCTACAAGGACCTCGTTTCCCAGGGTTCCATCAAGCCCCAGCCTGAGCCCGCTGTCCCCAAGATCCCCATTGACTACTCCTGGGCCCAGGAGCTCGGTCTCATCCGTAAGCCCGCTGCTTTCATCTCCACCATCTCCGACGACCGTGGTCAGGAGCTCCTCTACGCCGGTATGCCCATCTCCGACGTCTTCAAGGACAACATCGGCATCGGTGGTGTCATGTCTCTTCTCTGGTTCCGCCGTCGTCTGCCCGACTACGCAGCCAAGTTCCTCGAGATGGTTCTCATGCTTACTGCCGACCACGGTCCTGCCGTGTCTGGTGCCATGAACACCATCATCACCACCCGTGCCGGCAAGGACCTGATCTCCGCTCTCGTCTCTGGTCTCCTGACCATCGGTTCTCGTTTCGGTGGTGCTCTTGACGGCGCCGCTGATGAGTTCACCCGTGCCTACGACAAGGGTCTTTCTCCCCGTGACTTCGTCGACACCATGAGGAAGGAGAACAAGCTCAGTAAGTCGCATCGCAATCCAGTAAACCTTCCAACCCATCCGCTGACCTCTCTTCTCAGTCCCCGGTATCGGCCACCGTGTCAAGTCCCGCAACAACCCCGACCTCCGCGTCTCCCTCGTCAAGGAGTTCTGCCAGGCCAACTTCCCCTCCACCAAGCTCCTCGACTACGCCATCGCCGTCGAGACCGTCACCACCAGCAAGAAGGACAACCTGATCCTCAACGTCGACGGCGCCGTCGCCGTCTGCTTCGTCGACCTCCTCCGCAACTGCGGCGCCTTCTCCTCCGAGGAGGCAGAGGACTACCTCAAGATGGGCGTGCTCAACGGTCTTTTCGTCCTTGGCCGCTCCATCGGTCTCATCGCCCATTTCCTCGACCAGAAGAGACTGCGCACCGGCCTCTACCGCCACCCTTGGGACGACATCACTTACCTCCTCCCCGAGATGGCCCAGGGCTCCGCTCCCGGCCAGTCCGGTCGTGTCGAGGTCAACGCCAAGTCTGTCGCTTAAATCGCTTCGTGCGGTTGTTGCAAGACGTGTTCCAGATAACTGTCTGTTGGGGCGTTGGGTGGAAAAGGAAACGCCGATTTTCCGAGGCATGATGATTGTTATTAATTTTCTTTTTAAAGAGTTCCTCTTTTTTTTTCAAACGTGAAACACAAATAGACGAAATCGCAAACGATTCCAGTAATCTCTGGTTGATTGTAAGAGAAAAACGAGCCCTGAACCGTCGAAAAGTCCGTGGCGATCGATTGGTAGATGGCGAAATATGAAGATTCTGTTGTAATATCCTTCCAGTTCCGGTCCAGTGTCAGTGGGGTTTTCGGGGTTTTCGTTGTGAAGTCGTCTTCTGTGATGGCAAGATGAGAGACAAGATGAGAAAGTCGGCAAATAGACAGGTACCTAGGCAGTTAGTCAAAACAGGAAAGCGTGGAAGGTATCGAGATCACAACCGCCATCCGGAAAAGTAAAGATTCAGTTGTAGAAGTGGAATGAGAAGCTCCCGACCGAGCGGCGCGCAAACTCGATTGAATGAAGCCATACTTCCTCTCGCGGTCGGAAAGAAAGAGATAAGAGAACCTAGATAGAATTCAGATGTGTTCGACATCGTGCGTAGTCGAGCAGAACCATTTCTCAGCCGTCGTTCGTCATGCGCCCATGCATGATGCGTCAATTCGTCCATTCGTCCGGCGTGTCCTTCAGAGTCAAGGAAACGGAATTCATTCATCATCATCCGCGCGGGTAGAAAGCCTGTCGGCCGGGTCGTGCATGGTCAGCCAGAAAGGAAAGCAAGAGGAAGTATGGCGGAACGATCTCTTTTCCGCCCTCGCCCTTTCCAAATGAATCAAGATTCTAGCGTTGGATTGGTTGGTTGGCATGTCGTCCGTCCGTCGTGTCCACACCACGGGAGAAGAGATCTGGAGGTCCTATTGAACCTCATTCGCGAAAGAGAGAGAAAACCAGGAACGCAATGTCTCGTATGCGCCGATGTAACCGTGGTATTTCGTCCGTCCGTGGCTCAGTGGGTAGGTCGGCGAGCCCGTCCAGTCTGGTTATCCGCTCATCCACGCATGTCCAAGTCAAACCGAAAACAGAAAGGAAAAGCACTACGCATCAAGACGGGAAGAACAAGGTATTTATACTCTAAAACAGTCCGGACACCCCGAAGCAACATGGGGCAATCTAAGTGTCATTTGCTGCATATCTGCATGGGTCCTAGCGACCACTGACGGAGAGGGATGGGTCTGTTTTCTTCCTGCTGTCCGCGATGGATCCGGTTTTGGCTGGTTGTGTGTGATGGCCTAAAAAGTTCCGCTCGACCGAATAGGACTTTTTGGCATGTGAAAATGGATTCTCGCGCCTTCAGGCTTTCGTCGAATTAAGTAGGTCTAAGCTTGCTTTTGGGCTGGTGGTTTGTAGGGAACCTTTTGTTGTTGTGATATTTTTTTTCTTTATGGGTTGGTTTTGAGATCTTGGAGGGTTTTTTATGGTTTTGTTGTGGTGGTTGGCTGTTTTTGGGTTTGCTTGATTACCCGTCGGGGATGCAGACGTTTTCAGTTTGGACTTTGGGATTTGCGAGATGGGCTCGAGCGAAGATCAGTGTAACGTTGATACCCATAACGTTGATACCCACTCAGATACATAATGCGAGTGATGAGAAAGATACGCTCATTCATCCGGATTCAATTCCTTCCTAGATTCTTTTGATTGGAAAATCTTGATTGAGCCCCAAGTAGTCTGATGTGAGCAACGGGGATATAGCCACCGGTGTTTACCTTTACCTACCTAGATCGGTTTTGCTTATTCAGGTGACAAGATGAGCTTTGATTGGAGCGCGTGGGTTAGGATGAACATGGACTTGAATGACCCAAGTGACTACATGTAGTTTCTGTGATATTTTCAGTTAACTCGTCATATCAATGATTGCACGCATTTGCTAAATTCTGCGCATCGTGATCGCTGATTACCTGTACGCTTCATGCTGATGATTCCGATGTTCATATCATTTGGCGTTCACGAGATGATGGATCATCGCCGGAATGATCTGGGAACATACTCAAGGATACTTAAAACCACTAGACTCATCTAGCAGGTATAGTACTTGACATGACTATGTACACTCAGACACAAGCAAACCTCCAACGCCATCATACATACAACCAATCTATCCCCAAGTACCTCCTCCAGCCCTACCACCCTTCCTCTGCGCGCTCAAACGCCAATCATCCTCACCAGCAAAGCGATTATGCAGCGGCTGAATCCTCTCCGCCCTCTTGCGCTTCGACAACCCGCCTTCCTTGCCCGCAACCTTGAAGAACGTAGGCGCTGCTTCCACCAGCCACTTTGGCTCGATGGCCGTGACGTTATGCATGTACTCGCGCGTAGTTTCCACCAAACTATGGTAGATGACATGCTCGGCTGCCTTGCCAAACAGCGCAGACGAGGGGTGAAGGTAGACGGGCGTGCCTTCGACCAGCGTCTTGTAGCCTTCCTGTGGATCCTTGCGAGCCGAGTTGCGGAAGAAACCCGAGCAGAGCGCCTGGCGAACGCGCGTGGTGTCGCGACCGCACGAGACTATTTTGAGCTTGTGGCGCTCGAGGATTTGCACGAGTTGCTTGCGCACGTCTTCGGCTCGGCGCATGGATTTGGGCTGGATGAAGTTTTCGAAACACCAGGGATCGGTTGCGCCGCCTCGCTTCCAGCCCTGGTAGACGTTCAGTAATGTCAGGTGGTCGCCGGCCGGGTCGTGGAATTTGGCTTTCTTTTGGTCGGCTTGCTGTTGCTTGTCTTTGGGCCGGTGGAAGACCGTTTGCACGGCGGAGATCATGGCGACGATGGAGAGCATTTCGTCGGAACAGCCGAGATCGATTGACATGATTAGGCCCTTCGCGAGAGCAGGTTCCATAGGGAAGTCTGCCATGCGGCGACCGAGGCGGGTGAGGAGACCTTCCTCGTCCAGGGCGGACAGAGCGTAAAGCTCTTCTAGCGCCGTAAGCATAGTGTTGGTTGGCGGGGGATCCATGAAGTCGAAATTGATCAAGTCGTTGACACCCATTGCCTTGAGCATCAAAATCGTGTTTGCCAAGTTTTGCCTCTGGATCTCAGGGATGGTAGTGGGCAGCATCTCACTCTGGAAAGCGGCTTCCGTGTACAGTCTAAAACACTTACCCGGGCCCGTACGTCCAGCACGACCTGCGCGCTGTTTTGCTTGAGCTTGTGAGATGGGCGTGACTTGCAATCTATCCATACCCAACTTCGCATCGTAGGCAGTCTGCTTGACGAAACCTGGATCCACCACGAAGAAGATACCATCAATTGTGATACTGGTCTCTGCGATGTTGGTGGCAATGACAACCTTTCTGGTACCGTCAGGCGCCGGCTCGAAAATGCGAGAAGCAATCTCGCTAGGAAGAGCACCGTAAATGGGTAGTATCATGAGTTCTGGTACACTGGGTCCCAGAGCTTTCATCCGCTCGAAAAGAATCTCACAGCTCGTGTCGATCTCTTCTTTACCAGTCAAGAACAGCAGGATATCTCCTGGCGGTTCTGTCAGGTGGATCTGCATGACAGTGGTCAAAGCAGCGTCCAGGTAATCCGATTCGGGCTCCCTGCTGTACATGACCTCAACAGGGAACGTTCGGCCAGGAATGGAAAGAATGGGGCACTCGAGGAAGTATGAACTGAATTTCTCGGCATCCAAGGTTGCTGAGGTAACAATGACCTTCAGGTCTGGTCGACGTTTCAGTGTCTTCTTGAGCAATCCAAATAGCACGTCTGTTGCAATGGTACGTTCGTGGGCCTCGTCAAGCATGATAACGCTGTAGCGGGTGAGTTCAGGATCCAGCAGGATCTCTCTTTGCATGATACCGTCAGTCATGTACTTGATGCGAGTACTGCTGCTCGTCTTGTCCTCGAATCGGATGGTATATCCGACCTCTTCACCAACTCGGCAGCCCACTTCATCGGCAACACGCGCCGCAACACTCATTGCTGCGACACGTCGTGGCTGAGTGCAACCGATCACGCCCGAGTTTGCAAAACCATCCTCCGCAAGATATTGTGTGAGTTGTGTCGTCTTGCCACTGCCAGTATCTCCAACGACGACCATTATCTGATATTGGTGCACAGCATCCAAGAAAGCCTTGCGCATCTTGAAGGCGGGCAATGACTCACGCTGCTCTTTCATTGACATCGCTGTCCTCTTGCCGAGCTCACCACGTCCGGTAGCAATCTTTTTCCATTCTGGCATCTCATTTGCTGCACGCGGCCCGTCTTGGGGTTGCCGGAGGTCAGAAGCGAATCTTCTCTCGTTTGGTGCCACCATCGGATCGTTCCATTCTTGGCCAAGGTCGGTCTTCGCTGCTTCCTTGGCAGCTTTATCTTGCGCTTCTTGCTGACGTAGATCCCTACGTTCCTTCGCCAGAACGTCACCTTGCATCGCTGCTCTGTTCATGCTACCATCAGGAGCTTTGATGACACGAATAGGGCTGAGCTCCAAAGACTGCTTGGTCTGTCCAGCCAGGAATGGTGGTTCCTCTTCGCGAACTTCGATATCGACGTCTTCTTCTTCTTCAATGGTCTCGCCGTTGAGTGCAGCCTGGTAATCGTCGTCTTGCAGATCGGGGTAGTCGGCAGACTTGAGGACTCCAGAGGCGATAAGTTGTCGGATTTCCCACCTTTCAGGGCTGGTCATCCGCTTCTTCTGTCTCCTCACCACATTCTGTCCCTCTACCACTGGCACACCAGCTATGGGATCAAAAGTGCCTTCTCCACTCAGGCCAACTGCATTTGCGCCTGTACCTGCAATCCTTCGCCCAGGGTTGAGATCTTGACCGGTTGATTGGTCGACCTCTGCCATGCTCAGACTGATGCGCTTATCTTGGACCTTCATCACTTTGACCTTTACCCGCTGATCTCTCGAAAGAAGATCTGATGGGTGGTTGACTTTGTATTCCGCAATTGCCGAAACATGAACCAGTCCATCCACCTTGCCCTTGACTCCAATAATATTCACAAATGCGCCAAAGTCTTTGACACCAGTTACCCGACCATCATAGACCTTGTACTGTACTGGCTCGTCATCGAGTTCAGGCTCAGGTGTTCTGTCCCTCCTACTGCGTCTCTCCCGATGCCGTGAACGCTCTCTGCGATACTCTTTCTCCCTTGGTGAACGCTCTCTGCGGTGCTCTTTTTCCCTTGGTCGGTAGGGCCTCGATCGGCCAAATTCGTCTTGAAAGACGTAATCGTCGTTTCGTTTGGGAGAGCGCGATCGTGATCTACGCGAACGTTTTCGCTCGTGTGTGTCTGTATGCGCAACTGGGCTCACGCTTCGCTTGCGGCTAGTGGTCGGCTTCTTGTCACCAGCCATAGACTCCAGCATAGCGAATGTGTCGTCCATGTCCGCGCCGCCTGCCTCTGGCGGTTCGTCATCCTCGAAAGCAGGTACCTTGTCAGGCATCGATAGTCCCTTGAACTTCTTGCTCTTTTCGTCTCTGCCATGGTCGCCGGTAGGTTTTGAAGATCCGTTCGAAGCGTTCTTGTATTTGGGGTGAAGCGTCCTCACCAAACGGTCAATCGAGTCAGTCAGACTGTCGGGGAATTCGTACTCCTCCAAGACCTTCTTGAACGCGTCCGGCGCATCGCGATGTTTCTCATGTTCAGCAATCACGAATTCCGCGATAGTCGAGTCTGCGACACCGAGATGGTTCTGCAACTCGGAAGAGACCTTGCTGACCAGCGACAGCCGCTCGAGCTCTTCGAAGTCGTCCATTTTGTTGTGGCTGAAGACTCCTGGTGGAGTGCGACAGAATGATGTACAAGCGGTTGGTTTTGGTCCGACGCGCTTCACTTCACTTCGCTTCGCTTGCCGGCTGCGACTGCCAAAGCCACTTCAGCTTCGTCCAACGTTCTGGCATGAGAGGAGGGCTCTGCGCGACCCTAACCCTTGCACTAAGATAAGCCTAGATAACCCAGACTCCCCGCGCCACCTTCGAACAATTTAGAAGTCTGCAGATTCATGTGAAGATTTCGAGTCATTATTAATTATCATATGAAGGGACCTCTCGACCTGCGTAATATCCGGATCACAACTTACACACGACACATAACAACACAACCATGGCTGCACCACAAGAAGGTACCCGCCACACGGGCAAGTCGCTTGCCAATGAACTCTTCAAGGACATGGGATCTCAGGTCGACGCCATGGGCCTTACCGAGGGCGGCGACGAGGATGCGACCTCCAAGGTCACCGAGGAAATCGAGTCGCTGTGCATGAACTGCCACGAAAACGGCATCACCAGACTGCTCCTCACCAAGATCCCCTTCTTCCGCGAAATCGTTATCATGTCCTTCTCTTGCACGCACTGCGGCCTGCAAAACAACGAGATCCAATCCGCCGGAGAGATCCAGCCCAAGGCTGCCAAGTACGCTTTCAAGGTTGAGAAGGATGAGGACTTGCAGCGCACGGTGGTCAAGACCGACATGTGCGCATTCAAGATTGAGGACTTGGACCTGGAGATCCCTCCTGGCAAGGGCCGTTACACAAACATTGAGGGTGTGCTCAGCACTATAAGAGACGATCTGGCACAACACCAAGATGAGCGCATGAAGCAGATGCCGGAGGTTGGAGCCAAGGTCGCCGAAGTCATCCAGGGCGTCAACGACATGGTGGAAGGAAGAAGATACCCGTTCATGATCTCCGTGGACGACCCCTCAGGAAATTCCTTCTTCGAGCCCCGACCAGGCGATGCCGCAGGCAAGTGGGCCAAGTCCGAGTACAACCGCACACCAGCACAGAATGCCGCTCTTGGTCTGGGAGACGACGTCCCTCAACCCAGCACCGGCGCTCCCGAGACCGAGATCAGACCCGAATACCGCTCCCAAGGCCTTGTCGGCGGCGACTCATTACCTGAGGACAGACAGGCCAACAACGTCGACGCCGAAGACGACATCGTGGAGAACCAGGTCTACTCTTTCCCTGCCTCCTGCCCCGGCTGCACGCGCCCTTGCGCCACCAACATGAAGATGGTCAACATCCCCTACTTCAAGCAAGTCATCGTCATGAGCACCGTGTGCGATGACTGCGGCTACCGATCCAACGAAGTCAAGACCGGCGGCGCCGTCCCCGACAAGGGCGCCCGCATCACCCTCGACGTCAAGACCACCGAGGATCTCTCCCGCGACGTTCTCAAGAGCGAGTCCGCCGCCCTCTCCTCCCCCGAACTGCAGCTCCGCGTCGAGCCCGGCACCATGGGCGGCCGCTTCACTACCGTCGAGGGCATCCTGGAGAACATCAAGAAGGACCTGCGCGCACAAGTCTTCGGCCTCGACGACGGCGACGCGCCCGTGTCCGACGAGCAAAAGGGCGACAGCATGACCACCGAATCAAAGCGCACCTGGGACCAATTCTTCGCCAGCGTCACCGAGGCTATCGAGGGCAAGAGGGCTTTCACCCTGGTTCTCGAGGACCCTCTCGCCGCCAGCTACGTCCAGAGCTTCACTGCCCCCGAGCCTGATCCTCAGATTAAGGTCGAGGAGTACGATCGCACGGAAGAGGAGGAAGAGGACCTCGGTTTGAAGGACATGAAGGTCGAAGGCTACGAGGAGGAAGAGAAGAAGTAAGCTTCGAGTGTTTTCTCCATCAATCTCCTTTTTGCGTTCCCACGAATTTGAAAAAAAGTTTACTACATAGACGAGTAGAATGAAGAAATGATAATCTGATACATGCACGCCTTGACTTCGACCGCCCTGACATTATGATCATGCCGCATTCCCTCTGGAACTGAACTGGCAATGGCTATAGCCTTTACTTGTGAACTGGTCGTAAAGAAACAATTTATTGTTATGGAAATTTTCGTTTCGAAATTGAAGGTTTCTTTGGAGCTATCGAAAGCAAGGCACTGTCTTTTGACAAGGGCCGAAGCGCCATTCACATGCTATGCATCCACCATCCTCTTAGCAGAGCCACCAAGGCAAAGAAAATGAACAAGCACTACTATCACAGCAGCGCGTCATGAGTCTTCCAGAGACGCAAAAGAAGGAAAAGAAAAGAAAAAGAAGGAAACAACAACAAACGACTCAAGCCTTCTCAGCCAGACCGAAAGTCATCTCGCCGAAATCGAAAACGGCAAAGTACTGCTTCAGCAAAACAGCACCGAAAATCTGCAAACCTTGGCCACCGTTGCCCTGAATCCCGCCGAAGCAAGTGTTGCTACCGACCTTGGCGTACTCGATGTCCGAGCCGTTGATGTGCGCCATGAAACCGCTGCTGCCGATTTCGACGCCGAAGGAGGGCACGTCGGCATCGCAGGGGTAGACGTAGCCGCCTGCTTTGGAGGACATGCTCGCGCCGTCGATTTGGCTGTAGTAGGCTTCGGCGATGTCGTCGTCGACCATGACGAGGGAGGTGCCGGTGTCGGCGATGGCGGGGCTGGCGTTGGAGTTTTGCACGTCTTTGCCGCCGATGCTGTAGGCGGCGGACTCGAATTCCCACCAGCCGCGGGTTTCGTCGATTGGCGTGGTGTGGAGCTCGCCGGAGTACTTTGTGGTGTCGAGCTTGCCGAACTCGTAGGTTCCGGAGGCGTCGATGTCGAGGTCGGCGGTGAAGACTTTCTCTTCGAGGTCGTCGGCGACGTTCTCGAAGAAGGTTTTCTGGGCTCTGGGCTGGATGGTGTTGATCTTGCCGAACGCAAGGCCGAGAAGGCCGTCGTTGTTCTCGTCGGATGCGAATGCGCTGGAAATGGCGGTTGCGATTTCGACGGCTTGCTTGGTGGCAGTTACGCCGCCAACGTCGACTTGATCGTAGCCGACAGTGCCAGATGCACCACTACCATCGCCATATGAGATTTCCCAGTTGGCTCCCTCATACTCCTCCCAAGTAGAGCTCTTGCTTGGGTCGAAAACAGAGTGCTGGCCCCTCTCTTCGGATGGAAGTGCAGTGCTGAAAACCCAGCTGTGAAACACCTCGTCAGTGACTATATTGTGTTGTGGATAGATGGGGGGCTTACAGATCAGCGGAGCCAGTATCGAAGTTCAGGTTCAACTTCTGGCCACCGATGGTGACCGGCGACAGGTACTCGGACTCGTTCTCTTCGGGATGAGCGTTGACCTCGCCGTTGTCGCCATCGCCACCCCCAGTGGAAGCCGAAGCCGAAGCAGTGGCAGCAGCAGAGGCCGTGGTAGAGACCCTGGTTGAGAAAGCGCGACTCGAAGTGAAGATGTTCACGTTAGTGCTTTCAGCGTCCTCGGGGTCGTCGGTAGCATATGAAGGTGCGCCGTAAGTAGCAGTGGGTGCAGTCGTCGTGATACTGGTTTGGATAGAGGAGGATTCCACTCCGTCGCCAAGTGAGCCATCTCCACCACCAGAAGAGCCGTAACCGCCGTCATCGGGACTAGCCTCGCCGCTGCCTGAAGATCCATAACCGTCGTCAGAAGAGTTATCACCGGAAGAGGTACCATCAGAACTGCTGCCATCGCTGCCAGAAGAAGGAGAAGACGCAGAGCCGTCATCAGGGAAACCGTAAGAATCGGTGGTGCCATTAGGCAAATCGACAGTGATGCTTCCGAAGGGCAATGAGAGGCTCCAGTGGAATTTGTTGGCGATACGCGAGAGTTCAGCAACCGGGTTGTGCTTGCGACCGCGATGTCCATGAGTGAAAGACTTGAAACTGTGAAGCTTCTTGCCGAATGATTCGTCAGAAGAGCGCTTGACTGCCGGCAGAGGAGCCGGAGCGGCCAGCGCAAAGGCTGCCAGAGTGGCGACGAGGAGGATGATTGCGCGAAGCATCGTGTCGTGTCGTTGTCGTCGTGGTATGATCGTGATGGTATGAGCGAGAGCGATTGGAAGCAGTCAATGCTTTATGAAGTGAGCGTCGGGTATGAGCGAGAGTGTGAAAACTAAGGTGGTCGACCGGCCTGTCAAAGGCAAACGGCGTCAAAGAATGGAAGAATGAAAGGAGCGAAGGAGTAAGTGAGTGAGGAAGTGAGTTTGCTGGGTGAGCAGCAGAGTGCTACACGACTGCAATGCAAGCCGCGAGCCAAAAGGAAGGTGGGTGAGGCGAAGGATAAAGAGTGTGTGAGATGGCGCTCAGAAGAGGATGTCGATTGAAGAGACAGGAGCGTTTCAACGGCGGGTGTGAGTGAAACGTGAAGCTTGAGCGGGTCCACGAACATGCACTGGCCAGAGACAAGGCACGCCTGGGCGCCATGGCACGTCTCTTGTTTGCGAGCTAGCAGGGTTAAGACGCATACAAGCAGTAGACAAGGGACTGTTGGCTTCTCCCTCTGCGACCACAAGTCACATCTCGCTCTCGATGGTCAACAGAAAGCTGCTGGTTTGCTTAAACCCGTCGTTGGCCTCGACCGTGCCACCACACATACACTCACCAACAGATGTCCATACTTGCCGACCCGCCCTGTCACGCCGGAATACACCGATATGCTTCTTTCCAACGATTGCCAATTACTTGCAATTGTTCAAGGACACCATGGTCCCACCAGTCCGCGTGTCCTACCTGTCAAGCGCCTTTGTGAAATCAGTGGGCTATCCTGTATAGCGTCTGGGAACCCACCCTTTCAATCTACGAGCCGCGGATCCGCATCTACACTCGCCCAATCACAGGGAACAAGCAAGTGGCACCCTCACAAACACCCGCGCGGACAGCCGCGCAGACTGTTCTCTTTCACCAAACACTCATCGCAGCGGGCGCGCGATGGGAGCAGAAAGCGAGGCGAGGTTCGTGGTCGAGGCGCGCGGTTTCAGCTTTAGCCTTTCTCACGGCCCGCTGCACGGCCTCGCCTGGATGTGAAACAAGCCTTACGGAGCCGTAGATGGCGGCGATGGCGAGTGATTCGCTGGCGAAACCATGTGCGCTCTCGAGGAGCCGAGGACTGTCTCGATCTCTATACCGAAAACTTACACACGAGAAGCTTTTGTCTATCTGAAATCATGTGCATGACGAATGGGGGAGAGGGCCGGCCGAATGTGCTGGACTAGGTCATCTGGAGGCATACGAGTTACAGTTGCACGATTCTTTGTTTGCTTGATCATGTTTCCATCTTCGAGATTGACAGGATCAACCACCGGCAAAAGATACGTGCTGGAGTCACACGCTGTTTTCGATGACGACTCTCCGGCCTCGGCATAGCCGGAAGTCTGCAACTGCAGTGACCGATCTTGAGCAGAGACCAGGTTTACATACGGCAAGGTTCAGTTTCGAACCAATCGCCACGATATTTCCACTTTATTCGCCAAGCACGCGATCAACATTGCGAACACCAAGAACACGAGTGATACTCAATAGTTCGAAAGATTCGTTTGATCATTATCGTGAAAAGGAAACAAAGGTATGTACACAGACCACAGTCCCACGCCGCCAAGTCGTGTTTCAGCCCAACATCTGCCGTTCCATATCACCTACTTGGATGTGTCGAGAACGTAGCGGCCTGCGATTTTGCCCGCGTGCATCAGATCGTAAACCTTCTGGAGCTCAGAGAGCCCAACCGTCTTGAAAGGGGCCTTGATCACGCCGCGGCGGAAGAAGTCTAGCGCCTCGGCGGTGTCCTTGCGGTTGCCCACGTACGATCCCTTGATGGTGACCATCTTGATGACGGACTCGAAGACGGGAGCGCGCAAGTAGGCTCCGGCGGGGAGACCGATGCAGACGACGGTGCCGCGTGGGCGGACGTACTGTTCGTGTTCATTAGCCATGATCGAGGTGCTGGTTGGGTTTCATGGAAACATACCTCTGCTGCCTGCTGGAACGGCTTCTCGGTCACAGCAACCAAGATGACTGCGTGCGGGCCTTGTCCGTCTTCAGTAGCCTCTTGGACTTCCTTGATCACATTCTTGCTAGTGGCGAAATCGACAAAAGCATTGGCGCCGAGCTGTTCAAGACACATCTTCTTCTTCTCATCGCCGGTGTCAATCGCAATGACGTTCAAGCCCATGGCCTTTGCGTATTGCTGAGCGAGAGAACCGAGACCGCCACCAGCTCCGACGATGGCAACGGTTTGTCCTGGGCGTACATTGGACTCCTTGAGGCCCTTGTAAACGGTGATACCAGCGCACAGTACCGGAGCGACTGCGTCAAGAGGGATATCTTTGTGTAGGCGAGCGACGTGAGCAGCCTTGGCAATGGCGTACTGTTGGAAGGTGCCATCGACGGTATATCCAGAGAGGAGTGCTTTGCCACAGAGAGGCTCATCTACCGTAACTGTTAGCTTCAGGCCTTGTTAAGCATCGCCTTGAACCTTTCGTTCTCGGCGGCGAGGCCTCGATTAATCTGCGAAAGACGACTTACCAGCCTGTTGGCAGAAGTCACAAGCCAGGCAGCTGCCATTGATCCACTTGATACCTGCGTGGTCGCCAATCTCAATGTCTTGCACCTGATCGCCCTTTGCCACTACGACACCAGCACCCTCGTGGCCACCAACGAGCGGGAGCTTGGTAGGCAGAGGCCAGTCTCCATTAACGGCGTGCAAATCGGTGTGGCACACGCCGGAGTACTTGATGTTGACGAGGACTTCATCGGGACCAGGCTTTTGCACTGGAATCTGCTTGAACTCGACTGGACCACCGGTCTTCTCGATGACTTGCGCCCACTGCTTCTCGGGAATAGACATGTTGGTTGATGTTCGTGTTCTCGTTTGGTTCGGATGTGAATGTTGCTGAACGACTTGACAAATAATGGAGTTGTGTGAAGTGAATGGTAGGAGGAACCATAGAGCAGGCAAGTCTCGTCTTTATGCTATTCAACCCGCCTCTTCAGCTGTCGAGATGACCCCACATGTCCCTCGTTCGAAAGGAGGGGCATTATGGACTCCGACCAATGGATCTGATGTCTTGCCCTGCAGCCACAGACAATACGCCCAGCAGAAGCCGTCGTCCGGCTCTAAGGAACCGTCTTACCCTCTTGGACCCGAATGCAAGCCTCTAGCTCATGCGGAAGCTCCAATATCTTGGGAGTCGCGGCGGCGGTTGGCTTCAATCTTGTAAAAGCTCTAGAGTCGTCAAGATGTCTTTCAATGTTCAGCATGTCTTGTTGGTATGGCCCAAGGTGTCACTGGTGAGTCTCTGGTAGTCCACGAGACACGATGACTCCCCATCCATACCATCCCATCGAACCTGACAATCCATTTGAGACCCTAGACGAAAAGCAAAGTACTGTAGTCGGAAGTCTGATCCCCATAGCTAGAGAGCTGGGGAAGCGCGGGGAACGGGATGAGCAAACGGGCGCCCCACCGGACATGCCAACCAGTGCTCGTGACGCTACAACAGGAATCAGCAGCTGTCGTCTCCAAGACCCCCTCCAAACTCTTCTCCTCCCTAGCCGTGGATCCTGACCCTGTTGCCCGGAACAATGCACCCGGAGCTCAGATTCGCAGATGTGGCTTGACGAGCTCGCCAGCCTGATTGGCGCCGGTCGAGCGCTGATGCCGTGTAGATGGGGGGAGCATTGTTGAGAATTCCCCTGCTTTCCCCGTGATAGAATCCTTCCAAAAGCATCCTTCTGTAGCGCTCGCATCTGGGTCTTAATGCTTGTTCTTCCGGTTAGATGACTAGCCGGATGTGGTAGGTTCGGAGGCAGCCGTTCTCACGAGAGTGCAGAAAACTTGGAGGCGATGTCCGGTTGACCCTACACGCGTTCGTGTGCAAGCTCTCAACCATCCGAAGATCGCACTAGCTTATCTTAATGCATCTCTTCGGAATGTGCTGGTATGGCAGTGCCGGTGTTATGCCGTCTGCGGTCGAAAGGATGTTGACTGCGTACGCGTGTGTACTCCAGATGGAGGGCGAACTTGAAGGTCCACGCGATCCATTGGTCTGGGCTGCCTTGGTCGAGCGGGCGGCGCTTTCTGTGCGACTCGACATGCTCATCTGTAGAGAGGGCTCCTCGGTCCTTTGAGCCGTCGAGTCTTCATAGCTGAGCATATGTTGATAGGCATGCAGTTAAGGAAACCTCCAGGTTCGTAAAGAGGTTGGACGAAAGACTGTATGTGACGGTGTCGTCAGCTTTGCTGATGAGATAAATCAAAGCGTGGTGATCATCAATTTCCCAAACAAAGCACAGTGTCGAGCGATCAACGAGGCCTATGCAATAGGCAAGTGATATAGAGACAGTCCGACGGCGTAAAGCTGCAGAGACTGTGATCTCTAAAACTTGCGAGCCGGCCATGCACTTATAATTGCGTGAAATGTACGACCTTGATGGCCAATTTAGACTTGACTGTACTCGATTTGACGAGACAAGCTATTGCTTGCATACCCTTGGAGCCCGGTTTCCATCTCATGTCGAAATACTTGTTCTGCCATTGAGAGAAGATCACACATCATAGCTTCTATATTTCATTCGTACAAGTGTCTTTAAGCGCAGCATGTCAAAATCGCTGACACACGGCGCTCCCTACTTGACAGCTTCGCGTGAATAGGCGTCCAGTCTTCTAAACCACATACCGATAAAGCGGCGATCTATCACCCAGCGCCAACAACTCCTCCTCACTATACTGCTCCCTAGCCTGAGCCTCACTAATCTTATCCCTCCTCTTATTAACCGACCCATACGAAACGCGAATAACCAGCGTAGCCGTAATCCCCGCGACCAAAATCCCCAACGAAAACCCATATCCCAGCCAATAATTCGGTTTCTCTTCTTCAAGGAAGATATTAGAACCAATTGCGCCGCCGAGATTTCCAATGGAGATCAGTAGCGCCATTCCGACGGAGCGTTTCCAGGTGGGTGCCAGGTTGTTGCCGACCCAGCTGAGGATGCCGATGATGGGTGGGTAGACTCCTGCGGGGATTGCGAAGAGGAAGGCGTATGTGAGGCCTGGCAATTGAGGGTGTGGGATTGCTAGGAGGGCCACGAAGGCGCATGAGGCGATTGTGAATGGGATGATGATAAAGGGCCATCTGGTTTGGTGTCGGTCAGATAGCCATGCGAATAGGACTGTGGAACAGGCGCCGACAAAGTATACCGGTACCGTCAAGAGCTGAGCTTCGACGCTGGTATATCCTAGGCCGAGGATGATGTTCGGAGCGGCATAGGTAAAACCATATAGCGGAATAGAGTTGCCCCAGTATATAATAACGGCCAGCCAGATTCTCCAATCCCCAAGTGCAGCTCTGATGAAGCGCCATTGAAAGCCTTCCGACGTTTGCACTCGGCCGCCTTTGGTTCCAGAATCCGATGCCAGACGCCGGATGATATATTTCTGTTCCCAAGGTTTCAGCCAGCTTGCTGATTGTGGTGAGTCCGGTAAAATCCAGTACAAAGCAGCGCCGACGACCACAGTCACAATGCCTTCGAGGATAAAGATCCATCTCCAGCCACTCAGACCCGCGATGCCGTCCATGTTTACGATAGCCGCTGCTAGCAATCCAGAGAATGCGGATGCCAGTGATGCAGCGCTGAAGAACACAGCCATGCGCGTTTGTACTTCAAAGCGGCAGTACCAACAGGTGATGAGAAATGTGGCAGCTGGGAAGAAGCCCGATTCAAAAAGGCCCAGAAGTACTCTGGTGACGATAAGGTGTTCATCTGGCGGAAGGTGTGTCAGTTGAAAGTTTGGAGTGCTTTTGGCACCAGAATGTGCTTACATGTTTCCACAATGCCTTGCAGCGTCATGACCTGCTCGCTTGTCAGTCGATGTATATAGGATTATCTGGTTTCGACGCTTACAATGCCCCAGGCCACCATCAAAATCGATATCCAAATGCTCGGGCGCATGAGCTTGAGCACGATGTTGGATGGAACCTCGAAGATTGCATACGGGAAGAAGAACCTGGCAGCACGCGATAGTTAGCTCTTCGGTCTCGGCTCTACCATGTGTATGCGCATACTTACACCGTCAGAGCCATGTTGTATTGCGAACCACTTATAAATTGTTAGCTTGTGCGATCATCCCATTGCAAGTAGAAGACCCCTGTACGTAAGTTCGAGCTCATCATTCATGCCTGCGACGCGCGCATTGGCGATATTGCTCCTGTCCAAGAACGCCAGTAGGTAGAGTAATGCGAGCACTGGGATGAGGCGGATATCGATCTTGCGGAGAATGCGTTTGGTTTCTTTGGGGTCGAAGGCTGGCTCCTGTTGGGCATTGTTAACATCGTCTCCGTCAGTGTGATTAGTTCTGGAACTCACAGATTCTTCAGTATGACGGACATCTTTCTGATACTCGACGTCGTCGATGTGATCTGCTGATTTGTCCAGCTTCTCATCGATGGGGCTTGCGGTCGACATCTTGTCTGCCTGCTCTGCAATTGGGTCTCGCCTTGGGATACAACAAAACTTGAACAATGAGAAAAGAGGACAGAGGCTTCCCTTTTACTTCAAACCGAGTAAACTACCGTGCACAGCCATGCCCTGTTGATCGCCGCGTGCTCCCAAAAGGCCATGTGCATGATGGGCAGTCGTGCATAGAGTTGCAGACGGGCAGGGGCTTTGGTTACCATTCTCTGCCGCCGACGTAGGAGTGAAACCTTTCGTGAGTCCAAATTCCCCACCGACTGGGTCCTGCGTTGCCGATCCATACTCAAGTCAAGCAAAACCGAGGCTGATAGAGTTATCCCCGCGTGCGGAGGGCGTGGAGACTCTGGAGAGCCAAGATGGACCTTGGGAGTTCGCGTCTTGGGATTCGTCATTATAAGTATCATTGTTTGATGGTTCTGGTGTGGAATCGTGGAATGGTTGGGGGATATGTTCAAACGGCTAATAGAGAGTGCGAATAGTTGCTTGGCATTGACGTGGGCACATGCATGGCCATGTTCAAGCTGCATCAAGATGCGGCTCAGCATACCTAGATGGAATATCTGGTATCGGCAAATGATGCTTGGTACAACCGAAGCTATCCCAAGCCAATACACCTTTACACCCCCAAGTCCAGCACCCAGGCGACTCCCATTGCAAACAGACTTGTCAGTGCTGCCATCGCGAGGTTGACGCCGTTGTTTGTCAAAATATCTCTGCCCAGCTGAACTCGGCTTCCACCTTCGAGCACCTTCACTCTCTGACCTCCAGGGCCCTCAACAACTTTGCCACTTCCTCTGTCTGTCACAGTTGCTTGTACAGTAGCGCCCAGGAAGGAGTCTAGGACACTGCCGAAGACACCCGAAACACAGACCAGAAGGGCAACTTGGGAATGCAAGCCTCTGTATGGCGGCATAGCATACACGCCGAAGTAAGCAATGGCGGTGATGAGGAAGCTTGCAAGCAGACCATAGCCCAAGCCCTCGATTGTGACGCCGCCATTGGTACCACGCGGCACCTTCTTCCATGGCGCGGTCACCAAAACTGGCGTTGTCTTTGCCAAAATACCCAGTTCGCTGCCAAACGTGTCAGCCGCAACGGCTGCGTATTGGGCCATGATTCCAATAGGTAAGATCCTCTCCAGGCCGGGTGCGTGCCACGCAGGCGAAAGACCTGTGCGTAGAGACATATATGGAGTGCTCATGTGCAGATAAGTGTGCACGAGGATGAGCGCGGACGCAACTCCACCGTTGGCGACGACCTGCATCCAGTTCCTGGGTCCTTCTCCTCCGCTCGAACCGTCAGAAGACTTGGTAAGTCTGGCTTTCTCCGCATGGCCAATTTTGGTGACAAGTACGCCCAACAGGAAGAAAGGGACCAGGAGCCAGAAGAAAACAGGGTAAGGGTCCAGCATATGTATTGTTGCAACAAGGATGGCAGTGATGATGCCACCGGGGGTGAGTTTGTTCTTGGCCAAAGCAAAGGTGACAAGGCCGATGGTAGCAGTGATTTGGCCAACATGGTTGCGGGCGAAGGCGGTGAGATCCATGATGGGTAGTTTCGGTAGTCTCTCTGCGTCTTCTAGAGATTCCATCTTGTCCATAAGGATATCCATAAGGTTTTATTGTGCCTTCTCACTCCAATGCACAAAGTCACCTAGCACAATTTCTCGTTAGTGATTGTCCCAGGTGATGGCATGATGAAATATTTGGCAGACGAACACGACAATGCAAGAAGATTGCAGAAAAGTGCAGAACTGTTCGGTTTAGAACGCTCGACGAAAATTGACGTGTAAATTATTTGATGGGTAGTCTTGCTGCCTAGTATGAGGTTTGGTTACATGTAGATGAGATCTGGCAGAAAGTCTGGGAAGTAGGCGCCTGACATCATTCCGGTGGTCTGATTTCCAGAGGGCTTCAGAAACAATGAGAAATCAGTCGCCAAGTCCCATGCATATGAGCTCCCAAACGATTACGCTTCAAAGAAAAGAACAAAGAGAACAGCAAGACATGTAGCTCTCGTGTGAGCAGAGCGCCTTAAAACCTGAAATGAACAGTGCACAAGAGGATCTCGTCCCCGATCCAGCACAGCAGTTTGAGGCTCTCAACGTGATGATTGAGAACGCCGAGGGCAGCAGATGCACCATGTGATTATCTTCTTACTGCTATACTATACAAGGTAGGAGGTAGCCTATCTTATGTTTAGTTTACTACCGCTTTCTTTTTGACTGCTTGAACGCGTCCATGTCCAGGCCAGCGTTGTTACCAGCGCCATCTCCCAAGTCACCCAGATGCTTTTGAACCTCATCGCTCATGTAAAAAGACTCCCTTAACTGCTTTGCCTTCTTCTTTGCATCCTGTTCCATGAGCTTCATTTTGCCAGCGTCAAGTTTGATCGGCTTCTCTTTCATTATCTCTGGCCTGAGCTTCGCTCCAACGCCAGCTTTCTGTGGGTTCTCTACGGCTTTGATGGGCTGCAAGACGCCTTCGCCCTTTGCACCAAGACCTAGCCTGCTATCTGGATCCCAGCCTTGCCCTTGCAAGACAGCGAGACCTTTGCGCGTACGGTCAACATGAGAAGGCGGGTATGAGTGTTGGAGCGATATCTGGTGGGCGATGCTACTCTCGTGTGCTGCCAGTGTGGTACCTGGCGCCATACTACGGTGGCATAGGTCGCAGTATAGCTCGATATTGTCTTCGACTGGCGCGTTTGTTGGTGGGTCAGTATCATCGTGTGCTTGTCCTGGCTCTTTCTCTTCGCTTGCCGATCTCGTTTCTACTGGTTGTGGCGCCGGTGCTGAAGACGCTCGCTCGACAGTGTTGGACTGGCCGAGGACTATGGACAAGTATCTGTCTGCAGCCGATACCGAAGGTTTTGGGGTATTAGGCAGGCTGGTACTTTGCGTCGCATGTTCGCTGGCGGCTACGAACTGGACGCGCTTCCTCTTGATGCCGGCGCCGAAGTATCTTTGGTCGCGTAAAGGAATCTCGTACTCATCATCGTCATTCAAATTCGCCATTGCTCCCACGAGAAGAGGAGAACAGAGAGTTGATGTTGGTAGGAAGAGTTGTGTGCGACAAAGGTGGATGGGAAATGTTATTATTCGGGTGCTTGCACGTCAGACCCCGCGCTTGCGAGTCAGGAGCAAACATTCATCACTTGGGAGGTGCAAGTCGAACATGTGAAACTCGCCAGATACGTCTCAACTTCTTTACGCATTCGCAACCGGCATACCAGCTGCCGTGTGGCTGCCAGAAAATACCATGGCCATATACATCATCCGCTCGGCCTTCAATGAAGGCATTGGCTCGGTGCCATACATATGGACGATCCTCAAAGCAGCCCCATGGCTGCTACTGCTATGGGCAGTCAAGTTCTTCTTCTCTGGTGTGAGCAATAAGAGCGAGCGCACAATGCATGGAAAAGTGGTCATGGTCACAGTACGTTAGGTAGGGTTGAGAAGAGAGGGACATAAGCTAAAACATTCCAGGGAGGCACAAGTGGTGTGGGCGAAGCACTTGTCCGTGATCTGGCTACCAAAGGAGCTCAGATTATTCTACTTACACAGCATACGCTCGTCGATCCCTTCTTGGTTGACTTTATCGACGACATGCGGCGCGACACAAACAACCACCTCATCACGGCTGAACAGATGGACCTAGAATCTCTTCACAGCATCAGGACGTTCGCTACAAAGTGGATCGACAACGCTCCGCCACGCCGACTCGATATGGTCATTCTTTGTGCGAGCACCATAACGCCGTCTAGCAAAGGCTTACAAAGCACTCGCGAAGGCGTGGAGCTGAACTGGCAGGTCAACTACCTAGCCAACTTCCACTTCCTCAGCATTCTCTCACCTGCACTTCGCGCACAACCGCCTGATCGAGACGTCCGCATCTTATTCGGCAATTGTAGCAGCTATATGGGTGGAGACTTATTGCAAGTGACACAACAGGCTCAAAAGACTGCGAGTGGGAAGGCAAAGAAGACATCAGCCGCCGATGCAGTGGCTCCGACGAAGTTCTCGCCTGGCAACGCCTTTGCTACTTCTAAACTCGCATTGACAACATTCGCGGTCGCTTTCCAGAAACACTTGACAACATACAAGCGTCCCGATGGCTTCCCACCAAGCGTCAAGGTTCTCACTGTCGACCCAGGATATTGCCGCACACCAGGCATGCGACGCTGGCTGACTGGCGGATCACTTTTCGGTCTGTTGGTGTATCTGATCACCTACCCTATATGGTGGCTCGTCCTGAAGAGCCCCGACATGGGAGCGCAATCTTTCCTTTATGCGGCCATGGAAGCCAAATTCAGTCGCGGTGAAGGCGGAGTGCCTGTCAAAGAATGTAAAGAGCGGGAATACATTAGGACGGATGTTCTGGATGAATCAAAACAGAAGATGCTCTGGGAATACAGCGAACAAATGGTGCAAGAGGCGGAGAAACGCGGTGCAATCGAGAGATCTAAGGCGAAGAAAGAACAAGAGGATGCGAAGGAAGAAGCGCAGGCTGAAGAAGAGCTCAAGCAGTATAAAGACAAGGTTGGCAAGAAGGAGAAGAAGAAAGATGGAAGCCGCAGGAGTAAGAAGGCTGCATGAACTACCCGTGTGGAAGATACATTCGTAATGATCAAAACAGTTTCGATGCTCTTGATCGGCGACGCAACTGGGCCCGTTGGATGTCAAGCATAGACGAACAAAAGAACAAAGAGCAAATCATCAATCCAGTCCATACGCACCGCAAACCTCTGCAAATTCAGTCAGGCCGCTAGGCGTATGGGCATCATCGTCAACAAACAATACCGCAGTACCGGCCACGTCAACAAGTCAAATGTCCTCAAAAATAAGACTTCAACACATAATCCAGCACCACTGGCAACCGAAGATGAGCTCAAATTACATCCGCGCTTTGTGGTCTTTGTTACAATATCGCCAACCTTTGTCCCCAAGTCCATGAGCCGGGGGAAAATAAGCAGCAACATTGAAAGCTGCTTGTTTGATTTAAGAGCTCATATAACGAACAAAGAAATGATCCAATCAAGCCCAGCAACATGGCAATTACTAGGAATCATACTGGCATTGCGTCCGCATTTTCGTACAATCGAGCTTTATACCCGTTGCTATGCTTCTTTGCTAATCTATATACCAACCGAAAACTAACCGAATTGTCGACATCAGAGGCAGGACCTCGAAATCATCTGGATTCTCGAACCTTAATCTTCCGTTCGAATAAGTTATCTACAATGAGTGCTCACGAGAAAACTTCAGAAATCCCGGTTGGGCTGGGAATCGATAGACTCGATAACCCTGCCATAGAATCGGAGCAAATCGTCACCGAAGAGCAAAGAGAAGTCGACACTATTGCCACTGAAGACATAACTGACGAGACAGCACAACATAACCCTCCACTCCTTGTGCTGCCTGAAGGCCAAAACGAAGCAGACGACTCGCAGCCAGGATCGGCATTCTCTTCTTCTTCGAGCGAAGAGGATGATGATGCTGACGATGAAGCCGGAGAGGACGACGAAGAAGCCGACGAAGAAGCCGGAGAGGACGACGAAGAAGCCGACGAAGAAGCCGACGAGGACGATGACACCGCAGAATGGAATGCATCACCCCTTCCCACTGAGAGCGTTTCCGAACCCCCTCATCAAGCTCCGCCGCCACTAGGCCCGCCAGCAGTCTGGGGAAGAGGCGATAAATGGAGCGGCGAGTACACTCTCAGACGACACAGGCGCTATGAATGGCAGCCTTACCACGATGAGAGCAGCTCTGACCCAGAAGACGTTAAAACGAAACAAGAAGCTCACCGACAAACTCCTCCGAATCACCCAGCAAGACCAAGCCCCCTACGAAGTACGAGCGGTCTGGATTCGCCAACCTCACCACCGCCAGTCTCGCCACTTTCACAGGAAGAACAGGAGAATCTGCAGGATATTGGCGTTCTTCCAGAACCCAGCCCAGAACTTCCAAAGGTCTATGAATTCGCATCGATCGCGGCTTCACGACAACCAACCTCTGAGGAGCGCAGAACGTCTGCTGCGAGTTTCGACTGGTCCGAAGACGATGACGGCGATGACTCGTGGGTTGCTGGTGCAATTCAAGACGTCAAAGGTCCGCAGAAGTCATCTGAGGAGAGCGCGACTGATCGGAGAGTAGTGATTTATCAAGCTCCGGGAGACTCTCAGGCTCTGGGAACCATCAACGAGACCGAAGACGAAGACTTCACGACTGCGGATGAGAAGGAACCAGAGTCCTCGAATGAAGATCCTGTAACCGAAGATCGTACTGAAGCTGAGGCTTTAGACTCGCAACATGGTCCCAGCGACACTTCAGAGGAGGAACTTACTCCTACCCAAGCGCCTGAAGGCTTCAATCCGACCTTCGAAGGCGCACAGGGCCACGCACAGGGTCACGCACAAGGCCATGCACCAGAAAACTTAGTCGAGCTAACTTCTCCAAACCTCGATGGACCCGAGCCACTGACAGGACTGGCACCACACGAAGGCCTAGACGCATGGTGGGAATGGCGCACACGCAACCAAAAGACCACATTCAGAACCAACCACAACCCTCTCAACAAAGACAAGCATGGCGATCTCAGCCACCGGGGCGAGACAAACCCCGACACATCCGACGCGGCAGACTTCCTCAGCAAGCAACGCTTCATACTCAAGGAGCTGGCCGCAAGCGAGGGTCACAACCACGCCGCGCAGCGAGCATCCAACATTCGACAGAACATGGAAGACACAATGGAGTACCTCAAACTCAAGATGTTATATTACCGCGCTCAACGCAACCACTTCCTCTACGAAACACACGGCAGCCGAGGTAGGATTGCTAGACGTGACAACACAATCCGCGAGCTCGAAGAAACAAATGGCCAACGCAAAGACATGATCAGGAAGCTCGAAGATCGGAACACCAGACGCGACGAAGAGATCAAAGGGCTCGAAGAGAACATCGACGAGTATTCTCGCGCCCTCAAGGATGTCAAGGCGCGTTACGAAGCGCTTCAGCCTATGCTTGAAGAATTCCAGACGGAGATGCAAAAGAGGAAAGATGCGCTGGAGAAGGAGAGGACCGCTCGTAAGGATTTGCAACTTCGGTATGGGAATCTCAATCAGATGTTTGAGCAGGTTCAGAAAGCTGCAGAGATCAATGCAGAGGAAGTCAGGGTTGAACGGGCGAAGCGCGAACAATCATCCAAGTCGTCTTCGGCTGTGGAGGTTCGCTCGCAAGGAACGGATGCTCCCAATTGGGACGACACTACTGAGATCACTCAAGCTCCCAGAATGAAACCCGCCGAGAAGCGCCGCTCTGCAGCGCCATCTACAGGCGCTGAGCAGTTGATCCGCTGGCCTTTGTCAGAACGTACCCAATTAGTACCCTTCATGGTCGAATGGATCAACGATCACAGGGAACAGGGCTCACTAGAAGAACCTCTTTCACCTGGTCAACTTGACGATCTCCTCGGCGTAGGCTCCCTATCATGGACTCAACTAATCGATGAGCTCAAAAAGATCGGTTACATCTTCCGACCAGACCACCTTGCAGCCGCTCTATCAGATCCCGAAGCCATAAACGCAGGTCAAATCCCTCGTCCGAACTCTGCCGTCATGTATGCAGCACGCAGGCTTTCTCCCAACAATGCTGTGCCGGAGCTTTTGCGCGAGGTTTCGACATTGCAGCAGGAGCTTGAGGGTGTTAGGATGCCGCAGCAGGTCGTGACGCAAATCCATGAGCTTGAGACAGAGAATAGAAGGCTTATGGCAGAACAACATGAGGGCAGGCCGGGCGACTTTGGTGATATCCAATCGATAATTAGTCAGTTCATTGAGAACACTGACGTTTCTCAGGAAGGAAAAGACAAGTCAACAAATCTGCAAGACAAACTTGCTGAATGCCATCAACATGGCCAGCAACTGCAGACAGAAGTTGAAAGTCTTACCAGACAACTCAAAGAGTCCGAAGGAGCATTTACACTAATAGACGCGGCATCTGCGGATCTCAAAGAGCAAATCGAAGAGCTGGAAGAAAAGTTGAGGCGTTCCACAGCAGGCGGCGACGACAATGAATCCGGACGTTCCGAGAAAGAGCAACTGCAAGACGATATCGACGTTCTCCGATCAGAGCTTAGAGAACAAGAGGAGATCGAAAAGGAACTCACCGCCAGCCAGGAACAATGCAAAGCGTTGCAATCTCGCATCAACGAACTCGAAGCTTCCGTTCCGTCGTCCAAAGGCGAAGAAGAATCTGATCCCTCTGAGAAAACCCAACTTCAAGACAAGATTAACTTCCTCCAGTCGCTTCTCAAGGAACAAGTGGAACTCGAAGAAGAACTCGCTGCCAGCCAAGCCCACAACAAGACGCTACAGTCTCGCATCAACGAACTCGAATCTTCCATTCCCTCGTCCAACCCCACTACCGACGAAGCGATCCCTGCAGAAACCCAAACCCTCCTCGAAGACCTCCAAACCGACCTAACAAACGCAAACGAAGCGAACGAAAACCTCCTCTCCGAACTATCCACCCTCCAAACCCAACTCGACTCCTTACAAAAACAAAACAAATCCCTCACCCTCGCCAACGAATCCAACGAAGCGAGCCAAGGCCTCCTCGTCAAATTCGAACTCCTCCAAACTCAATTCGACGAATTGCAACAGAGGAAAGATGAGCTCCTCGATCGCAACGCCGAGCTTGAAGATGAGAATGCCACTTCCAAGGAGCAAATTGAGACCGCAAGAGCGGATTTTGAAAGTCTGCAAGAGGAGATTGAGGAGTTCTACGCGCAAGCAAGCGAAGATGTGGTGCAGCAGGAGAACGAGAAACTCTCAGCTCGCAATGCTGAACTCGAGATGGAGATCAAGGCGGCGCACGAGGAACTCGCGGATTTGCAGGAGCAGATGGATGAGAAACTTTTGGCCGGCAATGCCGAGCTCGAGAGGGAAGTGAAAGCAGCGCATGAGGAACTGGAAGGTTTGCAGGAGCAAATCGATGAGATCAGCGCCGAGTTTGCCCAGCATGTCTGCTCTGCCTCTCCTCCAACTCAGCCCACACCCAAACCCCCCACCAAGCAAACCGACGCATCAACCCAAACCCCCGATCACCTCCCCCGCCGACCCCTACAACCCTGGGCGCAGCGGGAGAGAGAAATCAAGCGCGAGCGGGAATTTCTCGTAGAAGAGAATTTGAAGAGAGTCAGGAGGGAGCAGACGCATGCGGCTGAGAGGGAGAGGTTGGCTGCGTTGAGAAGGATGATTGATGAGCGGTTTGAGGCTGCGCCGGGGTTGAGGGGCGGTTGGGTTGGGATTGTTGCTGCTGCTGCTGCTGCTGGGTGAGGGGGCGAGAGGGGAGGTGAGTTGTTGAGGAGGTGAGGAGATGAATTTCTTTTCTGTTTTTGTTTTTCGTCTTTTCGTCTTGTTTTTCGTTCTGTTCTGTTTGATTTTTCCTCCATTTCTTCGATTGCTTCTCGTATTTTACATTTCGACTCGTGTTTTGGTAAGTTTCTTTATTTCTTTTCAAGGCATTGTTGATTTAGCATCTCGAGCAGTAAGTTTTTTGCTTCATTCCGTTTCCATTCCCATTCCCATTTCCTAGCATATTGCCCCTACTTCTATTCTTCCGTCCCAGTTAAAACTTTCTTGAGCTTAGTAAAAATACAATAGTCACATCCTGCCTTTTGGCCTCCCATCACCACTCCATTACAGACGAGAGTCTCCCAGCTTAGTAAATTCGAACGCACCATGTCTTCCTCCAAAACAAATCCCAGAAACTCAGCACTCGCACAGTCGGTGATCGATCCTAACCCCCCAAACCTTCCTCTCATCAAAGCTCCCATCCGCATCACGCATCCTACCGTCAGAAAAAAACATAAGAGAAAGAAATCCCCCCCCGAAAGCAACAACCAAACCCCTCACAACTCATCCCTCTCACCACCCCCCTGCACAACCCCCCACGCCTCCCCCCCACCTCCACTCAACCACGCCCTCTCCTCCCCCGTACTCTCCCTCCCCAGCCCCTCATTGCGATGCGGATACCTCCCAAACCTCCTCAGCACCTCCCCATGCGCCTCGCCCGCCTCCCTCCCACTCTCCACATACCTCTTGGCCTCCCCATCCCCCTCCCCCTCCACGGCCCTCTCAACCACCCCCGTCAACCGATCCCAAGTCTCATGATCGCCCAAATCCTCCGAATGCATCAGCGGCATGAGAATCCAGCTCTGCACTGCGGGGCGGAGCTGAAAAGGTTCGTAGGCCGCGGGGGAAGGTGTGAGGCGCATGCTGCTTTTTAGGAGGCTGAGGGCCAGGCGGTCGTAGTGTGAGTAGACTAGGTGGAGAGTGGAGGGGTGGCGGTGGATGTTTCGAGGAATCTGGTCGAGGAGTATGATGAAGCTGAGTAGCGTTTCGGCTCCTTGCTGGGGAGAGAGGGAGTTTGCCTCGCGGACGTGGGGGAGGAATGGGGAGGCGAGAGTTTCGTCTTCTGGTTTGGATGACGCGGGTGGGAGGGCTAGGTGTGAGGGCGAGAGGGTTTGGAGGGCGGGGAGGAAGGCTTCTGCGCATTGTTTGTCGAAGGCGGCTTTTTGGGCTGCTGGGACGGAGGGGCCTCCCCACCAGCGTTGGAGGACGGAAGGGTTGGAGGCGCCGGTGAAGTTGGGGGGGAGGTCGGCGAACCAGAATTCGCGGATGCGGGTGTAGAGGGTTGGGTTGAAGATTTGGGGGTCTAGGGTGAAGGATTGGGGTGGGAGGGGGGTGTTGGAGGAAGAGGAGGCGGTGGTGTTGGTGCTACTGCTGGTGGGAGGCATTGTGGCGATTGAGCGGGTGATGTTGAGAGGGAGGGAGAGGGTTACGGCGCGGCGGAGGAGGAGGGTAGGTTGCATTTTGGAGAAAAGGAGTGGGTTTGTATGGAGGGAGTGGTTTTGGGTCTTTTTATAGTACCATTGATCGAAATAACGATAGTTCGTTGGTGTGCGATGATCGTGAACCTTGACTTGGGCTTGAGCTTGTGTGGAGATGGGGAAGTGAGGTTAAACTTTTCTGGGGGCCTTTGAGAGGGGTTTCTGAGACAAAGGGAACCTCGTCATGGAAGTGTTACTACGAAATATCAACGATACTTTGCAGAATGAGTTATGATAACTAACAGATAAATTATCCGAGGGGATATATAGGACAATATTACATAAGTATCCATGACAGCTCGGCGGGGTAACTTGATTGAAAAGCAAAAAAGAACCCTCGTAATGGAAGGAATTGTCACTACAAAGTCCTCGACGAAACCTCTCACAAAGAAACATGACTACCGAAAAACAACTCGTCCGGTAAGATACGAGACATCATCAAGTAAATTATCCAAAACAGCTCAGAGCGGTGAATTCAAAACAAAAGGGAACATCGTGATAGACATGTCGACCCGAAACATTAACGAGACTTCTTCACAGTCAACAGTAGCTTCCAATCAACAAATCGTCCAGGAGAAACATCAAAAAAATCGAAACATCTCAATGAAACAAAAATCATAAAAAAACTTTCCGTGTTCTCATTCATAACGGGTCATACGTAATTACATCTCAAAGGGCTGTTGGCAAGGCAAGGCAAGCAAGCACCTGCTGCATGTACAAACACAATTCCAGCATCATCAAGTAGCAAAGCAATTCCTCGCACGCTCTTAACCAAAGAGCGCATCACCCAGACGAATGCTGACAGTCTTGGTCTGAGTGTAGTTGGCCAGCGCATCCTCGCCGAGCTCACGGCCAATACCGGACTCCTTGTAACCGCCGAATGGCATCTGGTGGTGGAGGGTGTTGTAAGTGTTGACCCAGACGGTGCCGGCGCGGAGGGCGTTGGAAACCTCGATAGCGGTGTTGAGGTTCTTGGTGTGGACGGCTGCGGCGAGGCCGTAGGTGGTGTCGTTGCCGAGCTTGATGGCTTCCTCCTTGGTCTTGAATTTGGCGATGGAGCAGACCGGGCCGAAGATTTCTTCCTGTACGATCTTCATGTCTTCGGTGACGTTGGAGAAGATGGTGGGCTCGATGAAGTAGCCCTTGTCGCCCTTGCGCTTGCCGCCGGTTTCGACGGTGGCGCCGGCGTCTTTGCCGGCTTGGATGTACCTGGGGGAGGTTGTTAGTTTTATGTCTTTTTGAGGCGTGGATGAGGCGGGAATTTCAACATACTCCATAATGCGGTCGAACTGGACCTTGGAGACCTGCGGGCCCTGGAAGGTGTCGGCAGCGAAGGGGTCACCAACAACGTTCTTGGCCGCACGCTCCTTGAACTTCTGCACGAACTTGTCGTAGATGCTCTCTTGCACGTAGATACGGGAACCGGCACAGCAGCACTGGCCGTGGTTGAAGAAGATACCAAAGTTGACCCAGGAAATGGCGTTGTCGATGTCGGCGTCCTCGAAGACGATGTTGGGAGACTTGCCGCCAAGCTCGAGGGTAACCTTCTTCAGGTTGGAAGCAGCGGCGGACTTGAGGATCTGGCGACCGACGACGGTGGAGCCGGTGAAAGCGACCTTGTCGACGTCCATGTGGGCGGAGAGAGCGGCACCGGCGACCTTGCCGAAACCAGAAATGACGTTAATGACACCAGGGGGGAAACCGGCCTCCTTGACGAGGTTGGCGGCCACGAGACCGCCGAGAGGAGTCTGCTCTGCAGTCTTCATGACGATGGTGTTACCGCAAGCAATGGCGGGACCGATCTTCCAGGACCACATGAGGAGGGGGAAGTTCCAGGGGATAATCTGAGCGCAGACTGTTGCACAATTGATCAGTAATCGGTCAATTTAGAAAACAGATCCCTCCAAATCGTTGTAAAACAATCGAAGAGACAACAATTCAAATACTCACCACCAATGGGCTCCTTCTTGACGTAGTTGAAAGTGTCAGGGGTGGTATCGATGACCTTGCCCTCAATCTTATCCGCCCAACCACCGTAGTACCTCAAGCAGCCAATGCACATGCTGATGTCGACCTTGGCCATGGAGACAGCCTTGCCGTTGTCGAGGGACTCAACAGAAGCGAGGAGGTCGATGTTCTTCTCGAACAGGTCGGCGAGCTTGATGAGGAGCTTGCCGCGGTTCTCGGGGGTCTCTTTCCTCCAGGGGCCCTCGAAGGCCTTGCGGGCGGCGGCGACGGCGATGTCGACATCCTTCTCGGTGGCTTCGTGGACGGAGGTGATGACGCTCTCGTCGCTGGGGTTGATGACCTCGAAGGTCTTGCCGTCTACACCCTTGATGAACTCGTTGTTGATGAAGCTGTTGGGAAAGGGTTGTCAGTCAAGGAGTTCTGCCGGCGATTGGGGGATTGTCGATCGATGTGACGATCGGTGGCGTCTTTTGTTTTCGTGAAGATGGCGGGGGAGATGATGGAGTGTTGACTTACAGGCCAGTCGGCTGCTCGTACTTGCCGGAGTGCGGCGTCTCAAGCTGAACGGAGACAGACATGATGTGTGATATGTGATGGGTTTGGATGTTACTGGAGAAGAGAGGAGGAGGAGGATCTCTGATAACAAAGAAAAGCAGAAGAGTGGAAGAGAGAAGAAATAGGGCGAGTAGACATAGGCCGAGAGGATAGCGGGGTTAAGTAGCGTCAAGCGCCATCCACCTCGATGTCACGGCCCACCGGGGATCCATCTATCAAGCACACACGCACATTCTTGGAAGCGATTGCTCCAGCAACTACCCTCCCCTCCCTCCTTGGTCGGCGTGGTCGGGTACACACGTTGACCTTCGGCCTCGCTCTACCTCCAACTCCCAAGCTTTACCCGCACCGCCAATTATTCCTCGACTCCACTCGCCGGCATCCACGAGCGTCTGACGCTTCCAAACGGCTCTGGACAAAACAGTAAGTACCTCCCAGCCAGGCAAGGACGTCTGTGAATGGTCGCTCGGCCATGGGGATGGCGCTGGCCGGCTCAGCACAGCTCTGTACCGTTTCGCGTGCCCTCCCGCCCCCATCCTCCATGATGTTTTTTGAGGGGTTCCCGCGCGAGACTGAGCGGGGAAAGCTCTGGAGGGGCGAAAAAGCTACGGTGTTTTCCAGACAGGCTCGATTTCTCACCTCATTCCCGCCGCTGCACTGCAGGCCAATGCTTATGTCGATGATGATCCGCTTGTCCATCGCAAGGGCCAGACCGTGCGAGATATCGTCAGCCTCACATGAGCATGAGCGTGAGGGAGTTCTCCCATCAGACACGCATTCTTTTCACCGCTGCCCTCTCAATGCCAGCTCACGATGCCCAAAAAGGCATGACGTAAACACCTCGGGCATCATTAACGCGAAATCCCAGGAGGCAACACAAGGACACCTCGCACAAACTGGGCGGCGAACGTGAGTTGAAGTGGGGTGTTCTCCGTGAAAGAAGAAGTGAAGCCAACCCCCCGGTCGAAACAAAGACCCCCTTGCGCATTCGTGCCCTTGTTCCCCGGCCTCCGGATACGTCTCCAAAGCTCCCTGCCTCGCCTCCCGCCTGCGCTGGAGAGAGCGAGTACTAGTTGCGTGGAGCGAAAAAGGCAAGCCGGCTGCCCACATCCTGCCCAGCCTTTCCAGAAACAAAACCCATGCTGGAGATCATTGCTAGATGACAAATTGGCCTCTCAAGCTTCCTCGAAATGGAGGGAAAGCTCGCTCGAGCCTCGGTGTCCCAATTGTGTAACCGCGTATCATGTGCACTTCATGCGTTTCATCTATCTCGAGAAAACCGAGCTCTCACAAATGCAACTCAATTTCCTATCTTACCTACCTAGTGTTAATGTTGAGAATTGTTGAGCAACGCCCCCAAAATCCTTCGAGGGGAAGTCCAGCCGCCGCACTCTCCACGTACAGGAGCATGTAGGTAGGCGCCCAAGTTATCTCACACCAAGTAATTTCAAGAGAGTGGCGTACCCTTAGCCCCCATACGCCCGAGCCTCGCACCCACGCACCGCCAGGCTGGATCCGCCTCGCCATGAACCGCGAGAGGCACCCAATGGGAGAGTAGGTATGTAGGAAAGCTTAAAGCTGTGTTTTGTTTTCGTGGTATGCTTCTTCTCGCGGTGAGAGGTATGTATGTGCAGGAGGGTGCGGAGAAATGGGTCCCTGGTCTTTGCTTGGATGCAAGATCTAAAGCTCGGAAAAGGTGAGAGGTAGCTGGAGTAGTCTTTGAAGACAAGCAATGTGGAGACTGATGAGATGATGGGCAGGTAGTGACAAGTTACACGTACGGAGAAGGAATCGAAATTTGGTTTTCATGCTTTGATTAGAGGCCATGTGCTATAGCTATAAGAGCAACAGCAACACGCCAGCTCGTACGTCCTGCCTGCCACAAGAAAAGAGAACTTCCTTATCCCCTGCGCCAGCCGGCGTCATATCCCTCCCACGCGCTTTACCACCCCTGATGTTCATCGCATTCTGCTGTGGTATTCTTACATGCAAACCAAAAAGGAAAAAGAAAAAGTGATGTGTGATATGTGAACAGCCCTGTCGCTGTTGAGTGATTCTTGACGCGCAGTCTGCGGTTGAATCGAGCCACGCCGGAATGGTCATGGGTTTCCTAAGTCAACCGAACCCTGATGACCGGATCTAGGAGATCTCATCCATGTTTGCGTCGTCTTGAACGGCCGGGGCGGCCTGAGGAGCGGCAGCAGGGGCAGCACCGTTGGGCTGCTCGCCGCTTCCGAAGTAGTCCTGCATTTCTGCATCGAGCTCCTCAGCGGTCTTGGCCTTGGGCTTACCAGCACGACCGGACTTCTTCTTCTGGTTGCGACCAGTCTTAGCGGCGCCCTCTGCACCGTTGGCGGCCTTGGGGCCCTTTGCGGCGGCGGTTTTGTTCTTCTCCTGGGCGGCGTTCTTGGGCTTGCTGTGGGATATGTTAGTACCTTCACGCGATTCTGTTGTACAAGAGCTTTTAACTTACGCGACACGGTCGCTGAGACTCTTGGGCGCGGCGGCAGCGGGGAGGCTCTTAGCACCCACAACAACCTCGATCTGTGCAGTGTTAGTGAACGCTCATGCTCCAGTGATAAGGTTTCATGCCATACCCTCATAGCGCGGTTGTCGACCTTGACGCCGTTCAACTCCTGCGCAGCCTTGGCAGCGCTTCCTGGCTTGCTGAAGATGATGGTGGCGGTTCCACGGCTGCGACCATTCGGGCCGTAGGTGAGCATGACCTTCTTGACTGCTCCCACAGACTTGCTGAAGTAGTCCTGAACGAGATTCCATGTTAGTCCAATTTTGTCAAGTTGTGGCTTCAAGCCCGTTCGTATAAATTGACGCCGCGTAGCCGAAATTGAGTCGTTTGATCCCTCGAACCGGTCGTTTCCAGAAGTACGAAGTGCAAGAGGAAAGCAGAGGCAACAATTAGTGAGCAGGCAGCAGCATGAGAAGTCAGATCCAGCCCCACTGCAGGCCAGGATTCCACTTGTCGATGAATGGTAGTTCCAAGTCAAACCACTCGAATTCGGACCATGTTTGCACTTCTCGAAGCAGTCTTCTCGCGAATCACCGCGGCCGACTGCCTTGCGCAGAGCTCGATACACTTGCGGCGGGGAGAGAAGGCCATGCACTTTCGCAAACATCTTCCGAAGATTGTCTCAATCATGCTGTATGCGCCGAGTAGAGTGTTCGCGGATACTGCATGCCAGATGGAGTCCATCGTCCCGATTATGCCAAGAATGCTGCGAATGTGCTGCTCTGCCCACTAGTCGTGCATGCTTTCACGAGACTCACTGCACCAAGAGCGCGTATGTATGGGTGCCAGCCAACATCGATTGCTCTGGTCTCTTGCAGGAGGTATTTCAGGAACGCTGACTGCTCATGATAAGCGCGCTATGGCGAGCGGCTGTGTATCATTTATTTGCAGAGGTCCTTTCAGTTCTGGCCACAAAGGGCTTCAGATTGGCGCAAGCGAAAGCCAAGTCCTCAAAGGCTACGCGTATATTGCGCGGAAGGTAGGTACGATCGAAAAAACGTCGGAGAAAATCGCATTGCCGTTCATTCGGTCCGGTTAACATACCTTGATCTGCGATTCGTTCACATCCTCGGGCTGAGAAGTGTTAGTAATGTGGGCAAAGATTTTGATAAATGACTTGACTTACGAGACCGCTGACGATGATCTTGCTGTCGCCAGAAATGGGAACAGCCGGTGCCACAGCAGCGACGGCCTTAGGGCCCTTGGGGGCCCTGGTCTTCTTGGAGACACCGCCAGCCGGGGCAGCAGTGGCAGCGGCAGCCTTGACGGCAGCAGCGCGACGAGGGGCACGACCGCGACCAGCGCGGGCAGGCTTGGCGTCCTTCATGATCTCGTCGAGAGACTGGTCGAGCTTTCCTTGTCCAGACATGATGTTGTTATGGTTGTTGATAGTGGAGGTGATTATGGGAATGATGAGCGAGGCGGATGCGATCGCTGAGTGATGCTGATGAGCTGTTGTAGAGAGAAAGAGATGAGGGCTTTGTCTGCCTGTTGGAAGAGTAGAGGCAGTGAGGTGGCAGTGGTGATGACCGGAGTCAAATCAGAGATTGCACGGTACGGTGATGATACGCGTGCGAGATGGCAGTTTGGGATGAGGAGTGTGCTGTTGGTGAGAGCACAGTGGTGGGTGCAGAGTCGTTGATGTTGTTGTTGAGGAGGTGGTGATGGGTGAGTGAGAGAGAGAGAGGAAGAGCTGATGATCTGGCGGCGCGCGACAACAAGCGCGGCGAAGGGGCAGGGCAAGGCGGCCAGGTCAGGCCAGGCAGGCGCAGCAGCCCGGTAGCTCAGGAACGGCCCGCTGCCGCCACCCTCGCCTCTCACTTCATCGTGCGCCGGCAATAACAAACAATCCTCGGTTTTGCTTTGCATGAACAATGGAGGAAATTTGTATTTATATATCAACATCATAATGAATAGTATTATTGAGTAGCTGCAACGAACGAGGCTTGCTTCTCATGAACTGTGCATCTTTGCCCTCAAACGAATCCCCCTCCAATCAACCTGCCACTAACAAAGCACGTGCCTAGCCCTCACCGCAGCTGCCCCACGCCCGCCAGCGACAAACATCATATCGAAGTTGCAGACTCACACCTCCACCAGCGGCACCACCACCTAGGTCACACGCAAATCCGGTCAAGGCATCCCGCCACAATGCCTCCCAAACTCCTCCAGAAAAACCAAGACCGCAACAATGCTCAATCCGGCGGCGTGCTCCCAATCCCAGCATCCGCCCGCGCCCCTCCACCACCCAAACCCCCAGCAGCACGTCTAAAACTCGAAATTCGCCGTCTCCCACCCGGCCTCACCCTCTCCGAATTTGAAGAAGCGCTCGGCGAAGAATGGAAACTAGGCAAAGGCCGAGTCGACTGGCGCGAGTACCGACAGGGCAAAGCGAAGAATCCCAGCAAAATGCCCGAGCTGGGTCGTTGCTACGTTCACCTGGTGAATGAGGGTTTGGTGCGCGAGTTCGAGGCGAAGTTTCTGGGGATTGTGTTCAAGGACAAGGCGGGGACATGGAAGAGTGCGGGCGGTGGAGCGCCCATGTTGGGTTTTGCGATGAATCAGCGCGTGCCGTTGCAGCAGGGTAAGCAGCGTGCGAGAGCGGATAATAGGCAGGGGACGATTGATCAGGATGCGGAGTACATGGCTTTTCTTGAAGCGGAGACACAACCGATTCCTAAGGCGACGGCGATTGATAGCGCAAATGAGAAGAAGGAGGATGAGGGAGGGAAGGTGAAGAGCACGCCTTTGATTGAGGATTTGAGAGAGAGGAAGGCAAACAAGGCCAAGGCGGCTGCTAACAAGGCCGAGAAAGCAGAGAGGAAAGGCAAAGGTGGTGATTCGAAGGGTGACGATGGCAATACTGGCAACAACACTGGAGGCAAGAAGGGCGAGAAAGGGAAAGCTGAGCAGCCCACGAAAGAAGGCGGTAAGGGCTCGAACAAGCAGTCAAACAAGCAAGCGCAAAATGCAGCAGCAGCATCCAACGCGAATGCCAACGCCAATGCTGCATCGCAAAAGGCCGCGCAAACGCCTGCTAAGGGCAGACGTGGAGCGGCCCAGCAAAACGCAAAAGCAGCAGCGGCCGCCGCAGCCACGCCACCACAGCAGCAAATTGCGCCGGCAAACCCGCCCGCGCAACGTGGACAGACGCAAAGACAGAGAGGCAACAACGCCGAGGGCATCAAGAAGATGCTGCAGAAAGATCTTGGAATCCGACCAAAAGCCGGCGCGGCCAACAACCAAGCAAATTCAGGAGGAGGAGCAGCAGCAACAGCAGGAGCAGCATCCACGAACCCGCCAGCAAGCAGCAAGAAACAACAATCCTCCACCCCAAATCAATCCAAGAACTCCTCCCCCGCACCCGCCTCCTCAAATAAACAACAGCAAAATCAACAACAACAAAACCCCTCATCCTCCTCCGGCCCACCAAAAGCCTACCTCAAACACGCCAATCCCAGCCAAGGCATGACTGAAATCTTAATCCAGCAAGCTCTCGCACAATTCGGCGAAATGAACAACGTGACCATCGATCCGAGGAAGGGAACCGCGATTGCTGTGTTCAAGACGCAAGAGGGGTTGAAGAAAGCCGTCGAAGCGAAGAAGGTACCTGTCGCTAAGGGGGCGGTGGAGGTCATCGAGTTCAAGGATAGGAGTGGTGGTGGTGGTGGTGGAGGTGGCGATGGAAGTGGAGGTGGAAATGGGGGCGGAGGCGGTGGAGGTGGTGGTGGTGGGAGAGGTGGGTTTAGAAACGGACGTGGTGGCAGACGTGGTGGAAATTCCAATGCCAATGCTAATGCAGGCGGCGCGAGTGCCAACAACGCGAACGCCAACGCTAACAAAGGCGGAGGCCAGGCTGCTGCTGCCGGTTGAACGGGGTGAACTGGAGGAGACTTTGCATTGAAACTGGCCAACGTGACGAGTTCAAGATGGTCGGGAACAAGTCCTGACATGGAGCGGTGGGACGGCTCAAGGTATGCTCTGGGCAGAATCCCATCGTTCTGGTCTGATGGAACCAAGGTTGGAAGACACGACTATCCTGCTAGCACGCACGACTCTCCGAGAATGCCATGTCTCATGGCCATGAAAACCAAACACCGCACCGAGGGGAGATAGATAAACATCCTGGGCTCGAAAGGCACCAAAATGATGTTACGAACCCGAAATGGAAAAAAGTTGGTTCAATACATACAATCAAGCGTAAACCCCTTCGCCGCGAGGCCTCTAACTGAAAAATGCCAAAGTTTTTATCTAAATCTATATCGGAGTTCCTTCTATCACCGAACAAACCATCCACACCACCCTCCCTAGGAGGAATCTCTCTAAGAATCTACACCTCAATCCCAAACCTCCCATAAGGAAACCCCTCCAGCGTCTCCAAAAGCACCCCCCACCCATCCCCCACGCTCCCCGGTGCACCACTCCTAACCTCCCCATCCTGCCCCGCGACCCCCAAACTCTCATTCCTCTCCTGCACCTCCTCCTTATGCTCGCCCATCAAACCCGCCAGCACAGCCTCCTCCCGCCCGCGATACTCCTTCAACAGCTCCGGGTGCGGGCACCAAACAACCTGCATTCCCGCTCTGCGCCCCGCCTCAACACCCGGCACGGAATCTTCGAAAACGAGACATTCGGCTGGCAGAATGTCGTGCTTCTCGCCTTGCAGCCTGCGCCGCGCGTTAAGCGTTTCCAGCGCGAGGAGGTAAATGTCTGGCGCGGGTTTGCCGCGGCCTTGGGGGATTCGCGGGTCGTCGCCGAGGACTCTGTTTTCGGGCCGGAAAGGCGCGAAGAGCGGCGTGATGTGGTTTGTCTTCAGTTCGAAATTCGCCTTGTGCGAGCTCGTCGCCAGCGCCAGCTCAACCCTCCCCTCGTCCTGCGCAGCTCCCAATTTCCGCAACAACTCCTCGACACCAGGCAGGGGGCCGGCGGAAGGGAAGTGTTTCCTCTGCAGCGCGGATTGTTTGCTCAAGTATTCCTCGCGCGTGCAGGGGAGTTGGGCCCATTCGAAGAAAATTTGGGACGCGGCGGGGCCGGGGCGGCCTTGCAGTTGCGCTTTGATGGACCACGGGAGAGGCGGTTTGGAGTATTCGGCTAAGAGGGTGTTGGTGCAGAGGGTGTAGAGGTCTTCACTGTCGAGGAGGAGGCCGTCCATGTCGAAGAGGCAGGCTTGGATGGGGGGTGGGTTGGTGGTGGACATGGTGGGTGGAGGTTGTGTTGCTGTTCTTGAGGGGGTTTTGGTTTTTGTGGCGTGTAAGGTGGTGTTGGGGTTTGTGGTTTTGAGTCAGATGGTTTTCTTGAAGAAGGGAAGACGTCAGGTGGGATGGATGGCTCACATTAATTTTAGTGAATGGTGGGGTTTTCTGGAGTTTGGGCGGAGACAAGGACCCGTGCGTGGGAATATGTAAAGATGGAGAGATGAGACTACCTTAGGTACCTTAATATTGATCAATATATTCTCAGCTGTCAATGATCATTACTAGTCCTCATGTCATCCAAGCATAACACATTCCTTTCGACGAAATATATACACAGCAGATCATCAACTCACAAGCAAAACCAAGAATTCCCATCTCATCTCATCCCACTCCACCCTCCTTCTCAGACCCTCAATCTATCCAAACTCTCTCCATCAAGAAATCAAACACAAGGTCCAAAAAAAAAAAATTAGAAATCTGTAAGTGCAAATTACGCACCGAACCTCACTTACAGTCTCCAAGGAGACCGAGGAACGATAACTGCCTAGCACTACGAACCCCCAAGAATTCCTACTATCGGCTCTCACAACGCGCGCGCCTCTCGACAAGCCATATGCACCTCCAGAAAGAAACTCACATCGGGGAAACGCAGGACGACATCGGATGTGATGCGAGACTGTTCTGTAGTGGGGGGACTAGCGAGATGGGCGGCGCGGATGGGATTGACACCGTTTTAGAGCGACCTTTGGTCGGGAGGGAAGGGAGGAATGGGGAGGGCTTGGGCGGAGGGCAGGAGATATACCTTACGGGTTTGGTGGGTGTGTAGCGTTAACCCCGACAGGCAAACAAAGAGACGGGAGGGGGGAGCTGCATGCAAGCGAGTCCAACCAAACCTCACGCTGCCGCTGAGAGAGGAACGAGAGGTCAGCCATCAAGCATGTCCATCCGAATTGTGATGGAATTGTAAGCAACGACCGGAATAATAGATCGAAAGCCACGCACAAATCAATCCAAAAGTCCCATACGTGCAACTGCCTAGGGTAAAGTGTCTATCTGGTAGATACCTACCTAGTAGACGAAGGGCGTGCCCTCCCTCCCCAAATCCGATTGGCCAAAGCAAACATCCAGTCAAAGCAGCTCCAACGATCTGCTTCTAGCCAACCACCGCAAACATCAGAATCACGCTTCTTCACATCAGCTTTTGTGCCGATGCTCCCGATAGACACCATGCGGCTTTTGCGGATGGGAGTGGAGGGGTAGGCGTACTGTCGAGGGGCAATCGATAAGGTAGTGTAGTGTCTGTTGTGTTCCCGTCCATCTAATAAGTTATCTAGGTAGGTACCTCGTGGTTTTTTCAATATGTACATCGGATTATTTTCTTCAGCATCGTCTTGCATCTTCTTCACTCGTGCAGACTGCAGCTGGTTCTCCACTTTCCACTCCTCCGTCCCAAAGAGGAGACATTCGACCGGCCTTGCTTATCGCATCTCGCCAAAAGTCGAATCATTGTGAATACGAACGATACCGCCCAAACGCAACCAAACGATCAAAACCAATCGCCCGGCCACAGACAAGACAGCCAGCCAGCCAGAGATCCAAATCGCTACAACTCCAGCGCCAATCGAATCTCCCACCACCACAACCAACAACAAAACAACAAGAACAAGAAAAAAAGCAAAAAATGAACACAACCTCCCTCCTCCTCACCGGCCGTCCTGCCTCAGCCTCAGCAATCACCGTCCTCCCATCACCCTCTCCTCAAACACGCCCCACCCCCCTGCGCCAAAACTCCACAACCTCAACAGGCTGGTACCTCGACACCGACACCCCGTCCCTGCAAGATTTCGAGCGCCGCGCGCAGACCTACGCAAAACGCCTGGAAAGATTCCTCGCGCGGTGTGTGAAAGACGCCGTGATGGGGCTGATGAGTCCGGCGGCTGTGGTGTTGGTGGTTTTTAATCCGGTTTTGTTGGTTGTGCTGCTGGTTTTCCTGGTGGTGGTTTTTGGGTGAGGTGGGAGGTCGGTGGGTTGGGGTGGGATGTTATCCAACGTGTGTCGGTTTTGTTCGGGGAGGCGCTGGGGTTTTTGGTGCTCTTGTTCTTTGTTCTTCTTCTTCTACTTCTGGGGTATCATGGTTTACTTCTCTTTTCAAAAGAAAAACTTATTCCCCTCCCGATCCTTTTTCCCTCCATCCGAATAATCCTTTGCCGGATCGAAATCTTCCCAAACGCTCATGGGGTAAATGTGTTTGTTCTTCTCGTACCATCTCCGATCAACGACTCTCAGCAGCGAAGGGTCGCGGTCGAAACCTTCCAAGTCGGAGTCTGGGATTGAGGCGTCTTGTTCTGCTGCTTTTAGTTGGTCGGCGGTGAGGAGACCGCTGGCTGGTTCGGATTGAGCTGGTGGTGGGGGGAGAGAGCCGTCTGCGAGGGGGATGAGGTGGGCAGGGGTTGCGGGTGTTGGCTCGGAGGAGAAGGGGAAGAGAGGGCCGTTGTATCCGGATGATTTGTTAAGGATGAGGGTGTGGAAGTCGAGGTGCTGGGAGGAAGGGTTTGTTAGCATCCATTTGTCTGTTTGTGAATAATTGCATCGCATTCTTGCCAGAGTATATAGGCAAGGAAATACTCACATGAGGAATCATCATATCCCCCACAACAACCATCAAATCGTCCACGCCAATCCTAGCCCACTCCCTCCTCCTCCCCCCCACGCCCGCGGGTCCCTCCCCTCTCTCCGCCAACTCAACGCCAATTTTCCTCGCTCGCTCCAAAAACAACCAAACGAAATCTCCCTTCTTCAGACGCACTTTCCCACCAGAAATTAGCTTCGCTTCGAAAAAAGCAAAAGGCAGAATGAACTCTGTATTTCGAACGGCCTCGTTCATGGCAAGGTATTGTTTGCGCAGCGACTCTTTTAATGAAGCTTCTTTCGCGAGGGAGGATTTCGTTTTGGCCTTGGCTTGGACACTGACGGAGCTGTTGGGTTTGAAGCGTTTTTTTACGATCGGTGTTGTTTCGTCGGTGTTGTTGTCGACGCCGTCGCCATCTTCATTTCGTGAAGGGAGCTTTGGTTTTGCTTTCCCATGTTGTCCTTGCTGCTTAGAATCCGCATCATCCTCCTCTTCATCGTCTCCAAAAGACAAACCGACTTTCTTCACCCCCTTCTTGCGCTTCTTGAATCCAGTCGCCTTGGGAGTCTGCTCACTGTACTTGGTCCATTAGTCTCTGTGCAACGCGATCAAGCAAAACCATGCGCTTCCACCACGCGTAGACTCACCGGCTCTCACCCCCAGTCGGCGTACTAGCACCACTCTCACCACTCTGCTCATGCGCTTCGGCGCGTCGCTTGCGGAATTCAGACAAATGCACCAGTCCGACGGTTTGTTCTTTCAGGCGGTCTTCGGCTGTGTGGCCTGATGAGGCGAAGCGGGGGGTCGCTGTGCCTGAGGGAGGGTTGGAATCGGACATTGTGTTGTTTTTGTTTTGGGAGTTGAAGAGGAGAGGTGAGAAGGAAAGAAGACGAGAATGGCTGGGATTTGGAGATCGTCAGTTTGGATCCTTGGATCTGGGAGCTCTGTGAATTGAATGCACGGATCGCTCCCCCGCAAAACGTCACTTCTGCATGTGAATGTGCCTATGCCATGCGCGTGAGACAAACATTCGACAGTGTACCTCCTACATCTTTTCCAGAACGAGCACCCAGCACATCACGTCTAACAAAAATGGCGCCTAATCGAGGTACAGCAAGAGAAGAGGAAGACTACCCATCCTCAGACAACGACTCGTTCAAATCCTTCGAACCAGAAGACTCACCCACAACCCTCCACCCCACCAAAGACGAGATTGGAGAAGAAGAGAAAGAGGACATCCGACAGGAACGAGAAAACGAGCCAGAGCGAAGAAATCAACAGCATCAAGAGAAGAGTCGAGAACAAGCCCAAGACCAAGAACCCAAAGACGAAACCGAACAACCCCAACCCCAACCCGCCAACCAACCTCAAGACCGCTTCCCCCCCTCCGAAGAAGCCCACCTCCTCTCCCAATCGCACGCCCAAAAACTCGCCGCCAACGCCCTCTTCAGCACGGGCTCGCACGAAAACGCCCTGCAAACCTACGACGTCGCCCTCTCCCTCTGCCCCACCTACCTAGACTACGAAGTCGCCGTGCTCCGCGCCAACGCAGCCGCTTGCAACCTCAAACTCTCCGCGTGGCAGGAAGCCGTCGACGCCGCCACGAAAGGAATCGAGTGCTTGGAGCGGCTGGAGAGATTGCCTGAGCCGCCTGCGGTGGGGAGGAAGGGTGGTGAGGAGGGGGGGAGGGATGGCAGAGCAGGAGAGGTGGTGGAGGAAGTCGACGAGGCTCTCTCAGCGCGCATTGAGAATCTGCGTCTCTCCGGCCACACCTTAGCAGAAGTCCGCAAACTGCAAACGAAACTCCTCATGCGCCGGGCTCGCGCGCGCACAAACCTCTCAACTTGGGCGGCCCTGCAAGGCGCGGACGAAGATTACCGCATCCTCTTGTCCCCAACCATGACACCTTTCCTCGCAGCAAGCGACAAGAAGAGCGTGGAAACCAGTGCGCGCGCGCTCGTGCCGAGGTTGAATAAGGCGAAAGAGCAGGAGGTGGCGGAGATGATGGGCAAACTGAAGGGGTTGGGCAATAGTTTTCTCAAGCCTTTCGGGCTTAGCACGGAGAATTTCAAATTCGAGCAGGATGCGAAGACGGGAGGGTATAGTATGAATTTCGAGCAGAATCCTGGCAAGTGAGGAGGAGTGTGTGGTGGGTGAGGATGGGTAGTGAGTGCATGGCCTGGTTTGTTTCATTGTTGAAGAATTTTGAGCGTTTTGTTTGTGATTGTAAGTTACCTTAACTTATTATTACTTGAGAATTGGGAGCATATGTAGCAGCATTGGGAATGGGTTGATATATGCATTTCATAGAAAGAAGTGTAGCAATGACAGTGCCAATGGCACAATGGCAGTAAAGTTCTGTCTAGAAGGATTTCCGTTTCGATTTCGTTTTCATCAACTTGAATGATTTTTTATATTACGTCTCTGCTCTCTCGTTTTTTTTTGTACGTATTTCTGATTTTCGTCTCATCTCGTGCTCGCCGTACTTCCGTTCCATTTCTCGTCCGTCCCGCTGGCCATAAGAAGAAGCTGCAGAGCCGAAGCTGTGGTATCTTCGTAAGGAGATAAAATCCCAACATTGCTCTTTCTTGATGAAGCAAGCTCGGTTAAAAAATCAGAAAAAAACAGCAAATAGAACAAACATGCCGAGCTCTAGACCTTTTTCTTTTTCGCGCTGTCCACGCTTGAAGAGGAGAAAGAAGAGACAATGAAAGAGCACTATCATGGAATCGTCGCATTATTCCCAGCCTGAAGGGACTTTTTACTTTTTTCCTTCTTCTTACTCGACCTCCTGGATCTTGGCCTTGCTGGCGTCAGCAGGAGCAGCACCACCCTTTGCAGCCTCCTCGTCCTCCAACTCAGGCATGTCCTCGTCGTCCTCCTCGTCGCCCTCCTCGTCACCCATACCGCCCATGCCGCCCATCATGCTGCTCATGTCGGGCATGCCTCCGGCGCCGCCCATGCCGCCGAGCTTGGAGAAGTCGATGCCGCCGAAGCCGCCGTCGCCGCCCATGCCTTGCTGCATGCCCTGCATGCCGCCCATGCGCGACATGTAGTCGTCGTCCTCGGCGACTTCGTCTTGCTCGTCCTCGTCGACCCACTGTGAAGAAAGATGTGTTAGTATTTTGGTGTGTGGAAGTGTAGTGAGGGTTTCCCTCAAGTTCAACATACCTTGTCGAAATCAGTCTTCAAGAAATGCACCTTCTTGGCATCCTTCAGCAAGCGCGGCCAGTACTCGACCTCGAGGTCCTTCTTCTGCAGCACGAACTCGACGGCGCGCGAGGTGTGGTTGGTCTTGCTGGCGGAGGGGTCGATTTCCTTGAAAAACTCCAGGCGCACGTGGTAGTTGGCCTTCTTGCTCTCGCTGTAGCCGGTGAAGTCGAGGTGGGCCGGCTGCACGTCCAGCTTGATGTTCTGCGGCGACACGTCGGGAACCATGATGGCGAGGAAGACGTGGTTCTTCTCCGCTTCGGTGGAGGAGGACCGCTGGGCCCATGTTACTGTTGAAGGGAGGGGTTAGTGTTACATCTTTGGGAGAGTGTTGAGTGGGGGAAATGGTTTGATGGATGGATGAGTGCAGATGGTTACTTACCCTCAGGAACGAGGGCGGTGGCGCCGGCGCCGGCGACCTTTGCGTCGGTGGTGTTCTTGGGCTGCTCCATTGTGATGTGTATGTGGATGTGTTGTTGGGTGTTGAGTGGTGTGTAGTGCGGTGACAGCGTGGGTGTAAGTATAAGGTTAGCAGTTGGTCGAGGCTGGGTGTTTGCTGTGCTGCTAGTGGAAGCGACGAGAAGCCGGCAGAATTCGAGTGAATGCGATTGATGAGTGAATGCTGCTGTGGTGATGGAAGAAAGACTATGGTTTTATTTCTTGTTGATCAATTTCAATGCAGTAATTGGAGAATGTTATAACCAACTAGTTATTATATCAATGCCGTGTGTAAATCTCTTCCTGTTGAATGCTCATCACTTCTCTCTCTCTTCCATCTTCTCTCCTCTCCCACACACAAGCCCTCCAGCCCCACAGCCCACCCACATCTGTCTTTACGTCAGAGCCAGCTGGCGGCAGAGAGAGCAGGGCAAGTCACCACTTCACATGTTGTTCGGCGTCTGAGAGCCAGGCGCCCGCTGCGGAGTGCTATCAGCAATGCATGCTTTCTACCACCACCAACATACCATGCGCATACACCTCCCTCCCTGAACCACAGCATACGCTCACCACCCACCTTCCTACTTCTAAACAAAACTACAACAATGGCCGACACAGTCCGCCGCTTCTTCTACGGCCCCTCGCCCGAAGAGCAAGTCAGTCTCCCAAACCCACACCAACACACTCACCTCCTCCCACCAGAACATCCCGCCTAACACCCCCTCCCCTCCCAGAAACGCAAATGCAACTCTCTCCTCCGCAGCAACACGCGCCGCCTCGACCGGGACCTCCAAAACCTCAAATCGCTCGAAATCAAAACCCGCAACTTGATCCTTCAGGCCTCCAAACGCGCCCAACGCAACCCCTCGCAAGCCAAACAAGCGCAGAGCGAAACCCGCACCTTCGCCAAAGAACTCCTGCGCGTGCGCAAGCAACAACAACGCCTCGCGACGTCCAAAGCAACCCTTCAGAGCGTCGGCATGCAAGTCAACGAAGCCTTCGCCATGCGGAAAATCGAGGGCTCGATCAAAAATTCCACGGGGATCATGAAAGACGTCAATTCGCTTGTGCGGTTGCCGGAGTTGACGGGGACGATGCAGGAGCTGAGTCGCGAGTTGGTCAGTGCAGGGATTATTGAGGAGATGGTGGAGGATTCGCTGCCGAGCAATGAGTTGCTGGAGGGTGAGGATGAGGAGGCGGAGACCGAGATTGATAAGGTGCTTGGGGAGGTGCTGAAGGATAAGGTCCAGGCGCCGGCGGTGCCGCAGGCTGCTCCGCAGGAGCCTGCGGGCGCGGTCGAGGAGGATGAGTTGGATTCTGAGGAGATGATGGCGCAGATGAGGGGGAGGCTGGAGGCGTTGAAGAGTTGATTGCGTGAGGGTTGGAAATGTGGTTTTGTTCTTTTTTTGTTCTTTTTTTAGAAAGCATGGTGTTTTGGCGTTTTTTGTTACAGGTCGTGGAGGAGCATATTTCTGGGAGGAATTTACTCGGATAGTAGAAGGTTTCTGATCAGCAGGCATACAGGTACGAAGAGAGAAAGAAGAACATTGTGCAAATTTACATGCTATCAAAACATTTATTTTCAGGTGATTTCTCCCAAGTACTGAATAGCTGTGGCGATCGCAAGACCGCAGGCAACAGCTGAGAGCAACAGGCACAAACACTCCACGACTACAATAACCCGCCAAATCTCTCAACAAATCACAAACACCTACTGTCGAAGACCAATTGCACCAGATCCTCCACGTTACGCCACTCCTCTCCCTCAGGAAACCAGAAGAGAAAAAAGGGAAAAAAAAATAAAGAAATCAAACCACTCTCCCACCCTCCCCGACCACCCCCACCCCCAAACCGCCCTCCTGAAACTCCGCCCACCCGACAACATCGCTCTCCATAAACTCCAAATCGATCTCGGGGAAATCCAAAAAATCCTGCAAAGGCGGATTGGCCAGAAAACACCCCTGCGCAGCTGCAGTCTCCGCCGCCGCCGCCACCGACGCACCATCAGAGGGAAAAGAAGGAACCGAGCCTCCCACTTCCCCTCCCCAACCACCAACACCACTACTATTATTCATACCACCCCCAGCCCCATCCTCAGCCATCATAGCCTTCAACGCATCAACATGCGCACTAAACTCCTTGGCGACAAAATTCCCATTCAACTCCAGCTGATGCAGAAACTCACACGCGAGGAGGAAATCCTCCCTATCCGCCGCCCAGCCGCTTCCTTGCTGCTGGAGTAAAGCGGAGAGGGCCAGGATCGTGGCGGAGGAGAACAGGAATTGCACGTGGAAGTAGTCGAAGGTCAGGAAGGTCCCGTCCGCCCAGGAGCGTTTGAGCAGGTCCATGGATTGGCGTGCGTAGCGGGTGCAGGCTGTTGTTAGGGTTAGGGCGGGGTCGGAGAGGGGTGGGACTGGGGCTGGTGGGGAGGGGTGCGTTGGTGGGTTTGGGTTTGGGGATGTTGGTGGTTGTGGTCTGCGGCGCGAGAGGGTTTGGCGGAAGAGGTGCAGCAGCACTGGGCGGGTGACGACGATGACGGATTGGTTGAAGGAGAGGTGCATGTACTGCACTCGGGGCTCGAGGGGCTCGTTCGGTTTGATCTTGAGGTGTGGAGGGATTTCCTCCGCCCAGTCGCGGAGCGAGCGGACGGCGGCCTGGACTCGTTCGGAGAAAGAGGTTTGCTGTCGTTTCCAGACGTAGAGCGTGTTGACTGCGTTGCAAAGGATGGCGGACAGGCGTACGGAAGCTATGAGGTGCTCTGCGTCGCGGAAGTCGGTTTCGGAGCCTGGTGGTAGGTTCTCGTCGGATGGGAGCCGGATCTCAATGCTGTCGTCGGGGATGGAGGGGGGGACGCCGTTGCGGCCCGCCCAGAGGCGGTCGAAGCGGTAGGCCGTCCACCAGAGTCTGCAGCGGTGCTCGCGGAGGATGGGGTCTTTGAGTTGCGTGGAGCTGATTTCGATGTGCAGGCCGAGGATCAGGCAGAGGCGAAGGGATTGGCTGGAGAGGAGGACGGCGGTGTGGCGCCTGTTCATTAGGGCGGCGTGGTAGGCCTGTGGCCCGGGGGTTAGAGGTGAGTTGTTTCAGGAAGTGGAAGAGACTTACGAGGAGGATGTAGACTTCGACGAGGTCTAATCTCGGCCGTTCCATTGGCATATTCACCAACTGCATCGCATTCGCCCAGTACTTTGCCCCAGGAAAAGGTTGATCTGGAAGCGTGCACCTCGACGAAAAAGCATCGCCAATAGCCATCAAAGCCCAAATCCGACTAGCCGTGACCCAATGGCAAGAACTCGGATCATTCAACAGATTCTGCACATCTTTCTCGATCACGCTCCTACGCACAATATGCCAAGTTCGACACGCGGTTTCCAAAGCCGTGTGAACGAGGAATCGAAGGCGGGAAGAGCTGGGCCATACGGGCGGGGTTTGCGATAGGGATCGTAGAGTATCGTCGTTGACATACTGAACACGAGCGAGGTGGTTGACGGGTCTTGTTGATGCTGTTTGACGTAGGCGAGTCACGAAGGCTGCGTCAGCGGTTTCGTTGATGTAGATTGGTAGGTCGACTGCTTCGTGCACCATGAACCAGGGGTGGTCTTCTAGGACTGGATTTCGATCGGCATTGTCGGCTCTTGGTGTTGCGTGTTCTGATGCTGCAGCAGATGGTGGCGGTGGTGCTGTGGTGACAGGCGTATTTGCGGCCGAGACTACGGCTGCTGAGAGTCGGCGGTTCTCTTCGAGTATATTATCGAGGTATCTGAATTTGATGCAGTGTAAGTGATTGAGAGCATGTTAACAAAGGTGAGAATACAGACCTGCGCCCGACTTTGACCTGTTTCTCTCGGGATGGATACTCGCATTCTACTCGTGCCTGCGAACAGGCCGTACATGGAGGGCCGTCGCCAGAGCATTTTACTTTGCGCTTATGGCATTCTCGACAGCTTTGTGAGAGTTGCTGTTAGTTTCGATCGATTGCGACATCACGGAATCGATGAAGAATCACGGTCCAAGGACTCACGCAATAGGGCGCCTCGATGGTGTCGCAGACATGTTAGAAATGATAGCGGAAGATACATGAAGTTGGAGACGGCGGAATGATCAGTTCGCCGAGGACAGTAGAGAGGAGGCTCGGAGCGTCTTTCAGCAAGTTTGTCGATCTTCATTATGTCGCGTCACAGAGAACAGCACTGTAATTCATGACATACTTATGGCAAGCTGATTGTTCGGCGCATCAAGCCGATGCCTTACCATGAGTCGCTGGCGAAGTGACAAAGTGCCGAGCGACACCGGCAAGCTTTTCTCTGCAAAGCTACATTCTACCGGAGCGATATCGCTTCACGCCTCAAGACGTCTCAACGACGAACGGATTTCAAGCGAAGAATACCTATGCAATATACAGGCATATGTCGACACTAATTGACTGTTGCTCCACGCAGAAGAATTTACCATACCGATCAATTAGCCATCAGGGTCAAGATTTCTCCGTAACGTCGATTTTGGTCAAGAGCCAACGGAAAGTCATGCATTTTTGTCTTCGGCCAACTCAAAAGCAAATCTTCAATATCCTTGATAACACAATATACTAGCCTAGACATCCAAAGAGCACCAACATATGCATCGATGACCATGCACACTTTAAAGCTAGGCATGCACACCTACATCCATCCATCCAGCGGTCAGCAATGACTGACCGGCCTCTTTGGCCGAGAGAGGGCGTGAGGACCCACTATACGCCGAGATGCCGCGATCATATAATGTCTCATTGCCTTTTCCTGCATCTTTCTAACATACGGAAATACCACAACGCTTCCACCCATCCTCAGCCCTGTCAAACTGTCGATCATGGATCGACTAGACGATTCCGCAACGGAAAAGCAACCGCCACCCATAACCACAGCAACAACAACCATCTCCTCACCACCACCCTTTGACCCGGAAGCCTCCTCGCCCGGCTACAACGCCTCATCAATAACGAAATGTCTGGTCGTCTTCGTAACGAGCTTCACCACCATGACGGCCTGCTTCAGCAGCACGTCGTTATTCTCCGCCGCAAGCGATGTTGCCGAGGAATACGGCACGACATCTGAAATCATCAACGCTTCCAGCGCCGGAGTCTTGGTCATGATGGGCGTCTCCACTTTCTTCTGGGGTCCTTTGGTTCACCTTTGCGGACGTCTCTATGCCTGGAATAGCTGTATTGTGGCTCTGCTGGCTTGGACGCTGGCCGCTTCGTTTTCTTCCAAACTCTCTTATTTCATCGCTTTCCGTCTTCTTTCTGGTTTACAGGGAACTTTCTTCCATGTCACCGGCCAAGCGATTCTGGCCGAGTTCTTCCCCCCCGTCAAGCGGGGGACTGCCACTGGTTTCTTCCTGTGCGGTACGTCCTCGATCATATCATGACATTCCAAGACCACAAGAACCCTTCTAACACTCTCACGCAGGAACGACCGTCGGTCCTCCCATGGGACCCCTCTTTGCCGGTATCATAATCACCTACACGCAATGGCGCGTAATCCTCTGGGTGCAATGCGGCATGCTCGGCCTGTGCCTCGCGCTCTCCCTCCTCTTCCTAGGAAAAGGCGGACAAGCGCCCACGATCCAAAACCCGACTCTCATCCAAGTCGCCCAAGCCTACAACCCAATGAAAGTGCTCAAGCTCTTCCGCTACCCAAACGTCTTCCTCGCGGATCTCGGCGCGGGCCTCCTTGCCTGGTCCCAGTACTCTCTCATCGCCAGTCCGCGCCACATTCTAGGATCGCAGTACGGTCTCACTTCCCCGCTCGTCTCGGGCCTCTTCTACCTCTCCCCCGCCGCCGGTTTCCTCGCAGGAACGATGATCGGAGGCCGCTTCTCAGACCGCACGGTACGCAAATGGATCGTTCGAAGAGACGGGCTCCGCCTGCCTCAAGACCGACTCCGGAGCGGTTTCCTGGCCTACTTCCTAGTAATCCCCATCACCTCCCTGACCTACGGCTGGTGCATCGACCAGCAAGCCGGCGGGCTGGCGATCCCCATCGTCTTCGCTTTCTTCATCGCCGCGGGCGTGCTGGCCGCTTTTGCTGGGCTGAACACTTACTGCGCGGAGATGATGCCGCATTGTCGCCAGGAAGCGATCGCGAGCAAGTATGTGGTGCAGTATTGCTTTTCGGCTTTGGCGGCTGGCGTGACGATTCCGCTTGTCGATGCTGTGGGTGTAGGGGTTCAGTGTACGATTAGTATGATTCTGGCGGTTCTGGCGGGGGGTTGTTGTTTTGTCACGGCGGTTTATGGGAGTCGCATGCAGACTTGGGTTGATCGGAAGTAAATCGTGGTTTGAGATTAATATGATACCTATAGACTTTGGGATATGATGATGAGTCCTGGACAAGGAATAGAGTACAGATATAGATACAGATAGGCATAGACATAGATAAACGATACCCCGGTAATGAGAAAAAGATTCAAGTACAGTTAAGGTATAGATTACAATTCCCATTTCTTTTCCATCTACTACCACCACTACAACTTTACTCTCCACCATCTCCACCCTCCTAAATATCCAGAAAAGCACAATCCAACCTTCTCTAATTACAATCTCGAAAACAAAAACGCTATAAGGGGGTATGGGTTTGCAATCTAAGAAACCAAAAACGGTCAAAAAATCGCGCAAGAAAGAAAGCAATGTATTAGAGAAAAAACCCGAAAACCCTTCTCCTTCACTCCCTCAGTTGTGTCTCCAATCTCAGCTTTGCCCAAAGATTAGTAAGGTATGTTCAAGAAGAGGAAGAGAGGAAGAGGAGGGGGATTCCGATCCCTCAAAACAGCAGCGCAACAAGCAGAAAACAGAAACGCAAAACGCCGCCCTCCTTTCGCAAGCCCATGCATGCATGCGTCGTCGTATCAATTTCACATCTGCTCAAAACCGAAAGCAAAATCAAAATGCCCTAATCTGCCTTTTTTCTTCTTCCTCCCATGCAGACTCAAAACTCACTTCCAAGAAAACATCAACCACGACCCTCGAGCATCTCAACCCTCACCTAAAAGCAATTGAGCCCGCCCTTCTTCTTCTTATTCTTGCTCGAGTTGAGTTCCATCATACGCTGCTCAAGCGCCTGGCGGGCCTTCTCAGCGCGCACGCGCATTTCGCGCTCCTCCTCGACGGCCTGCAAGCTGGCACGCGAGTTGGTGCGTTCCTTGCGCAAACTGACGAGCTCGTCCTCCAAGCCCTGGCACTTGCGCTTCCAGCCGTCCATGTCGGTTTTGGTGCGGTTGGCGGACGTTTCGAGGTCGACGAGGGCTTCTTCCAGTGTGGCGGTGAGCTGCTTTTCGGCGAAGAGGTGCTTCTCGATCGTGCGGATGCGCGCTTCTTGGTCTTCGATCATTTGCGTCATGCCAGCGCTGGCACCGGCGCCGTCGCGGGAGGCGTGGCGAGAGCCAGGGGGTGTGCCGCCTTGGATTGGTGAGGTGGCGCGGTCGGAGCCTGGGAGGGCAGGGAGGGGGATGGAAGGAGGTGGTGTTGGGAGAGCTGTTGGGGGAGCGCCGCCGCCAGACTTGCGAGCTGCGGATTGTTGGGAGGTGGATCGCGCGAGAGCGATGGCGGCTGCTTCGGGGGACAGGGACTCGCGGTTGTTGTAGTTGATTGAGCCACGATCGGAAGCTGTGGAGTGTCTTGCGTACTGGGCAGCTTGTTGCTGAGGGCTTATTAGTATGCGAGCGTGAATTCAGGCCGAGAATCACAGGTGAACTTACCTCCAGAGCCGTGTTCTTCATCTTCAACTCCTCGAGCTCCCTTTCTAGTTCCTGCCTTGCTTGCACGTTCTCAGTCTCCATCCTGCTCAGGCGGTTCGTAGCCGCCTGGTGAGAGTCGAAGTTGCTGTTGAGCTGCTCCTCCAACTCTTCCACCAGTCGTGAGCTCTTCTTCTCCCTCTTCGACACAGTGTCGAGCTTCTTCTGGGCTTCTTGAAACTGTTCGTTGACAGCATCAAACTTGCCCTGCAGATCTGCGCTCTTCAGCTGGGAGGTTTGCAATTCCTCCTGAACAGTCTTCATGTCGTTGGTCGCCTTTGTGTGGCGTGAGTGCAACTCCTTGCCTTCTTCAACAAGACCCTCAATTTGGGATCGTAGAGTGTGCGAGTCTGTTGGAGCGCCGAGTGCAGCGGCGGCGGCGGCAAGCAAAGCAGTGTGCTCGCCTTGCAGCTTGGTGAGTTCGTCCTGCAAGAGTCCGGTAGAGCTGCTATAATTGCTCTCAGAAGCAACATCACGCTCCTTCGCTTCCTGCTCAGCCTTCTGCATGGCCGCTTTGAGCTCGTCGACCTCCTTAGAATGGGAGGCTTGCAAGCTCTCCAAGCTCTCTTGATGGAGAGTGACTGCGTTCTTGTGGATCTCCAACTGGCTTTCCAGGTTGGTGATGAGATCGCGGTGCGTCTGAAGCTCGTTCTGAGTAAGGTCGCGGGATTGCGTATCCTCCTCAACCTGTGCGAGGATGTCGGTGTAGGACTTCTCCAGCTGCGCGAGCTTCTCGACGTGCACGTTGGCAGTTGTCTTGTACTCCTCGACCTCTCTCTGGAGCGCATCTACGACTTCTTGGTGCTTAGTACGTTCTTCATCAGACACCGGCGCAGCACCAGTAATACCCAAGCCAGAAGGAGCAGCCATGCCTTGCTCGGTTTTGCGGAGAGACTCTTGTAGTTCCGAAATGGTGTTGAGGAGATTTGCCTCGGAAGCCTTCATGCTCTCCATCGCGCTGTTGTGCTTAGTCTCCCAAGCACCGAGCTCTGCCTGCAGCTTCTCGACATCGACAATGTGCTGGTCATTACCGACAGAGCGGGCAGCACCAGCTTCAGCTTGTGAAAGCTCGTCAGCTGGAGTCTGAGGAAAGTCACCAGGGACATGGTCAGCTGTAGGAGTCGGCAAGTGGTCTGCAGTGGAAGCCAAAGCAGTTTCCCGGCTGTGCTCCAGGCTTTGCTTCAACGAATCGATTTGATCTTGGAACTCCTTTTCTCTTGCCGATTGTTGCTCGTGCAGATGCCGGATTTGCTGCTCGCTTTCCATGAGCTGATCGCGCATCTGTCCGACCACTGAGAAGTCGACACTGCTGCTGTTGGCTTTCAAACTTGAGCGCTCTCTTGTTAATCCAGAGATGATAGCCTGCTTGCCCTCCATCTCCTTTTTCACCGTGGTAAGTTCTGCCTCAAGACTCTGGACCTTCTCTGACCGGGCGTGGAGTTCAGTCATGACAAGGTTGAGGTTGAGCTCGAAGTTATGCCTCGCCACTGAATCGCTCTCGAGATTATCGAGTGCAATGCTCTTCAGCGAGGCACAGCTCTTAGATGCGCGATCGGAACCTAGCTGATCCTCCGACTTACGGCGGGCGTTGAATTTGCCATAGCTGGGGCTGGGTAGCGCTGGCGAGGCGGGTCTCGCGACAGAAGGCGAACCAGATGGTGGTCGCATGGAATTTACGCGGTAAAGCTCCTGCTTGAGATCCTCGACATGCAGCAGTGCCGCGTGATGCTCCTCCGCAAGGCTCTTGTAGTTCTGTGTCAACTCGCGGATGGAGTTATCCTTCTCTGCGTTGACCCGTCTGAGGTTCCTGACGCCAACTTCCTTGCTCCTAGAGTCGCTGGAAGGAGGGTCATCGTCCTGCACAGCGATCTCATCGCGCATGCCCAAGCGCTCATCTGAATCCGGCGTCCTCACGCCTTCGCTGCCAGTATTCACTTCCCCACGCGAGGACAATTCCTCCAACAATGAACGCGAGGATGAAGGCGGCCCTCCACTTTGCTCTGCCTTCTCCCCTTCTTCCTTCACCCCCGCGCTGGCTAAAAAAGATTCTGGGCGGCTGACTGATGGCTCCGTGGATGTCTTTTCCGTCTCCTTGTCGTATTCAAGCTTTGCAAGCGTTTCCAATGCTGTCTGGTATTTCTGCTGCAGGTTATCGTAATCGGTGACAACAGATTCGTGCTCGGATCGGAGGTCAAAGAGTTCTTGTGTGAGATTCTCAAGTTTATCGGCCATGAAATCATCTTGTGCTGGGCTGCGAGGTGCTAGCAGAGCCGGCGAAGTTGGCTGGGCAGCAGGAAGAGCTGTAAGGTCGGCCGGGCGAGAGCCCTTGCCTGATCGGCTCGCATTGTCGTCAAACACATCATCGTCCGTTGCCGGTTTGAAAGGGTCGTAGCTTTCTTGGGGGCCAATCATATGAGGGCGAGAGCTGTTCTGTGCAGGGTCTTCATGTGGCTCGCCATTGACTCTCACACTGTCCAATTCTGAGAGCATATTATCCAAACGGCCAATGCTGCGCTGGCGCTCAATGACCTGCTCAAGACGGTCGATGTCACGCTGCATGATCTCTTGGTCCTGCTCAGCTTCTGCTAGCCGCTCCTCGAGCGTGGAGACATAGTCTTCCACATTGCCAGCATTCTCGCGTACGCGCTCCAGCTCTTTCCTAAGCTCAGATATGACCATAGCACTTTGCTCTTCACCAGAGGCTGATCCTTCCATCTTCGCCTCCAGATCGCGAAGGTAAGACTCGTTGTTGTTCTCGCGATCGGTGGCCTTTTGGACTCGGGCTTGAAGCTGCTGCTGGACTGTTTCCATGTAAGAGAGACGTGTCTGCTTTTCAAGTAACGCGCTCTCGGTGCTTGTGAGAGTTCCGCGGGTGGTTGCGAGAGAAATCTCCAGACTTTGGATGGTCTTTTCGTATTCTAGAACAACTTGCTCAACGGCTTCTGCGAAACTGTTTGAGCGCTTCAGCCTCTCCATTGCGCCTCCGCCAATGGCTTCCTTGAGTACAGGAGTGTCAGCGTTCTCGTCATCGCGGGCCCTGGAGATTTCTGAAATAAGCCTTGCATGGCGCTGGCTCAAAGCATTGTAGTTCTCCTGCATATCCATGAGTTGAGTCTGCAACTCTGCTTGTTGCTTGTTGTTCCGGTCACTTTGTCCGATCCGCAGATTGCCTCCACGGTCGGTTCCATGCTCGGAATGGCGGACTTGATCACGGAGGAATGCGACCTCAGCGCGTAGGCGATCGATCGAAGCCTGCTTGTCGCCATCCTCGTGTTTCTGCTGGATCTCGGGACGGACCTGGATGGCGCGCGCTCTGAGGGCATAATGCAGGGTGTTCAGCGTCTCGTTCATGTGAAATGCAGCTGGAGTGACACAAGCAATCATGAACGTGATGGCATTTCCGCCCAATGAGTCTTGCAATAATCTCGTAAGGCGAGAATCGCGGTAGGAAATGTGGCTGTTCGCTTGCTTGGAGGAAAGCTGTGATATAACCTTGCCCAGACTTGCGAGACCAGCATTGATTGAGATGCCCTCTTTCGCGCGATCGCCGGTGGCTCCGGTGTTCTTCAGCCTCTCACTTCCTGCCAGGTCGACAAAGTGCAGTTTGCTGTCAATTGTGACCACGCTCTCTGAGCCTTCTACGGGCATCGACATGTGTTTGTCTCGCTTTGGTGTCGCTACGCCTGATTCGACGCTCTTTTTCTGGACAAGGTTCAAGCTGAAGACGGCGTGAGATCGTGAAGAGCGCGCGTTAATGGCGGTCGCATCGGTTTGGCGGATGGAAGAGCCAAAGCTGAGCGCATCGTAAATGTCCTCTACAGAGTGGATTTCCCGTTGCGTAAGACCCGTCAGAAGGATGCGACCCTTAGTGTCTTCGCGTATCGCTACGGATGCGCGGTCTCCTGGCGCGGTGGACTCAGGGACCAACAGATCACGAAGTTGCTCGTTGTAGATTTCCACGTAGGTCGCCTTGAGAGTCCAGCCGCGCTCGCCGTTGCCAGTCTGTGCGGATGTGTGCATGGAATAGCGCTTTGGTGTTCTCAGTCCAGACTGTGGTCTGCCGGTAGCGGCATTGAGCTTGTCGAATAGAGTTTGTGCTGCTCTGGGGACAATGCCCATATTTGCTGGATCGTCCTGCTCTTGCGGGCGTGCGGTACCCATTGTGTGTGACTTACCCGAGCCTGACTGGCCATAGGCGAGGATTGAAACATTGTAGCCCTGCACGAAAGAGTTGACGCTGTCACTCACGTAGCCCCAGACATCTTTCTGAGTGGTGTCCTCCTCGAAGACGCGATCGAAGAAGAATGTCTGTGTTTTGTCTTGCTGGCCTTGCTGTGTCTGTACGATCAATTTCGTGTTCGATGCGACTTGACATGTGGGTTCTCGAAATCGCTGTGGAATGAGGTCGTAGCCGGGATCTGTGGGATTGAGAGGCGGCCGTACTCGCACGACTAGAATGTTTCGAGGTCAGTGGTTGCCCGAAACTAATGAACGCCTGCTTCGGTATGCCACTTACCGACTTTGACCGCTGTTTTGCTTGCATCCTCATCGCCGCCGTGGTGCTTGCTCGGTGTGCTGGTGCTCACACGGCTACTACTGCGATTTGCGCGCATGCCGGTGGATGAGCGGTCACGCGGTATTGGAGGAAGAGTGGTGACGCTGACAGGACCCTCTGGGCTTTCAGCAACGTCAGGCTCGTCCATGGAGACGGTTGCGTCGACCTGCATGGTGAGTGAAACACCGGGGGTGCGCGCGCGCACGCTGGGCCGGTGTGCTGCCCGCTAAAGTCTGGTCTAGCCTGGCAACCGGCAATGTCTTACTGGCTGCAGGCTATCGGGCAGTAGGAAGACAAGCGAAAGTAGTGTGTGTATGGATTGATTTTGGCGAGTAAGGGCTGCTGTCCAGCAGTGTGCGTTGGTTGTCGCAAAGTTGTGGAGATGGCTCAGGGGAGAGGCAGTGGGATTGGCGGCAGCAGGCGAATAATGAGCAGGCCAGCGTGAGAGAGGAAGATGGTGGTGTAGGATGGACGCAGCGATGATGCCCGCACGACTCGAGCAGAGACCGTTGTTGGGTGCCCCGACTGGACCAAAAGTCCTAGCGTAGACGAGGACAAGGAAGGGCAAGATTGCGTTCACGTGGCAGTGACAAGGTCCCTTGACGATTGAGGAACCTTGATTGATTGCAAGGAGGGGTGGTGGTAAGGAAGTGAATAGAGTAAGGTTACGGCCAAAAAGAGCGAGGTCTGGATTAAAGCAGCTCCCCTCTTTCGAAAGCAGCAGCTGGAGTGACGCTCATCCATCGTGAGAGGTTGCCTCTGTGCTCACACTATTACTGCGCTCACACACCCTCTCTCTAGTCCAGGACCGAGGCGACGAACTTGTCAAACCACACGCCAAAACCCGCAGCTACCGAGTGACATGCAAGGATCTCCTTCCACTACCTCACTTCTGCAGCCAGCCGCTCAGGGGCACGCAGGAATCCCCCCCGGCGCCGGCAATTTTACCTGCATAGCCGAATGTGATCATTTTTGTGCTGAGAGTGTCTTTTGGTCCAGGGCCACAGCCAAAATCACATGTTAATAAGCCACAATTGCTCGCTTCTCAGCAACGCCACGTGTGCGCCTATCGAACTGGAAGGGCGAGGAGGTACGTGAGGGGTCTTGCTTTCAAGCAAAGCACAGCTATAGGAGGTAACTTACACTCAGAGTTTCCACGAGTTAGCCTACCAGGGTCACCTTCTGAAGAGTAAAAGAGAGTTTCTGCAGGTTTAGCCCGTTCCACATTTTTCTGAAGTAGGACTTCACACCCAACTCGGTGGGACTTCCTACTGATGATATCGATTCTATCCTGTAGCTTGGAATCACAGGCAAACAGTACAGACGTACCACCCTATCTACATACATTTTATTCTGCACCGGTCATATGCGCAATCACCAGCCATATCCAGCACCAACAGAACACTATTCTGCACCTCGGTCTCGACCTGTCAAAAACCCATGGCTCCACTTGCAGCACGGCAAACCCTCGGACTCATGAGTCGTCCACAAACCAGCACTCCACAAACCTCGCATGCCGCCCGCTCTGCCCGCGCGGTTTGATCGAGCACAGCGTAAAGCGCAACTCACCGTTCTCCCCCGTCAAGCTCGACCATCCATCGTCTGAGCTTCCCCAACCATGCCCGTCGAAGGCAGCCCAGACTAGACAGAAAAAGCGGCTTGCTGAAATGTGAGTAGCAGAAGTGAGGGAAGAGAGACGGGCTGCTCGCAATCTCCGAAACGGTTGCAATTCTACAATTCACACCAATCGCAGCGCAGCAGTGCTATCGTCAAAATCGTCAAGGATAGATCTGCAATAACGCTGCAAACTTCCGGACGATCGCTTGAGGAGAACAATCCTTCCTATCGTTCGGTATCAAGGATAACCTTACACAAGATTATCTATTGCCCAGCATGACCGTCGAGTGTTTTCAAAATTCCATCGCATCATCATTCAAGGCTAGATCGCACTGTCGTCCCAAAAGAAGGGAGCGAAACTTCCGGCAACCCAAACGCCGAGGCAAACTTTCTGCAGTACAGAGTAATGCTTCTTCACATCTCTGCACGCCTCTCCCGTCCTTTTTCAAGGATGGACCCCATTTCCCGCAGACAGATGCTACAGCAAATAGAACAAAGTCATGGTTCGCCTGCATAGGGTCCACATGGCATAACCTTTCCAGCGGGGCCAACTCCTGCAGGCGACGCAATCGTGTGGGCAAGAGAAGAAAAAAAAAGAATCTATTCGCACCCACAAACCAGGTCACGAAAGAAAGGCCCCCACAGACACGGAGTAGCACTCCGTCATATCTGCAGCCGAATCTAAGCAAGTCAAGCAGTGCATTCACCTCTTCCAGCATGCCCGTCGCCCCGTCGTCGCAACCGCTCCAAAGCGGATCGAACTCGGATCATACAGCAGCATGTCCATGACCAGCGAAGATCCGTTTCTACACCGGCCCGATCGGGCAGCCCCAGAATCGTGCGTTGCACCCCGACCCACTGGGTTTTTGCTCGAAAGGGACAAAGCAAACATCATCGTGCAATTTGTTCGCTGCGGTGCGGGTCTGCGTGGATTGTGGACATCAACGTGTCTGCCCTTGCAAACGGTAGGAGGTAGGTAGGGCATGGCTGGTCTGAGTAACTAGTCTGTGTGGAATGACCCGAGGGCTTTTGGGTAGGAGAGGGATCGGTGTTGGTGTTTTTATTCAGAGGCGGAGGTTTGTGGGGGTTGTGATAGTAAGAGAACGTAGACACTTTGCAGCATACAGTGGGATGTGCTTCGCTGCGTGTAAAGAATGGGCCGGAGGCAGAGACGACCGGTCGTGATTTTCAAACGTTCTCGAACCAACTCATCACAACCTTGGAAACCAACGAACAAGTCAGAAATGTCGTCAATTTCTGGGTATCATTTAACCAATACTCGAACTAGACACCCCAACACCGCAACTCCCAGGCCGCAGTCCAACGAAACCGCCCTGCACAAAAATGAAAAACAAGAAAACTAACAAAACGCCACCATGCCACATTTATCTCATTCCTTCTTCGGACGAGCATCTCATCATCAACAGTACCCAGGCCTCACTGCCCGTCTTTCCACGCTCAACCCAAGCACAACGTAAACTTACCTACAAGAAATACTCTCCAGCACCCCTCCTGCCCGCAGGCACGGCACGTCTGTGATCGGGCACGGCGCTGAAGATCTTGAAGTCGGGCTCGAGGTCTTCGCCGAGCGTCATGATGGACGCCACGTTGCCGCAGCGGTAGCAGTAGTTCGGCGCTGACCAGACGGTCACGACTTCCTGCGATTGGAAGTGGTATTTGTAGCCTTCGTTTACGAGCTGGTGGGCGCGCGCTATGAGTTGGAGGTTGTTGACGTGGTTGAACTGCGCATGTCAGTATTAAGGGAAGGGTTAGAATGTTTGAGAAGAAGTGCGTACCTCGGAGGAAACCTTGTCTCCGAATAGCCAGCCGGCACCACGAGGAGAGACAGCCCATGTGTCGACATCTTCGGGGTCGGACCACACCAGGTCGCAGAATGCTCCCTCGTGGGGGATTTCTTGCGCACGAGCGACGACGCGAATTTGATCAAGAGTTCTGATTTCTGGGGATAGGCCGCCGTGCACACAAAGTACTCTGCCGTCAATGATGGCAGCCAGGGCGAGGAAGTCGAAGACCTGACAGCATGACTTCCACACAGAGGCATTGCCATACTTCTGCTGGCATTCCTCGTAGAAACCGTAGACTTGTGTGATTTGGCGGGACTCGTGGTTGCCGCGAACAAGGGTAATCTTGTCGGGGTATCTGGTAGGCTGTTAGCATATACTTGAAACTGAATGACAGACTTCCGTCAACACTTACTTCGCCTTCAAACACATAAGCAACGTGAAAGTTTCTAATGAGAAGTATCCTCTGTCGACGAAGTCGCCCAAGAACACAAAGTTCTGGTTGCCATTCGCATGATCCGTCCTCGCCGCCGCGCTCTTGCTACGACCGGGACTTCTGACGCCCAGTCCGCTGTCCTCGCTCTCATCCTCGTCTTCCTCGAACTCTTCCTCCTCCTCCTGCTGCAAGCTGCGACTCCGGACGCGCCCTCTAGGCTCATCGTCCTCCTCGCCGAGCTCCGATGCATTCGACGCATCGCTAGTGTACGCGGAGTCTTTCTGAAACCGCCTCTTCATCTTCCTCTTCACCTTCGGATCACTGATCTGCGTCGGAGGCTCAATATCCGCAGGGTTGATACTATTCACTCGCCCGGGACTCTTGGGTCCAGCCTTAGCCGCTTCCGCGGCCGCTTTCTCTTTCTCCTCTGCCTCGCCGGGCATGCCGCCAGCCACGCGGAACAGCTCGAGAAGGTCGTAGAATTGGCCGTGAATGTCGCCGCACACTGTCACGGGCGATGCCACGGGTTGGATGTTGCTCTCTTCCATCAGGCATTCTTTCACCGTTTCGCACAGGCGCTTCATGTCGGACTCGGGCAGGTAGCGGCATAGCTTTGCTTGTGAAAGCCATTCGTCAGGCCCGGCGTGGGAGGTGAGAACGGCCGGTCCTGGCTGAGGGACGTCTGGATCGCGGTCGCGCACCATGTTGGTGATTATCGTGGTTGGTTTGGAAGGGTGTGGATGATGAGGGTGGTGTCAAGTCACGCGAGTGTCGCGGGCTGCGTCCTGCGCTCGTTCCCGTTATGTGCAGATATTCCAGAGAGTCGAGCGTTGGAGTTCCTTGCTCTCACAGTCGCTTCCACGTGTGTGTTAGATCGGACTTGTTGGTGGGGTATATCATAAGGTGAGGTCTGTTCATCAGCTGCCCGGCGTCAGGTCGCTGTGACGCCCACGAAGCCAGACCACCAAAGACCCTGTGCTCTCTCCCTCCTCTACTCGGGCGGGACTTCCGCTGGCACCAGCTGTCTTATACATTCAAAGTATGACATTTCCAAAGTAAAAGTCACCAGTAATAAGTATTCAATGGAACAAATGAAAACCACAGGAAATTGTAGAATGGACAAATCCATGTTTATTACGATATTACCTGCATGACTAGTCTCCTCGTACCTATACACCAACATCCCGCTTCAGCATGTCGAGAATGCTACTCGCATCCACCGGCTTCTCCTCTTCCCTCGCAGCCGACAAAGCACCTCCTGTGCTCTGGCTGGTCCTTTGCACCAATTTTTCTACCTCTGCTTCTTCAGCCTTGCGTAATTTCAAGTACTCTTCCTCCAGCTGGAAGCCGTCTGGTAGGGAATCCGGTGCTTCTTGCAACACATAGATTGTGGGGTATTCCAGTACGGCCTGGCTTTTCAAGCAGTCTGTGAGTTTCGCAGATGCATCGATAGGTATGAGCACTTTCGACTTTGCGGCTGTGAACGGTTTGAGCAGGTAGAAGTACTCGGGGTTGCGTGGTTCATGGTCATCTGCTTTTTCTTGTGGTTGCTCCAATTGTTGGTCGTGAACGTCCGCGACTGCTGGCGCAGTAGACTTGCTAGACTCAGTCTGTCCCGGCACGTCAGGCGTTTCAACTTGTGCTTCATCCTTGTGGCCAGATTCGGATGTTTCAGTCTGAGACTTTGATGACCCAGCGGCATCAAGCAGCTGCGGCTGTGGATTTGCGGAATCGTCCATGGCTTGTCGATCGTCCTGAGCAGATGCCTTTGACTGAGCAACCTTTTCTGCGTCGCGTTTTCTCTTCTTTCCTTTCTCGGCGTTCAACCGTTTGGCCATCACCTCGCCCCAAAGCTCTATGATCTGTCTTCCCTCAGCGCTCTCATCGTCGACGCTTTTCTTTCCATCGATTTGCATCCACTCCACAGTCCACATGACATTGCCCTTGTGGGTGACTCTGGTCAGGTTGGTCTTTTGTCGACTCATACCGGTCGGCGCCTTCTCCACCCTGATGTCGTTTTCGGAGAGATACTTCTGCAGAGCACTGCCGGGTACCCAGGCCTTGGAGACCTTTTTGTTGCCCGCAGATCCTCTTTCGCCACCGCGCCCTGGCTGGCCGGCGTTGATACCTCTCTCGCGCACATCCTCGCCTGTGCGGTCTACATGTCGCTCGACAGATTTGAGGTAGTTGTAATCACGATCAATGCCAGATGGAGTGGCCCATTCTGATCGTTTGAGATAGGCAGCCGGGTCTCTTTTACCATTACATGATGCACGTTGCTGGTGACGCTTGTAGCAAGGAAGAGAGCATGTTTGCGTCTTGCAGCCTGGACAGCGATATTTGGGCTTTTCTGTGTAGCTGTAACGTGTTAGTACAACTGAAGTGATATGAGTATTCACAGTATAACGGCTGCTGTCCGTTCACGTGATCTTTAGAGACTACCAAAAAGGCAAAGACAAAAAAAAAAGAGATCAAATTTGGAAGACATGTTGAAGGACCTACCAGATGTTGCAAAGCTCAGCGAGGGACTGCGGCTGGTCGCTCATGATGACAGCGACGAATAATTTGATGGTGTTAGGTAGACGTCGTAATCATGCATGGATGAAGCGATGTTGAGATGAAGAGGAGAGCCGCGACGGAGTTGTTTGATCCACCTGGGCGGCACGCTCGCTTGGAGCTGAAGAAGCCCGATTTCTCAAAACGGCGTGGACGTCAAGCAACAGAATTTTGCCAACTTTGCCGTCACGTGACATCAAAATGGCCATCTCGTTTCAATTGGGTGCCCGTCCCTTTTTGAGACATGCGCAGGGCAAATTCTCTCTCATCAGGAGACGACTAGTGGAGGTCTTTGCCAACAAACTGCCGGGTGTAGCACAAATTGATTTGACGGACGAATAAGACCGGCCGCCCGGCGCCTCATTGTGTGTGTGAATCGTGGAGGAGAGGGCGCGAAGGCAAGTCCCACAGCGTCTTCCTTGCACAACAACGTGACATCTGGAGATCATGAGTGGAGCCATGCATGGATGTGCCTTGGTGTGCCTGTGGAGAGCCGCGGTGGGTGCAACGGCTTGTGGTTTGAATTGCCGCCACGATACAAGCAGAAAATGGTGATGGTCGTGATGATGTGTCAAAGAGTAGTTCAGCCGCAGCTCAAAAGGTTGATTATTGCAGTCATGCATGCATCGGACAATTCAGACATGCATTATGGCCATCGCACAGAAGTCATGCATAATGCAGCGGAGATATTGGTGGATGGGTGAGACAGCGTCATCCGCAAGTCGCCGCGGCAAAGCAACAAAGAGAAAACGGAATCACAACATATTGGACGAAGACTAGTGTGGTGACTACCGTGATACGTGAGAGCCGACCTCGCCAAACAACATTGGAGGGTGGAAAACCCCGGTGCTCTCTTAGGGTATGCGAACCATGATGGCGCGGTGTTCGCGACTGTGCTTATACAACATCGTAATAATACTAAGCGAGTGGCAGTACTAACTGTACTAGGCGAGCGGATCACTAGCAGGGTAAGGACCCGAATGCTTGACCTATATCTGAGCAAGGAGCCATAAATGCGAGCGATGGTGGATGGCGTTGAGGTGTGTTGCGATCGCAGGAAACCAAGTATATTTGTAGCCTCGGATCCGCAACAAGTGATTCGAGAGTTATCAGCCACGCGGATATAACTGTGTAAAGTGCCTTTGTATGGGTGCCCCCCTTTCGCGAGCAGTATCACACCGAAGCGACGTTGATGCTACCCCCTAGCGTTCTGCACGCTCCCTCTCGGGTGGCGGCATCATCAACGCCAGACAACGACTTTTCCAGGCTTGCCAGCGTTATTGCTGACTCTCCATCACACGAGTGCCACCGCAGAGTTGTGCGCTTTCTTGAAGCATGAGGACGTGTTGAATTGCACCTCACGCATCTGACGCGCATACATATCAATAAACTTTCCTCCACTTCCTATAGGCAGGCCGTCGAAACGGCACTATCGACGGTGGATCCTTCGGACCAGCGCCCTGCCGCACCCGGCTCACTCTCCGCCCTGCATCTAGGAGCAATGACTTCGGTGATCACACACAGCACATGGCGCTAGGCCTGCAGAGGCATTCGACCTTGCGCTAGACCTTCGGCGCAGGGGTTAAACATCCGCACGGGCGCGCTCTGGGGTTCTTGCTCCCCTCCGTTGCGTTCAAGACTCCCACCTGTGCTCGGACGAAGGCCTGCGCTCTATCTGTCGCCTGCCTCGATACCGACCGAGCTCGTCCTCTCCTTGTATTTTCTTGACCGCTACCGGACAGCTTTTGAGCTTCTGCCACTACCCGCTCGCTGCTGTGCCTGCGAGCAAACGCATCTGTTGTTGCCCTGGACGCTGGAATCGTTCGGCTGCAACATCAAGTCAACGCAAGCGTGTGAAAGCCGCAGCTGTTTGTCTCAGTGCTGCCGCATCCCACAGCTAAGGTCTCCCGACCAGGACAGAGTCGGTGACAACAGCCACCCTCTTACATCCCTCATAATATTCAACAACATCGATCATGGCCCCTTCATTCAGCTCTAGGCCGCGTTCGAGTGCATCCAGACCAGCGAGCCGCGACCAAGACGACCTCGTCATTCCCAACAGAACATCTTCGCTGCATTCGCGTATAGCTCAACCCACTGGCCAGATGAACCAACCAAAAGTCAACCAGCGAGCTCCTAAGACTCTCACACATGCCTACATGGTATGCGGTGTCGGTCGTGAGCCATCGCAATGGACCAGAGCGCCCTCCCCGCCGCAAGGCAAGATTGGGCACATGAAGGGTGCGGTTGGCCAGTTCTGGTTGCCCGAAATTCTGGGAAGCAGCCCCAGACTTGAGCAAGACAATGAGATCGCAAGGTCATTGCATGCTGCCATGAGGGTATGTTTTCTTCGCATCATAGATTGTATTAAACTTAAGCTAACATTTGCAGGCATGCTTTCCCCACGATGTCGAGATCTGCACTGGCAACAGCCAACCTCACTGCGTTCACCATGCTTTTGTTCTCCAGCAAGACTCCTCCCACACTCTTTATGGTATCGCACTCCGCGTTTGGTCGCGCGCAGACGACAAGCGCGCAGAAACGATTCGCGACCTGCGCAAACGCACCGAACCCGACTACTTTGACACTCCTGGCGAGACCTACTGGATCCCATACTGTTTGAGCTTCCTCTCTCGCTATCCGCTCTACAACCTCTTGGGCGACTATCTGCGCGGCATGTGGATTCACTGGAACAAAGCGACAAACCTCTTCCACGCCGAGGAGGTGTCACGGATTCTCAGCTTCCCTGCGCCGCGACTTAACGACCTCGTGCGCATCGACATGAAGGACTACGCCCTCTGCTACCAGTTCCCATCGTCCCCGACCGGCTTCCAGAACTTCGCGATGTGGCCACTGTTCAGCTGTCTCAGCATTCCCAACATCGTTGGTGTTCTTGAGGCAGCAGTTTCCCCGACTCGTCGCATTATCTTCATCTCCCACTACCCAGCGATGCTTACCATTGCAGCTGAGACAATTCGTTTCATGGTTCGTGTTTACGAGTGGAGTGGTCTGTACGTCCCTGTGGTGCATGCTCGCCACGCAAAGGACTTGGTCCAGGAACCAGGTCCCTATATCCTTGGTATCACCGCAGAATGCCGTACTCTTTTCACCGCACCCCCAGACGCTCTCGTTGTCGACCTGGACCGCAACTTTGTCCTGACCTCCAACCCGCCGAACGCCTGGTCAGCCAAACAGCGCTCCAAGCTCGTCAACCGCATTACCGAGTCTCTTAACGGCAACGTATCTCCTTCTGGAGTTCCTCAGCACTTGCGATCTGCCTACGGCGGAGGCAAGCTGATCCCAGCAGGTCAGATCATCGTCATGCGTGGCGAAGTCGAGAGTGTTCAGGACCCCGGCTGGTGGAACCAGGATGATCTGATGAAGGTGATGGATCACGCTTGCGAGAAGCTCGGCAAGAACACCGGAATCAAGGCCGTGTTTGGCGGCTCTCAGAAGAAGCCGCTGATGACTAAGGTCTCTATGCGTCACCTTAATGAGATCGTGCGTGAGCGCAACCAGTACTCTCGCGACGCCCAAGAGGCATGGCAGGATTTCATCAACCTCAAAGGACGCATGGACAATGAACTCACCAAGGTTACCAAGCGCAACAACTTCTTGGTCGATGAATTGGAGAGCTGGAAGCAGCAGTTCCTCAAGTTCCAGGCATTTGCTGAACAACTCACCAAAGAAACGAATGAGCTCAAGATCAAGATCGAAAACCACAAGCGCGAGAACCGCCGCCTCGGCACCCAAATTGAGCAGGAGAAGGAGGCAGTCGCCAGACTCACTGTTCGTCTTGCTGGTACCGAGAAGCAGAGAGACGACTCACTTGAGGCTCTCGTTCTCCAGCAGGAGATCGCAGAGGAACTTGAGCGTGAGCGCAAGAGGAACAAGAAGGACCTTTCCGCTCTTCAGCACACCAACACTACCCTTCTCAGACAGCGCGATGAGGCACAGCGGGTCGTTCTGCATCTGCGTGCGCTCATCGATGGTCAAGCCCACCACATGGAGCACATTGTCAAGACTATCAGCGATTCTCCTGATGGCGTCACTGGCGAGCTTGACGCAGAGCAGACCATGGTCCAAGTTAGCGCTCCTGACGAGCCCGCTGTTACTTCAAGGACATCCTCTCGCAGCAGCACTAGGCTGTCAAACCATGCCGACAGTGAGGAACTGCCTCGTCAAACACCTTCGCGGAAGAGCAAGCGTTTCTCCATGCTTAGCATGAGCGACGTCAGTGACCGCAACCTCCGCGACAAGACCGATTCTATCGCATACATCATCCGAAACATCTCTGAGCAATGCGCTGCAGCTGTTGAGGGTCTGGATCTTGCTCGCCGTGCTGAGAGTGTCAGCACCGACAACGATGACACCCGTTCAGATACCAGCAAGCGCTACAGCAAGAGGCGTGTGCAACGCGCCACATCTGCCGAGCCTGAGATGCACGAGGGCGCCAGTAACGCTTCTGGCTCTGAGTACGGTGACGCGCAGAGCGAGGCAACCAGCTACCTCCACCCTCGCCGCGTATCGAGCATCCCACCCACACCTGAGCTCGACCACAACCGAAGCTCAACAAGCATGAGCCTGGGTAGCGACAGCACGGCGGTCACACCCCAGCGTCATAGCTACAACAGCCAATACAAGACCATCCAAGAGGAAATTCCTGAGGTGCCCACGCGGATAGTTGACAACGAGGGCGTGGGCGAGCTCGGCCCTGAGGAGGTCGATGAGCCTCTGACGAAGTATAACCATGCCGGTCTCCCGCACAGACCTCAGCAGGCTACCTCTTAAATCACCTTCAACTTCTCCACCGCACTGTTCTTGCACTTTTACCTTTTCACCTTCGACAGACGTTTATTAGCATGGGTTTGCTGCTTTTCAAGACACGAGATACCTCTATTAACGGACGGCGCTTATCGGAGCAGACCAAGATGAACTCACCTTCTTTTTTCATTTGTTGCTTTCGATTCAGTCGCAAATTGAGGGCATCTCGGGATCACCATCAATGAGCGATAATTTCACCTTATTCATATTCACCATGCATCCCCTTGTTGACACAAATGTGTCGTTCTTCTCACGGCCGGTTTTTCTAATGCCTCTTCTTGATGGGGATGCCTTTTGAAGCTTCTGCTCTCTTGCGCGCAGCAGAAGGATTGGGGATTTTCACTATGTATATATGTCTGGTTGCAAGCGAGAAACACTTTTTAAGAGAATCCTATTACCTACTTCATTTGTTTGCAACATTCGTTCATGTCTTTGGCTGGCTGTTTCTTCGGCCTGAGATTCCCATCGCGACTGCCTCACTCTGGCAAGCTCCCTAAGCTTATTCCAACCTCACCTTTCGACATCTCACAGCTTGAGCAACCACTACCCTGCCCCAGCCTCTCAGCCATGAACTGACACACAATCGCTAAAACCTCCATTAGCGGCCCAAGATGGACTTCCAACTACGCTGCAACCACCTGCGATGCCGCGAAAGGCTCAGAGACAAAGCTGTTGTAACCACCTGCAGCCACATCTTCTGTCTCTCATGCTGCGAGTCCGCTCTCGGCTCGGGAGATAGCGCAGCCAGGACGTGCCCAGCATGCGGGACCACGCTTGACAAACCTTACGACATGACGGTGGCGATTCTCCGGCCGACGGATGATTACAAAATGAGTGTGCTCAGCGGCCTGAGCCCAACGATCATCATGGAGTGCGCCAACAGCGGGCTGGCGTTCTGGGCGTACCAAAGTTCGCAGGAGATTTACTACCAGGAACACGCCAATAAGAGCTTGAAGCAACAGCTGGACGTCAAGAACCAGGAGCTTAGCGGAGTGAAAAGCAGCGCACGGGAGGAAATCGGCAAGTTGGAGGATTCGCTTCAGGGCGCCTCTGAACAGATCAGCCGACTTACTCGCTCTCTTGCGGAACTCGAAGAGGGTCGCAAATCGCTGGAGCGAGACCGCAACAAGTATCGCTTGTCGTATGAGAAGCTGAAGCAGAAGGCGCTCGTGCCTGACATCGAGACTGCGGCGGAAGAGAACGCCGCGTTTGCGGCTCAGGGTGGTGACTACGGCGGCATGTTCGCACCACATAGCTGCATCGGCAGCGATGGGAGTGGAGGAAGGCGTGCCACCAACGACCTCTTCCGAGCGTCCAGCAACAATCAACGCAGTGGTCTGCAAAGCGCAAGTAAGTGTATGATTAGAATCTCGAAGTGGTCACAACTGACAAGTCCAGGGGGTGCCAACGCGCAAACGCCACCGTCGCTCCATCGTCAGCCACCTCATTCAGCATATGGCAATCACTCTACTCACTATGCGCTAGGCTATGTGCCTAATTCCAACAACCACCCCGACACTCCTTTTCGCCAACCTCTCGGCAATCTCGATCAAAATGCCTACTCGGGGGCTGGCGGTGGTGGTTTCGGAATGAGTGGCATTAAGGTTGGAAGGCAGCTAGGTGGGTTCATGGGTCGATCTGGGATGGATAGCAGCAGGCCGATGGGTGGCATGGGTTTTCGATGAACGACCTCGCCGACGATCGACGTCTTAGACGACTTACAAAGGCCTCTTACTCTCTGGCATAGCCCATCGGGCACTTGGTCCAGCTAAAGCCATGTCTTTGGCTTCCGCTCTCGGTCAAAAGATATCGAGACCTCACAGTAAACTAGCGACCTTACATTCATCTCAATTATACATTTCCTGCGCATCGATTCTTTCTTGCTGTTGTTTTGATTGCTAACTACCATCAGCAGGTATCATCGTCTGTATTTCATACGATAGCGTACTGATTCAGCATATTGCCAGTTCTTCCAGAGAACAAGTCAAAACTGGGAGCTACTGACACAACGTCAGGTATCGTTGTTTCCGGACATAGAGCAGCTACTCTTGGTTGTCCGACCTTGTAACAGTCCACGGAATGATGTCGACCAACCAAGCACTAAATCTCATGGGACTTTTCTATCTACTTTGGCTCTTTGAAACGATTGAAATGTCAGCAAAATACACCGATGCTGGTCTCACACTCTGACGATAGCAATCAAAAGATGCCGTTATCTTCCTTTCATGTCGAGAGACATCAGCGGCCCTGTTGTAGGATCAAAACTTCTGTAACTCTCTGGTCTGATCGTTGCTGATCTCTGAAACCCTCAGACAGCTCTCCATCGTCTATATCGCCCAGGCGATATATAACGGGGTCCTTCTGGACACCTGTAAGAGGCAAGGGTACAGCCTTCCTTTCATCAGCTTCTCTTTGACTTACATACCTCCGCATTGTCTCTTCCTTGTTGCGAAAAGTTGCTTGCTTTCGAGTTAAGTCTTTCAGCGCCCACCTTATCCAACCTTGATACTTCAATATCTTAAACTTCCAGTCACTTTCCTACCTGATCAGTAACTGCCATCCTTTGTCAATCAAAGATGACGGCAACACTCTTGGCGTTGAGTTGTTGGTTTGCGTTCACATCAACAAGACCACTTATACATAAGTCCCGACCGAGTCTCAACTAGAGAACACCCACGACCCACAACAATCTTTCACAGCCTAACACAACACACAACTCCTGGTTGCTCAACGGCCATTAAGGGAGTCCGTATTGGTGGTCACGACAAACATTGAGCACACTCGACCCACCAGACACTTCAATTCAACAGGCATCTGCTCAATCTCCAGCCATGATGCCATTCAATCAACAGGCAGGCCATCAGTCGGCTCTCAGATATCAGACGCAACAGCCGCAGAACTATCAAACGGATACCAGCCTTCCAACTGGCATTTACGACCGTGCTACCTTCCCAACCAATTTCAATGCCAATGCGATGCACCAAAGACCATCGTACGGCTCCAATAATGCAACGAAATTGGACGCGAACCTATTCACTCTTGAGCAACATGATCATCCACTTCACTTCCCAGCTCCCGGCTTCCAAAGACGTCACACCGACCCGATGCCCCCAAATTACTCCTTTGCCAACTCAGTCCCTCAGCCACACCCGACTTCCCAATACAACACTTCCGTGCTCCCTCAGAATTACAATCCAGCGCCAGCTGTCTCACAACCCAACGAAGCCATCTCGGTTCCGCCAACCAATCCCGCGCAGCGCTCTCGACCAATGTCGAACGTCACCCAGGCTTCAGGCGCTGGTGCCGGCCCATCAACAACGACAGGACGTCGTCAAGGCTCAGAGGCTTCCGCAGCGGACTCTGCCAAATCTCACGGCTTGCAATTCGCCTCGTGGGACGATGCCTCCAAAGCTTACACAGCCAGGTTCCGACAGAAACTCAGTATTTCTGAGGACGATGTTGACGAGGTTGAGCTGCATCCACACAGCCACGTAAAGTCGCTTGTCGAAGCTTTGAAGTCCGAGGGGTTCAAAGACCCACCCGTTGAGAAGAACCAAGTCAACGACGGCAAAGTGGCACTGAGGCCCGTCGACGATATGGTCCGCAAAGAGACCATTGATGCGTACAAGCGAGCAGAATTTGGCTGCCGCAAGATCCTGGCTGCGACAGAGTCGGACGTGGAGGTTGAGTACCATGCCTGGAACATTCTCAAGGAATGCATCATGGTCCACCGGGTTGGCCGTTGCAATTCGGGCTTCAAAGACTCGTTTCTGAAGTGCTCCGAGCGCATTCAGCTGGCGATCGAGACTATCAAGGACTACTCGAACGTCCGGAGAAAGATGCTGGAGGCGGATGATGTTCCTGGATTCGCCACAAATCCTGAAAGCTACGCCTACACGGTCAGGAGAAACCAGGACAACAACATCAAGAGGAAGCTCAAAAGCACTGCCACGACAGCCAGCCAGACGCCAGTCGATCAGGGACCCATTGATGAAGAGCCCGGCGACGAGGAGCAATCCGCGAAGAAGCCAGCCCCAAAGAGGAACTTCAAGCAAAACACGGCTGGCCGTGCAGCCGCTGCTGAGGGTGGGGCGGCAACTCGTCGCCGTCGGCCGGTCTCTGAAACTGCAAAGGAGCCCCGGGGTGCAAAGAGGCAGAAGCAAAGCGCGGGCCAAGATGTTACCACTGGTCGTCAACAGGGGTCCACTGTCTCTGGGCCGAATGCTACTTCCATCGATCAATCATCGTTCGCGTCCCCGAATAGCAACGGTCAGCAAAGCGCTGTAATCTCAAGGGGCGATACCGACGAAAGCGGGCTGTTACCACATGCTCCCTCGTCAACCGATTATCACAAGGCTGGAGTTGCAAGCACTCCGGCCTCGACTGAATACTACCACGCACAAGTCTTCAACTCTGACCACACCGGCTCCACCAACAATTTCACATCGGCAGCTACAAACACCGACTCTCCTTCCGACAATGCCACCTTCAACAATCGTGAAATGTTCCTCAGAATGTTGGACGGCATCGATGACAGTGGCAGGCTCAAGCCCGGCGCGCATCACGAATGGCCTGCTCAAAACGCTGACCATTCAGCTCCTCTCAACACGCTGGTCGACTTCAAAAACATCACACCTACCAACACGGTAGCTGCTGAGTTCAACTTCGGCCACAATGCAGCGCAGGCTCCGATGGGAATTCGACCGATCCTTCACACCCGCGAGCCCACTTACCTGGCAGCCCAGCCCCCGGGCGGCCAATACCACGCCATCAACTCGCAGTCCTCCTTGAGGCCAGCCTATCCAGGTCACCAATACAATATGATCAATGGCATGATTTACTCGGATGCTCCGCATGGCTCTCCCGCGCATTCCCCCCTAGGCAATGGCACCTATTAACAGGCTCAGTCTCACAAAAAGCGCAAGCGCAGCGACGATACGTTTATGTGAGCAGTACCGTCATGCAAAGCGATAATCCCTTGCGATTCCAGGCCCTTGACTGATTTCCTCCTTTTTTCCTCCTTTACTCAGCAAATCGTACACTCCGACTCATGGGTCGTCGGGTACGGACATCCAATGATTCCATCAATACTATTCCAAAGCCATGAAACAGGGTGCAATCGACCGCGATGAGCGCCATAAGTGAATTGAGCTGGCGCACTGAAACAGCGATTACTTTTGCTTTGTTCTCTTGTTTCTGCTTTTGCTTCTCTTTCTCTTGTTTCTTTTCTCTTTGTTTCCTTCATATCAGATTATAATGGGCAATGTACATCACATGCCCAATGTTTGCTTTTGACGACGACACATGATACCGCGAAACTGATGACAAAGATACCCCCCTGTTTTGCTTTTGAAGATTCCACCGATAGAGCCAGAGCCAGCAGTACTTAGAATAGTCACATCAGAATGAGAATCTTTTACACCATCGATCAGCCACATTCCGTGAGATGAGCTCCGTTTGTTAATGTAGCCACATGATTGATATGCCCGGCTTGAGGAAGGTGTCACTATTAGGTTGCGATACCACGAAGAAATAAACCACGCGAGACATAGTTTGGCCCTGTAAATCAAACCATGGAATACGCAATCAGTAGCGATCGTTTATGGGCCACGACCTGCGGCTGCAATCTTCTGCAGCCTCATAGTAGAGTATGAAACCTACTGTCGTGCCTGTTAAGCAGGAAACGTAAGCTCAGATGCACAAGAACCAATCAAACAAGCGAAGTGTGCATAACAATTTTTGTCATTGAATAATACCGCGTACAAAACAAACAACGAAACCTTATCATTCGTATCATCGTGATATTGTCGCCGCGAGGCGTGCAGTCTCTTGTGCCGAATCTGTCTTTCGGTGTTCTCCGCAGGAAAAAAGCAGAAAACGCTTAAGACCCCGGTAAAGCATTTATGTATGAAGATGGAAGGAAAAAGAGCAAAGAATGTCTGAAGGAACGCAGAAAGACGCGTCGAAATATGTGCAGAACGATTGAGTAAGCAGAAACCGAAAGTAGAAAGCGCTTTATTAAGGTGCAAATTTGTGACACAGCTGTTGCATACACTCACTCCATCGAGCATTTGGGACTTTCGCTCTTCATGACGGAGCTTCGAAACTTGCCACTGCCTGTCATATTGACTCCGTCGCCTTACAGGAAACCCGTCGACCCAGCCCCAGAAACACCAGATTGCAGTTGATCCGGAGGCATGTTCGCTCTGACCTCTTTCGGGTGGCGGTAAACGGCATTGTTGGCATTCTTGCCCTGAGGCGGCACGGCAGTCTCATTAAGCTTGGGGTCATCGCCAATTGGTGTCGAGACAGAGATGGGTGGAGGCGGAGGTGGCATTGAGTTTTGCTGATCAGCCATTGCTTGCTCGTACGGGCTCTTGGCGCGTCCAATGCTCTTCTTGCGGCGATGTCCAATCGGATCCGAGGGGAGAACAGTCTCGTAAGGTGGAATGTATGTCGTGGGCTCTAGTGTTTGTGGTGATTTCGCCCGCGAGCGTGAGTGGTTCCGCATACGATCTGCAACTCCGCGCATGCGTGAGCCGAAGCTTTCGCTGATGCTACCGTGGCCTCTGCGGTGTATCGGCGGCGACGCCGTGGATGCTCGCTCCATGGCGTATGGGAATTGCGAAAACGAGCTGGGTGCTTGCGACAAGTCTGATGCCGTTCCGCTTGTAGCAGTAGCAGTAGTCGAGGTGTTCCCCTCGATCGCGGAGGTGCCGACTTCAGACCTGGTAGACTGTATGTATTGATAAAAACTCGGCGGAGGAGGGGGCGGGGGAGGCGTAGCAAGATGCTGAAGCTCTGGAAGTAGAACCGGGTCTTCCTCTGTTCCTTGATCAAGAACGATGATGTGCTGATCATTGCCGCTGTGTATAGCGTGATCTATGCTGGCAATCTGAGCAGGGTCGGCCTCGTACACCGGAGACTCGGGAGGCGATATCATGCGGACTTGGCCACGACCGGAAGAAAGGCGCCTGTTGCTGGTGGTCAAATTCATTTTAGGCCTTTGCGGTACGCCGTTTTCCAGGGGCGCAGAAGCGGCGCGTGGGGGTGCTTGTGCGCTTGTCTTGCCAAAGACGGTTGAAGGCAAAAGTTGACCCACTGTGTCTTCTGCAACGCCTCTCGATTGATCAGACACCAAAGATGAAGACACCTGGCTCGGGCTGGATGGTACAGCTTGACTGAGACTAGATGGTGCCAGCTGGCTGAGGTTGGAGCCGGTAGTCTGACTGAGCAGCGATCCACCATTGGAGCTTACATTTCCTGATATGACTGGGACTGGCGGTGCGTCCTGATCACTGGCATCTGCTTTCATGTAGTAAGGATGCTTCATCGCCCTTGGTGTTGCCGGCAATCCAATCTGAGCAGATGTCGTGGGTGTGATGGTTACCTTTCCAAGACGCGCCAAGACCTCTGCATCTGCGGTTGAGCTGCGAGGATAAGGCGGCGTTGCAGATCGAGGGCTGTTGTCAAGATCGGTGAAAGACCGAGGGCCAAGGCCAGGGCGGTAGGATATCAGGTCATTGGGCATTGGGATTGCGGGAGCTGATGGCCGCCTTGCGAGAGACAAGCGGCGCTCCTCTAGTTCTCTAGCAGCGATTTCTTTGCGTGTGAGAGGTCTGTTCAGACGCTCTCCCTTCATCAGCAGAGAAGCAACCATGTTAGGTTCTTTGGTGGGCTCAGCAGGTAGCTCTTGGACAGCCATTGGCTTGCTCATTGGAGGCCGCTGGCTGCGTGACCTCTCGTGGACTCTACTCGAACTAGCAGCTCGCCTCGATGTTGCTTCCTTTGCTGCGGTAGAGCTGTGAGCTCTTGTTCGCACACGCCTACCGTCACTTTGTGTTTCTGTTTTGTCGTTGGTGTTGTCTGTCTCTGCGTGCATTGGTAGTGGCGAAGATGGTGAGCGTGCTGATGATCCAGGACCACGCGATTTGTGACGGCCTCGCGAATCGTTTCTCTGTAGCTCGTTCTGGTAGGAGCTTGGTAAGTGGGTAGCTGCTTCCCCAGTAGGCGTATTTGCAACGGCAGGTCTTCCGCTCTGACTACGTTTGTGGTGACTTGCTTGCGAAAAGCTTTTGCCCTGGCTTTCGATGGGAGAGGCGAGCTTGTAGAAGTTCTCTGCCTCGTTGTTTGCGGCTTCCCTTGCATTTGCTTGTGCAATTTCCTCGGGAGACATCGGTACGGGAGAAGAAGGCGATTTCTTTGCCGGGGCAATATACCGGATTCCGGCTCTGCCACGCGCCTCGGACAGATTGCGCGTCTTGCTAGGCGCTCTTTCGGTGGTCTGATTTGCACGGCTTCTACTGCGATGCTCCCCACGCGAGCGGCCCGTGAGACTTGCTTGTCGCTTACTTGCACGTGCCTCTTCAACACTATCGATGTAGTCATCGATGGCCTTCGCTTTGGAGCCTTGCAGATTGACAGCGGTATCAGGAAGGCGTGTTGCACCTTCAAGAGTGGGCTCAGAAAGACCTGCGCTCCGCGTGGTCATGTCGGTTGACCCTTGCCGACGTGAGGCTGTGGGTTGAGTTTCTCTGGTCTCTAGAACACGGATCCTCATTCCGTCAGTCGACTTCTCGCGAGAGCTATTGCCAGATCGGGATGCGGCACGGATCCGTGCAAGAGACGCAATAGATGGCGATGGGAGGCGATCGCTGGCTCCACTCGCGGTTGTAGAGTCGCCGTAGTCGCGCATTGAGGAGCGAAGAGCGGTGGCCGGCTCTTCAGCATCGCTGATGGAAGGGGTTCTTCGTCCCTGGCTTCCGGCGTTACTCGAATTTGCGGGTGGGAAGCCTTTATGGCCTGTGATCGGAGTGCCTATGTCTGCCGCCTCGCTCCTGATTCGCGCAATATCACTCTTCGAAGGCATACGTTTGCGTCTGGTATATCCTCCTGGGGTAGCAGTGCGTGCTGATGAAGAGGCTCTGATTGCCGAGTCGTGTATGCGCCATTCAGCAGGTGACGCAGCGGACGTGATAATGGGAGTGACACCAACAGCCAACGGCGTAGGGTCATCGGCCGTGGATTGCATGGGAACGCCTTTGTCTCCGAATGTCGTGATCAGTTTCAGAGACCCGTTTTTCGCTTTGATCCTTCCAGAGCCTGATCTTGAGGGCGGAGAAAGAGGTGGGCTATGCAATGCGCCCGCGCTTGCTGCTTCCATAGCTTCTTCATGCTGCTGGCGGGCAGCAAAAACGGCATCCTGTGTTTTAGGCGATGACCACGGTACAGTTGTCTCGGCACTAGCACATGAGAATATTCTTACAGCGAGTTCAGGTTCTCCGGACTTGACTGCGACTTCACCCCATTTGCGGAGGAGGTAGACTTGTCGGCCCCAGTCGGAAGGAACGCAAAGACTTGATAGAAGTACAGCCTCCATAAAGTAACTCTGAGAGACATACACCTCGATTGCGTCGTTGACTTCGCCCAGTCCGAGCAGAATTGCCACTGCTGGGTGGATGTCGCCTTTCTCGAGCAGACGCTGGACAAAAGCCTCGCCAACTCGCTTTTGTGAGTCTTGCCCGATCGAGCTAAGTGCAAGTAACATCCAATCGGACGAAGTCATCGATTGCGATCCGACTAAGGATGACATGCTGTCTGCGCCCATGTCGCCGAGCCATTTGGCAAGAAGCACAGCGCTTGCTGAGCCAGCCCTGTGTTTCGACATCTCATCTCGAACAAGGTTTGTGACAGTATCGTTCCAGCCGAAGACTACGCTGAGCATTTCTCGCTGCAGCATGTCGGATGTGCGAGCGGTGTCGCCATAGTGCGGTGTGTGTAAGGGAACATCCAGAATGCGTGCTTTAAGAAATGGGAATAGGTCCATCATAGCGTTGTGCGCGATCGATTCTTCAGGGCTTCGCAAGATTTCCCGGCGCAAGCTCGATGACCTGAAACGGTTGTGTGAGGCTTTTGTCGATCCAGATCGGATTGAAATGCTGTCTCGCACAGGATTAGTGTTACCACCTGTGAATGAAAATTCAGTCCCTTCGTAGCCGGTCGTATTCGAAACTCTCGAAGATGAAGGTCGGTCGTATAGATACTTCCGGTGATGTTGACCAGGCCCGGAGGACTTTGAGGAGGTAGAAGAGGCACGGCTGGATGTTGGGCTCAGAGGGGTGATCTTATCCCGGATTTCGCTTTCCAGTTGGTCCAGAGAGTCCATCTCTTGAGCGATTTTCTGTAACGGGGACATAGCATTGCTTTCATCAGCACTGCTTTCAGCATCTGAAACTCCTGGTAGCACAGGCGCCTTGTCCGAGTTCGTAGATTGTGTCTTGTTGTAAGGATTCATTTGTTCTTCCAGAGACGTAGGTGGTGTTGGAGGGGTGTTGGCTGGAGCATGCTGTACGCTTTGGACTTGCAGTGGCACTGCCATCGGTGAAATATCGTATTGCTGCACAGTGTGGTTCCGTCCCAGGGTGAACAAAGTCGCTGTGGGTCCGTAGTTAGCGAGCGCAACGACACCTTCGATGGTCGGGACGATGTCGTATGTGACTCTTTTGGTCCTGACGTCCCAAGAACGGGTCTCTCTGTGCTATATTAGCCATAATGCGACTGAATGTGTGCCAGGACCCTTCAATGCTCACCCATCGTAGTATTGCACAAGTCGACCATTCTTTGACCAAGCGAACCAGCTGGGTCCAGGCTGGCGGACGTCGGATCTTGAAAGCGCTCTGATGATAGTTGGTGATTCGTGCTGAGGGGCTTTTGGTACACTCCACACTCGGAGATCTCCATCGGCAGTCTGTGTTGCGAGCATGTCGGTCTTCTGTTTCGAAGAAGAGCCATGCCATGCCAGGCCGGTAATCTTGGAAGGCGCGCGGGACGTTGTAAGTGTGTGTAAAATGGTGAAGGCGGGTTGCAGGGTAGCAATGAGAATAGAGCCATTAAGATAGCTAATGATGTCAGTCCGGTCCTTTTGCAGTAAGACTGATGTAATTACCCAATTGCGAAGGTCTTGTTGTCATTTGCCGGTGCAATAGCAGTGATGGGATCAAAAATCGTTCGCGCGCAGATATTTTCGTCGGTTGACGGCTCGAAGAGGATGATGGCACCCTGGATATTACCTATGATCAAGTAAGTTGTTGGTCGTAGCGTGGATGAGTCGCATGTGTTTGTTACCGAAGGCAATGTTGCCGTTACGCATGAAATGCGCAACATTGATCGCATCGTAGGCAACGAATCGCGCGATCTCGCGACCTGTGAGAATGTCCCAGATAACTGTTGAGTGACCAGCATCATAGCTGACAGCAGTCCTTCCTGCGCCTTGCTCGCTAACGTTGTCTACTGCGATCCACTTGATATCTTCGCGATGCCTTTCGAATCGTCTCTCGATTGCCAGGGTGTCGTGATGGAGGATCAGGATTACGTTGCGCTGAGCGTAAAGTAAGAACGATCCTGTTGCTGCGCATGGCTCCAGATTTTGTTCGTGATTTTCAGGTGTCAATGTCGCTGGTGGAGGAGTCGGGCGTACAGAGATGGATCGCTTGGATGACGACGACCCTGTTTTGGTTTGCGAAGGTCGATCAGACATCTTGCGGGTCCCTATGGCCATCATGTTACGGTTAGCAATTGCTATGGCCATGAAAGAGGCCTCCGAGGTCTCAGAGTCGGCCAGGACCGAAAATAGCATTGGGAGGAGGTCCAAACGCTATGTATGATGCCACACAGCTACCCGGCGGAGGAACATACCTTGACATGCGCGCTAAGTCGTCCACTACAGATCCTGGGATCTTTTTGTAGCTGTACTCCGTGACTTTCCCTTCGGAAACATTCGTGCGCTTAAGCCCCACGTTTCGTTACAGCAGGATGGACTGTTGTGTAGCGATGATGATGCAGGCAGCCGGCCTGGAGAGTAACCTGGAGGAATGCACAAGGAAGTGCCTGCAGAAGAGGTGCAGATACAGCAGACACGTTCGACGCAGGAGTAAAAAACGGCAGTGTGAAGCAGTCGACGAAGCCGGCGTCGACGTAATCTTGGAGGTACCAAATCAGAGCAGGGCGCGTAACTGGAAGGTGAGAGGGACGATATTGCATGCGGGCTTGGACACAATATCAGTACATCAGGGCACGTCCAACATCGCGGTGTTCGGCAGGCAAGCGGTTAGACGACACGTCTGAAAGGCTGGGAGATGGCAGAGAGGGCACCTATGAATGGCAGCATCGACTCGCTCTCGCTGCTATTCGTCGAACCAACAGGCCAGGCCAGCGCAGATGGAGTCCTCGGGGTCTTCAAGGCTAATGAGACCCTGCCTACGGGCCGCTGAAAACAGCGGCAGCAGTCGAGTATGGCATCCACGCATCACGAAGAGCGTTTCGTGATGCCCATGCAGGCAAAAGCAGCGACACTGAATGGTGCAGCAAGCGAGCGAGGTTAAAGAGCTGCAGCACGGCACTTCAGCAGCTTCATTGGGCGGGCGTTCATGCGGCTAGGAATCCTAGCGCCTCGAATGGCAAGCCACCATCACATCTTCATCTAGACCGCCAGCACATCGCGGTTTTGACGTGCTGGACGACGATGAGGCTCAAGTTGGCAGCTTGGTGATAAATGGTTCGGAGCCCGCGCCTGGGCCTCAGAAGGTCTTCAGACTTGACTCATGGTGCTGCGTTTCTGGCGATATGGGATGTGAAGAAAGACGGGATGGACGTGGGAGGTGGGAAGGGCGGTGGACGAGAACAGCTTGTGCGCCTCGTTTACACTCCCAAGGGCTTGGGACTCCCGGCACTGCAGGAATGGATTTTTTTTCATGCGCTCTCTGATCTTGCTTGTGCTGCGCGGCGGGCATTACTCTTGCGCGGTCGTGATACCACATGTGCGAGGAGCGCAAGGGTGATGGTTAATTATGGGCATGGACGCATGCAAGCGACATGGAGAACAGGAATCGCCCTGGTAACGTTCGTCCCGCATGCGGGCAAGGTCGGGCCGGCATACTGGCGCCAATCCTCCCATAACCATCTCCACTCACACCATACGGACATTGTCAATTTGCTTGCATGCGTCGATCTAAACTGTCTGTCCGTTTTGGTTTCAATGGTTTGAATGATGAGGCCAATCTTGATGGGAAGTATGCGCCCTCAAGGCCTCCAGTGGTATGTATATGACACACAAGCTCTAGATAGGTCCATGGAATCATTTGACGAAGCGAGCCGGTATGCAGGTGTAATCATGGGGTCGAGGGCTTGTCCCAACCGTCAGTACATAGGATTATACTCACGTCCGAGACGACATCAATTTTTTGGGTTGAGTGATGTCTTTCTCCAGCGTGATTGACGTAGGTCCGGTATCGTGACACGAGCCTGGCCACATGTCGTAGAATCACGGGTTGGAGTCACGAGTTCATGTGGACTTGAAGATATTCGAGGCTTCATACGCCCAAGCAAAGCGACTGGCCGAGATCTCCTTTTCGTTCTCAACCAGTCGCTTCTGCATATATAGCAGCATCATATCATATCGACAGGAACTGCCACGTCCGTCGCAAATTCACCACTCCGGCCCCGAGAAGCACAAGAAACGATGAGCAAAGCGACCAGGTCCAGGGCATAACGCAGCTGCACGCGCAAAGAGCAACGGGTGGCCGTCAGCGTACACACATGCACATGTCGCCGCTGCTTCTGCCACTGCTGCCGCTGCTTCTGCGTACACCGTCCATTCTTACATCCGATCGGTCGTGCCTTGCAGACTCCACGAACGAACGAGTTCATGCTGTCCAACCGGTGCCTTCTTGGCGACCCTGCTGCCGAAGTGCTCGCATGCATACCACATCACGTGGTGAAGTGTGAGTGGGGACGGATGGCTGGCTGGGAGGGTCTCACCGCGAGAAGTCACGAGCTAGGAGACAAGTCCATGTGATACTCGGATGTACGACCGACTGATCAGAGGGAAGGAAGCTGGAAAGGGAGAATCATTTGGTCAAGGGTCATTTGAATGTGTTTGCGCTATGAATATGATGAACAAGGGTATCTTGCGATAAGAGATGCACTGCTATGACTCCAAATCAAGTAAAATTCCCACCAAAAACCAGAACCCCACATTCTCCTCTCCAATTCCCACCACTGACAGCGTTTCTGTAAGCGCCCACATACACCTGCATCACAAGCAGGGGGGCGCCAGCTTTTGCTCTGTACTCTGACTCTGTCGCAACCTTCAAAAGGGTACGGGAAGTTTCCTCCACGTTCCCTTTGCTTGCGCTGTGTGACTTTCTCTCCTTACAGTAACACGCGCGGTGTTCCAACAAAACAGCTCGACCTCTGCTGCGGCCTCTCGTGCCGTGCGAGGATTGTGCTTCCCTGGTCGCATCTTGCAGCAGACGGCGACATGTCGATATTGGGAAAAAGGTCATATGTGCGCAATCTGGCACCCGGCCTCTCGGAAGCCACCCTCCGGTAGCCTCCCGTCCCGATCAATGTGAGGCGCGACGGGGATGCGTTGCCGCCAAACGGTGGCTTGCTGCACTTGCAAGGTCGGGTGTCGTCTTCAACGGGCACCCGGCATACAAAGTGATCTCTGCAGCCATCCGTCTAGATTGCAATGCTCCCAATGCCAATGCCTGCCCCTTGAATGTGACCGATCAATTGGGACGCGGTACAGTCATTGTCGGGCAGCAATCGAATGGGATGCAAGCCATGCGTCGCAATGTGATGCGTTGTGCCTGGCCGAGTCATCGCCTAGGCGTGGAGATTTCGGTTCGCGTCCAAGGCTGTATGAATTGTGTTGCGTTCACGTCGAAGGTTTGGCCCAGACCATTCGATGGCTTGAATAGTAAAAGATTTGCCGTGATTCACGACTCCAGATTAGCTTCTTCAAGGCTTGATCGGCTTGGAGGTGGAAGTGCTGGTACGGCTGGTCTTGGTGACTGGTGGCAACAATGGGCGTGCGAGCCACATCTCCGCTGGACGGGGAGGCTCGGGTGCGCTGCGCATGTAAGGAGCGTCGTCGGCACCGAGAAGGTCGTCGTCGCTCACGTAGGCGCTGGGTCTGGTGTTGTTGCTGGGCCGGCGCATGGATGAGCTGAAGGGCTGGCATGCGCTGGGGGTTGAGCAGAAGCTGGAGGATGCGAGCGACAAGCTCGAAGATCGGCTAGCGATGGAGATAGGGCTGCTGGAGGGCGTAGAGCCGCGGCTAGAGGAGAAAGACATATCGCTTGTGAGATGTGATGTCTTTTGGATTGATAGAGGATTGATTCCCTGTCAGGCAAATGGCGCCAGATATCTAGGGTTCGAGGAGTTCGAAGTCGATGTTCGTAGGGAGGCGGCGCGTAGGCATCTAATATCCCACGAGGCGGTAAAGGGAGAGATGTGTGTTGCACTCAGCTGACTATGCAGAGTGAAAGGAGGTGTACAGCTGATGACAGGTAGGTGTGAGACAGGTAAACACGACAAAGGAGTCTTTCTGTCACCGCAGCTTAGGATAGCAAACTAATGATTCGAGTCTGGGGAAGAACGAGGGGAGATCGAACGATGAATATATCAACACGAGACGGCAGGCATAGACATATGTAAAACCTTACCGCTTCCCTTGAAGAAAACCACGATAACCTAACAACGGTCCTGAATCGTTTTCTTCCGTGGCCATTTCGCTTCCGGCGGAGAAAACACGGCGACACACCCGTGTCGAGTGTGGGGGAAAACTCTCGTGGCGGGTATTTTCCACAGTAGTGCCATTATCATAAGAAAGGGGTCCGCTTTTTGGGCCGAGAGTCAACCTTTGGAGGAGGAAAGTGACATAGCCCTGCCCTTCCGCCGAGGCAGGCCGTGGGCCGTGTGGGCACACGAGAATGCGCAGCTCCGGATCGACAAACCTGACTTTGCCCTTCGCTGACAGGCTGAACGGCTGTCATCCCGCAGCCCAGACAGCCTCGAGACAGCCTCCGCCGGCATATGCCCGTTTTGCGGCACGCGGCGCGGGTGGTGATCTAAGGCTGGGCCAGGTGCTCTCTGGTAGGTGGGAGAGAGGTTTTCCGGCCATAGAACTTGCCTTTATGAGGAAGGTTTGCTCATGTGCTGGGCATCTCTCGGCGACTACTGACTGCTCTGTCTTCACATGCTGCCGGCGCTATGGCGGTGAGCGTTGAACCATCCTCGTTACACGTTATCAACTTGCTGCTGGTCGACTGAGAAACACATGATGCGCGTATGGTGATCTGCTGCTATGGCGGTAAACGCGGCGCACGCAGTCAAATGTGGCCGCTTCGCCCGCTCCGACTGACCGCAACTGGTGGTCAGCAACAGCATCTCCGTGGTCATATCCCTTTGACCCGTGGTGATGACTCTGCCATGGCTCGCATGGCTCGCGATGGAGGGCGAGTGGTGTGATATACATGAGTACACGGAGGAATACCGAAGTCGAGTGGTAGGTTTCCGGTCGGAGAAAACAGGAAGAAGACAAAACAGAGTTAAGCGGACTCTGGAGACAAAACCTAACCTTGGGATGATATTCTTCCAGGTTACTTCTCGAAGTAACTCTAACCCCGACCGACTTCCCAAAATTGACCTTTTTGGCTCGGGTGACAGACAACCTTGCATACCCGTTCTGTTTGACGAGGCTCAAACATATCAAACATGTTGATGTTAATCATGGCATCGCAGTATCATCTTCAAACCGAATGTCAAACAATGGTGATGATGTCTCCGTGGTCATGTCTTCCGCTTTGGTTCCGCAACCACAGTGCACTGTTCATCATGGCGGCTCAGCAGCACTCAACAATGATCCGCCGAACAATTTCCGCGAGCCCAATACCCGATGTCAACCCTCTCCATATCTACGTAACCGACAATGATACTCACCAAGTTGCCTTGATCTCAGCCCTGCCACTCATCCGTATCATCATCTTGCTGAGCTTCCTGGCTCCACTTCATATTGTTGTTCCCAACTTCTCCTTCCGGAAAGCGGCGGTTTATAACGTTATCTGTGGAGATGCAACGACGTAGTTATGGGTCTGCCTCCATCAACATCTCCTCCACTTTCGCAAGACCCTGCGGAGTTGTTAGCACCAAAGGGTCTGCGGAGGAGGAGACGAAGGTGTAAAGACGACTCGTGTCCTCGGTAAGATGGTTCTGGAGGCGTCCACCTCGAGACGAGCTTCACGAGAACTATGCGTGAGTTCATGTTCTGATACGCCTCTCCGCGCCATCTGAAGCCACTACACCGAATACTCGGAGTACATCCGAGACACTGGACGCTACCATACCGAAGCTGATTGCCGGCTGCACATAGCCAGCCAGCCGGCTATGCATGTGATGGAGCGGAGTCCTTCCTAACAGAAAACACAAAGGTTGTCGGAAATCGGACAGACACCACGAACAAGACATATAGCAGAACAACTATGAACCCATCCCAAGAAGAAGAAACAAAAAGTCGAAATGCAAGATCTGTACAACAAACAACGAAATTTCTTCCACCTCGCGCAAATCGCACACATAACCGTACCATAGCCGCCATCTCAGGGCACAGAGTCTGGAAGAAAAGACGTTTCGCGAGGGCAAGCGGGCCATGCACCTTTCTCCGCAAAGCCTAAACACATGCCTGGCACATCCTCATGGTATCCAGGACGTCATCACACGCCTGGAAGACCTCGCTCCGGGGTGTAGGTTCGTCCAAGGCCTGCTACACTTTCTTGTTGCCTCGTGAGCCTTTGCTTGGCTGAAATGCTAGAAAATCCCCCGGACAGAGGCAGAAAAAGGCATAAATACAAGAACTCTTCCGCTCTGCGCATCGAAGATCGAGATCGCGCGGCAAACACACTTGGGTTCCTCGGTATCGGTGTTCGCTCTCTTCAAAACCTCGTGTTTGTGTTCTTGGAAACTCTTTGGACCTGTACAGGGCATCGCCGCCCTGATTGCCTTGTACAGAGCCGCATCTGGTGGAAAACCTTTACCTGTGGCGGAGCGTCCTCCGTTTGGAAACTCGGAGGCAGCAGCGTGTTGTCAATGTCATTATTGATATGCTGTGTATTGATATGCTGTGTTGTAAGATGACGAGCACGACTTGATATCGGTCTCCTCGCCGGTAGTATCATCTGTTCATTATGTTCTTGTCATGCGCGTCTACTTTGCCACCTCCACCTTTCCCTACCCCACCTCGCCCACGCTCCCCAATAATGCCATGCGCGCGAAGAGGTACTGTATAATCCCCCACATGCGGAGCAAGGTCCCTGTCGCCCTGACTATGCAAATCTATCCTGCTTTCTCATGGCCACACACTCCCAGTCATCTAACTTAACCCCACGCTCCCGACTTGCGACAAGCCGATTCCCACACGCGCGCGTGCTGCTTTCGCTCACAAGACAAACGTACTCTGCAGTGGCGTGTCCAGGACACTTTTTCCCACGGAGACGCCAAACTCTCCACTGGGGATCACCCACGCCTGCTTGAATGTATCCCAGCGGCTGACGTCTTTCGTGCGAAGCTCGAACGTCACTTTTGCAGACTCTTTGGGGGCGAGGCTGGTTTTCTGAAAGCCTCGCAGGGCACGTGTGTTGATGATGTTCGCGTCTGATGCTGTCACGTTTTCGTTTGGGATGAGTAGGTACAGCTGAGCGACTTCCGCAGCTGCTACGGATCCGGTGTTGGTGATTGTTGCTGAGATCGAGCCGGCACTTTCGAAGAGACTTGCTAAACCGCCCACGATGACAGTGTTGCCATCGCTGTTCTGCGTGGTGCCGTTGGTGTAGACAGGGGCATTCCCAACTTCGCCGCTGTCACTGGCGCTAGCGTTGATATTTACTTGCAGCTCTGAGTAATCGAAACTGCTGTAAGTCAAGCCAAAGCCAAACTCATACTGAGGCGTGACATTCCTGGCTAGAAAGTGCCGGTAGTCGATATTCACGCCTTCATCAAAGTCGCACCGAGGTGCACTGTTGCCTTCGCCTTCGCAAGGTCCGAAGAGCTCGCCATAATCTGAGGCCTTTCTTGCCACGGTGTACGGTAGGCGACCGGAAGGGCCGACCTCGCCGTACAAGATCTGAGCAACAGCTCGCCCGGCGTCTTGGCCAGGTAGGTGTGCGTACATAATGGCGGTCACATTTGGGTGGTCGACCCAAGCATCGACGAGGCGGATGCCGGCGTTGTGTATGACCACCACGGTGTTCTCACATGTTGATGCGACGTTTCTGACAAGCTGGTCACTCGCCTCATCCGCAAGATTCGGTCGGTCGAAGATCTCCGAAGCAAAGGCGTTTATGAAAACAAGGCACACGTCGGAGCTTGCCACGACACTTGGCTCGCCTGAAGCAAAGTCACTCCAGAGTTCCGTTCCATCATCGTATGCTCTTTGTGCGATGGCATCGTACGGAGTGCTGATATAAGCTGGCACGTTCGAGCCCGAGCCTCCACCCACGATGAGGACACCTTTGTAGGTACCGGGTGGATTGTCGACGGGAGCATTTGAGCCGATCTGACGGGCCTGGTCGCTAGACACATTGATGCCTTGCCAGCTTTGTGTCCAGAAATTGGGCGCCCCAGGGACATTGCCCTCTGATGCAGGATTCGAGGCCCAAGCGGTGCCAGCACCATAGCCAAAGACCGATATAGACTTGGGCTTTCGTAACGGCAGTGCATTGTTGACGTTCTTGACAAGAACATGACCTTCGATAGCTTGCTGAAGTAGCGATTTCCTGGCGGCTGGGTCCTTTGCATCGACATACTTATGCGGCAAAGTGATATCTGCAGGCATGCCGGTGCCCGGCTCACGACTTTCGGGGTCGTCTTGCCCGAACTGGTACCACGTTGCGAGGATCCTGGTGGCCATATCTTCCAGACGTGTTCTGTTAAGACCATCATCGACAGCTTTCGCCAGGCGATCTTCACCCCAGTACCTTGAATCAGGCATCGCCATGTCTAGCCCGGCGTTTGCGGATGGGATACCGCTGTGTTGAGCAACCCAATCCGAGACCACGAAGCCTTGGAAGTTGAGTTCGCCTTTCAGCAAACCGTTCATGATTTTGCTATTTTCGCAGCCGTACGTTCCGTTGATGCGATTGTAACTTCCCATGACGGATCCGACGCCAGCATGAACGGCGTCTTGGAAAGGCCATAGGTACAGTTCATGCATCGCTTGATCGTCTACATTCGATGAGCTGCTCAGCGTCTCCGGCTCCGCGATTGGATTACGGTTTGTTTCTTGCTCCTAGAACGAGTCAACATCTGTCACAATCCCGAGCATCCGGATCATCTATGCGATGAGCTACTCACATTTGCGACGAAATGTTTCACGCAGGCAATCACGCTCTCTTGGAGTCCTCGAATAGATTGGGCACCAAGTATGCCGTCCATGTACGGATCAGCAGCAAAGCCTTCCCAGTTGCGCCCTGTCAAATAGCTCTGTCAGTAGGGCTCTCATTTTGACAAGAAGCCACCAAATACTTACCACCAGTCGCGATCCGTCCAATTGGACCAACAACAGGACCGAGTGCGACCTGCACGCCCTTGGCATTGAACTCTCTGCCCATGAACTGGGCTCTCTGGTGTGCCAGAGTCGCGTTCCAGGAGGCACCGATCGAAATACCAGAACCGTAGGCATTGACGCCATCAGTTGCCCTTACACCATTCCCGGCATCGTGCAAGCAGAGACCGGGGAATTTCAGTCGTGGCACTGACCCTGACTTGCCGACGCAACCGTTGTCGCTGTTTACAAAGCCAATTGTGACATTGTTCATCTCCTCGAGGGTCATGTTGGAGACCATACTGTGTGCCTTGTCGTATGCTTCGGACCAGTCGCCTGCCCCGTAGCCCATGGCTGTAATGTGTTAGCAGTTATCTGTATATAATCTGTATGGTTGAGCCTCCACTCACGCGAAGGATAAACGATCGGACTCGTCGACTCAGCCCTCGCCTTGTGGCGATCCTTGAGCGCAATGAGGCCCAGCAAGGGCAGAAGTAGCAATAGCATGATGATGGGTATGACGATGCGCTTATGGGTTTTGCAGTATACCCAGGGCTTTGAGTTTCTGAAGCGTTCTCTCTTGGAAATTTGTGTGATCTGTGAAATAGGATGTTCGTCTTTCTCCTCCATGAGTAGGAGGTAGGCAACTGCTCAAGTCGGCAGTCTCGAGCAGGCGTTGATGCAGGAGCGGCTGATGGTTGGCATTACCCGGTTCGCGAGGCTTTTTGTTGTCGAGTGCAGTGAGTAGGTATCAATGACAGCGGCCAAGATGATCATTCCTGAGAGTCATGGAGCTTGAACTAATATTGGCATGGATCAAAGGCTTGTTGAGTTGCTCTATCGCTTTAACCAGCTGCGATCGGCCCCCCACAACTTCTCCACAGCAACCACAAAGCAAGAGCAAAACGCACGGATCACACTTCACTTTTGGGCATTTCGTACAGACAAATGAATCATAGCACATTGCAAAGGTTGTTGATGATCCATCAATAGATTGCCTTGGATCACTCAAAAACGTGCTCTTCACTACAGATGACAAAAGAATAAGGGTCATGTTTACGGAGCGAGGGGTCCAAACCTCAAGATTCCCTGCGCAAGACATTTCTTCTGGCAAAGCTTGAATGGACTCGAGATGAATAAGAAGAGCGCGGAAACCCACTTGTACGACTCAGCAGGCCAGAAACATCGGAAGAAAGGCCACCTTGAGTTTGGGCGAAGTGTGGCTGGCGTTGACGGCGCAGCTTAAAGCCCGTTCATAGCTTCCGGCTCATCCATATCTACAAAATGTCGAGAAAGGCGACTTCATGTCTTCCCGCATCTGTCAAATAACCGAAACATCGTGTTCGAATTGAGAGCGCCATCACCGATGGTATGTGCCTCAAAGCCATTGATGTCCTGGTCAGCTATTCTCGTCTTTGCGAGAACGCCGGCCACCATCAGGAGCGTTAAGAATGTGCCAGAAAAGCATCTCAGTGACGCCTACGGCCTCAAAAGCTATCCCTGTATTTCGAGCATTTTTGATTTCAATTGAGATCCATGATCCGGCCAATGAGGACCTCCAGACAATCGTAGCTGCGCCTTTAGAAATCGTGATCTGCGCCACGACAGCGTGAGATTAGTCCCATGGCGTGCATACTCACCTCAAGAAAGACAGCACCACTGAAAGATGGTTGCATCCTCAAGGAGAGTCTACTGTTTTCGAGGCTTCTTCGCGGCAATCGTGCAGATTCCAGCAAAGCCCGTATAACATGAAGACTGCAGTGCCTGTGAGGAAGTCAATGCAGCATCAGAGTATCCCTTAGCATTGGTGCTCGTCCAAGGAAAGTCCGTATACTCAATATTCCACTCTTGGCACCAGGGAAAGGCGCTTGAGCTAGCTCCTTCAAGGGTTGTAAGTCTTCCATTAGCTCTCATTTCGAAGTTGCCGCTGCGAAACCGAGAACAAAAGCGAAGTCTGTGCATCCATGACTTGGCGTCTCCAATCATTTTGTCGGCCAATACGCTGCGCGGTTCTGGCAGTCTCTTTTGCGGCCCATGAGGGTTGCGGTGAGCTGCTGCCGGCTTCGACTTCTCCAATTGCTCGAAGAAGACGCCATTGAAGCATGCTCTTGCACAATGTGTCTCGAGAGTTTGCGCTGCAAGGCAGTGGGCCGGTTGGATCTTGGACAAGTCGCCTCAGCCGTTTCCTCCAAAACAGATATTGTCAGGGACACTATGTCCGTTGTTTCTCACTGGCTGAGGCGTTGCGCCATACCGCGGGTTTTGAGTCTTCGTAACGGAGCGGGTGTCGTCACCCGTAATGGGTGGCTGCTTCTTCGAAAACGAAACTGACTTCGTCGGTTCCAACGTCATAGTAGGAGCCGGTGCCTGTCTCGTGAGAGATCGAGGTGTTGGAGGTCGGTCTGAACGCCGTGGCGTACTGTTCGGCGTGCGCCTGCGGTTGTTGGCGTCTGCCCGCGATTGTTGTCGAAAGGGAATTTGTGCTGCATGCTGTGTTTTAACTGCGTAAGGCGTGTGCGGAACGATGTCTTTTGGTAATGTTTGTAGCTTGTGTGTACTTTGTGTGGTATCGAGGATGGGAAATTGAAAATGGAAGTGGATTTCGAACCGCTCGTTTATGCTACTGTACACGCTGAGGAGGGGTGTAAACTAAAAAGGGGCAGAAGCAGGAAGTCTCTAAAAACAAGCATGGAGCCTGTACGGTAGCCTGTGGGCGGCGCCCTTAATCGCTTACCTTGTAGCCATTTCGCAGAAGGTAACCGTGAGATGCCGAGCGAGAGCCCAACCGATATCGGTAGTGTTTTCTCTTCAACGAGAGACCCTCAATAGTGCGTCTGCTATTGCACACGAGGTGTATGAAACTCGAGGCGGAGCGGCTTTAGGGCATGCCAGCGCTGGCTGCTCACCAGGATCACCGAATAATCATCATAACTCTGCACAACCCATCGAAATACTCCCTTGATGCAAAATAATCCTCAGAGAATCCAATGGCAATTTTTTACACTCCTCAAAAAGTGCAAAACGAAAACCCAGCACCCCGGCGGGCTGGTAGAACGGAACATGCATGGTCAAGTATTTATCTCCCAAGCGTTTCTCTTCTATGGGAATCGAACCCGTACCTATAGACGAATTAGCGAACAGTCGCCGTTGCGACTAGGCCACGGCAGCAGCAGCAGCAGTGGTTAGTAGTAGATAGGCCGCCCCAGTCCTCCGGTTTCCCGGAGGACAGCAGTGAACCACTTTTTCTCTTTATCTACATCGGGCTTTGCGAGCCTCATCACTTTTGCCCTACACTTGTGTAATACTGGTTGCAGACCATGTATTAACAATCCGAGACCGGGAGATTTGAGAAAGCCGTTCATGCAGGCTCCATCTTTGATTGGAAGTGGTTCCGATGCGTGGTTGTTGAGATATCGCAGGTAAGGGCTGATGCTGCGTCGGCGACGGCTGCGTTGAATCTGTCGCAAGGCTTAGCATGTTGCGGCCCTTTGGTGGAAGCAACTCGTCGAGGGAGGAGGACTCCCTTGTTCGCTGCAACTGCTTACGCCAGTCTTTGATCGCAGATCCTCATTGTCTTCGACAGCAAAGACAATTGGACCATGGTTGACTCCTGCGAGAGTACATTTCGTGCCCCTGAGCAGCCTGCAGCTACCGCCGATGAGAGACGGCGGGCTTCTCTTGCGGCGAACACCCTGCTTGCGGGCCTCCACCAAAGCCATGACCGGAACGCAGCGACGGACGACGATAGCGACGACGAGGCCATGGTCCGGCCACGTGACCATGGCCACCAGCAAGCATGCTACATCGCAGGACGAGCGGAGCGCAGCGCAACGCAGCATGGGCTGGCAGTGCGATCGTGTCGAGCGCGAGGATGAGCCACACCCAAGGCCACACGATGAGCACACCATCGGTGACATGCATGCGAGTATCATGATCTGAAGAGACTACATCGAACTACATCAAGGGTAGGGTACGATGTGGCGACGAAGAAGGACCACTGCAATCTCCAAAGCCGGCCACGATACCTTCGACTGCAAGAGCAAATCGAAAGCAAAAGACTAGGGCATATGTTACGGCAGAGAGACGTAACATAAGGAGTTGCAAGTGCTGCAATTGCCTGCCTGGCATTTTACGCAAGCATGGGATACAAAGCACAGCCTTGTTTGGGCGTATACACTGCAGCAAACCCAGTGTATGGGTCCATGCAAGCGTGCCTTGAAGAGAAGAGCCTTCCGAAGACGCCAATACGGCCACGGCCATGGACTGGAGGCTGCGACCTTGTCATTCGTATCTTGATAACGACAAGACTGGTGGCCTACGTGGTGTGGTTGGCGTGTCCTGCAGATGGGGCCCTCCCTCTCCCAGCTGCGGCTTGGTTGCGGGGGAAAAGAGTCCCCGGAATACGACAGATTTTTTGCCCAGCGAAAGCAACAAAAGACATTAGAAGAAGCGTGTTGGCAATAAATAGACAAGATTGTGTCGAGAAGAAGAAGACTCTGCCACACCTGAAGTCCCAATAGACTTTCAGCTCACCCCAGTTTTGCACGGACAGTATGCCTTGTCCGTGCAGGGTTGTCGGGGTGGGTCTCCGACGAACTTGGCTGGGCCGAGGCGGGCAGCAGCATTCCTTGGGCATCCTGCCAACTACCTGCTGTATAGCCTTTGTCTGGGAAAGAAGAACTGACCAGCCCTTCGAAGACTGTGCAGCAGCAATAGCCCTGATGCAAGATCAAATTCCTTCAATGATGGGTCATTCTCTGGCAAACTCCGACTTCGGCGGCCTGTCCTACGCTTGTAGGTCCGTGCCATCATAACGACAGCAGGACAGCGACACAACGTCGAATCAAGCGAGATGTGTCAAGCGGAACTCCTTACGCATGACCTCAGCCGGTTCAGAGGTACCGTCAGGACAATCGGCGCTGTCCACGAGGGATACCGACCTTGATTCATCGGATTAACAACCTGAAACCCATACTGGGACTTCCGAAGAGATGGTCTGAAGGGCGCAGTCGTGGAGATTGCACTGCAAAACTCTTATCGGAGAATGGAAAGCAGTGGAAACGCTTTGTCTGCTAGGGAAGCGAGCCCAAGCCGATTGTGCCGGGCTTCAAAGTATAGGGCGATAGCAGCATGCTTCTACAGCCTTGGCTGCAAGAGTTGGTCACAGATGTTGTTGGACGGCCCTATTGTCCAGCTTGGGGCCTTCTCGTGCACCTGGATCGCCCGTCCGGCCCCGATCGTACACTATGCTTGACTGGATGAACGCGCCGTCCCCTTGCTTTTCACTCGGCGAGTAAGGCTCTGCGAGAAAGCTTGACTGGCTAGCCCATAGGCCAGACGCAACGGTATAACAACAACACTGTTGTCTACAATGCATCCATATGACAAGCGTTGTGTGGTAGTACTGGATTTCTCAGCTCTCGTCTTTGCTTGTCATCCAGTCGAGCAATGTCCCGGTCCAAGAATTTAAACAACTGGCGTGTGAGGCATCTTCGTCTTTGCGATACAACCAGGTTTTCGTTGCCCTTTTCCCAAGGTCCGGAGGCTTCCATGTGTACTTCTTTGGCCGAACATGATGCCATACTGTAATTTGCTCCGGCACGGGAAATTCCCTCGTCATCCAGCCTGGCCGTACCTCAGGATGACCTAGTCTCCGAGGCGCTCTGCATGCCCATGGAGGGAACGCAGTTGCGACGAACCACACCTTGCAGCAAGCCATGAAGGAATTCTCGAACACATCTAGCCACACGGTTGCCGTGGTGCCAGAAGCTGTGGCAGACTACCTTGCTGCATTACAACAAGCTAGCAATGTCTCCAGTGACTTGGCTCCCTCCAGGGCCGTTCGATCCGTAAGGGCTGATGCATGGCTCGCCTCCAGCATCAGACGTAACGGTCTGACATGCTCTTGTAGAGATTTTCCATATTCTGCCCGCCTTCGCAAAGATGTAGCCCCTCTTCCAGAAGTCTTGATGTATCCTACACTGGTTTATCTGAACGTTGCTCGTCCTCTACAATGGAGCTTCCTGCCAGCATTCTTTTGAACATGTAACAGAAACGCGGTCATGGAGGTTTTCTGTTTCTGCGTTCTCTCCCATCGCATTTCGGTCGAAATCTCGTTGGATCACGGATGGCCCATGCAGACAGTGTGGGCACCTGCATCATACTTGTCAGCGCCACTTGTGCAAGACGTACTTGAGGGACTGGTTCGCTCAGGGGATGTATATGTGTCCGTTCAATATCGGCACGAATGGGTAACATTCTAGCTGGAGCGAGACGCGCCAACCAGATTGTGGATCACCCACACCTTGGGCAACAGCTTGATGTGTTCGTGTACCTCATTGTCGCCATTCTGCTTGCTCGGTGTCCGCAGAGGGTGTCTTAATTTCTACCGCACCACGTGTGTTGATCAATGGCTATCACCGTCCGTGTTGCAGTTTCTGGGCCAGTCGTCAGCGACCGCCTTGAAGCTCTCTAATACTCAAGGCTGTACGCGCAAAGCCCCCATATCGGCATAGCCATCAGTATGCTTGATTTTTCACGTCACTAGGTGGCATGATGAATTAGCAAGATAGTGACAATACCCACGAGTGAACGCAAGCTGCACATCTCTACTGATCCTGGCCAAGCCCCTTAAGCGAGCACTTGGGATTTGCATCATCATCGGCTGCCGATTGGGAAATCGCTTTGTACTCGTTCTCCTGGATCCGGACACGGACCGGGGGCGAGGATACCCGCATAGCGCTCCGCAATGAAGCTACTCACCATCATGGGCTCCTTTGTGTTCTCGTCTTTGTTTGCCACGAGCTTGACCTCTCAGGAAATCGAATACTTCCATCTTGGCGGCCGAAGAGCAAATCTTCTTGAGCGCAAGCCCGAAGCCGTTATTCTGGTTTCGTGAAGGAGCTTCGGTATCGGGCTGGCAGCGTACTGCTGGCTTCGTCTAGCTCGAGGCTGTGTCAGCGTATGTTCTGCGCTCATAAACCATCACAATTGCTGTCAGGCAAGATGTGCGAATCTCAGAGGTCCCAAATTTTTCATCCACAGCCGCAAATTGCGTTCGGATGCCTAGTTCTGTATAATCATCGCTTGCGGTGTTTGTTTCCGCGGGTGGTATGTGGTGTGGTACTCACTCACTGTGCGAATGTCCCTTGCGGCGGAGGCGGTGATCAGGGGTATATACCCAAATCTCAAGTGGGTTACTCTCTTGTCACCTATGCGTACTGTCAGCTCACTATTAGGAACCACAGTCAGTGATGACTGAGTCTCCAGATTGGGCTTTGAAGAGTCTCACCTTGTGTCGACTCCTGTCTGCCGGCGTGCCAAGGACCCAACCAGTAAGTGAGGTAGCCAAGACGCCACCTCAAGCCATGCATGGTGTGAAGGCGCGACTGGTCTTGATCTAAATGACTTGTGAGGCTTTCTGATCAAGTGGAGATAGCCGCTGATGTCAACCACGTTCGTGTGCCTGCAATGTATGCATGCGTGCGGATCGCTGGCACTGGCTATCCGCCCTGTCAGGTCATAGTCAAGGCTGGGAACTTACCTTCCGGTCGTCTCTTTGTGGCGCCCGCTCCCTCATGACGACGATGTGGATGCAGTGCGTCTCTTGTCGTACTGTCGTCGATGAAGAGTCAGGGATGTAGTGAAGGCGGGCGGCCACGGCCTCCGAAGGTGTACCTGGCAGACACGGTCTCCTTCGACGCCTGCGCCACCCACAGCAAGAGCTCCACCCAATCACTTCTCATCGGATGATGACCATGATGCTTGGAGAGACATCAACGATTGCATGATGTCGTCGGTTCGTTTCGACCAAGTCGTCGCTGGTCGGGTGGAGGCGATTCAGGCGAAGGAGGCTGGGCTTTGTTCACAACAAAGCACTTGTGCTTCGCCGCCCTCGACCTCACGCCAAGACCCGCGCATAGAACCAACGCATGCTTATTATTATGATATGAAAGCCTTAGATTGCTTGAATAACATACGCGGAGCTTGAGAAGGTCCATACCATCTTCCTCAGCATGTCTACTTCTCGCCCTGGTCGGCGATGCTATCAAAGTAGACCTGCAGGGGCATCACCCAGCAAGTCACTGGGCGCGTGCTAGATAGCTAGCTACCTTATTCCGCTCTTCGCTTGCTCACTTCAACACCACTCAACTTTCCTAGCTTTCGCCAGACGCAAACACACCACGTACTGCACGCCACGACTGCGTTTCACTTCCACCCAGCTGCATGTATCAGTGACAACACAAGCCTGTCTGAAGTACTCTCACGCGAACAAAGAAGTCTCACCTTCTACACGCGCATTGCCTACAAAGCAGTGACTTTCCACACAACAGTTAAAAGACGACAGAAGATCCACGGAAGTGCCCAAATCCGTCGCAATGTCTTATCCAACCTATCCGACCCAGAACCAGTACAACGTCCCTCGTGAACTGGAAATGTACGCACCTCAACAAAATCAGTTCCATGCTCAGCAGCAACAGCTACCACAGAACCATCTTTCTTCTTTCGGTCAAGTCGGCCAAGTCGCGCCGGGCGCCCACAACTACGATGACTTCACATTGTTCTCCCACAATGAGCCCTTCTTCGAAGACGGAAACAACGCGAATGTTGCGAAGTGGCCAGTCTTTACTGCAGAAACTCATGTTCTCGAGAGCACGGCCACAGAACATGCACCATTAACGAGCACCGCTACGGCCGAAGAGATGCAAGACGACGACGACGACGATATCCACGCCGGACTTGCATCCTACCACCAGCCGCGCCGCAGACTCAACATCAAAGATGACGACCACGACAAGCTGATCGAGCAAAACAAAGACTATGTTCGATACATCCATTTCGCAATCCTCAACACGCCTGCCGCCTTGGAGAAGGACCAAGCCAAGATAAACGGAATTCTGGAGAACAGGAAAAATGCCCTGGAAAAAGACGCCGAACAGCATCTTCGAGACCTCAGCTCCATGTGCATCAGTGCCATCTGGGACTTGCACAGCCAAGGCGATTACCTCTACGACGCCCAATTCAATAGCCTCCATCCCCGCCCGGAAGATATGACCATGACCGCAACCAAGCGCGTCGAGGCTATCTGGCAAATGCTCTACCAGTCGAAGAAATTCGTTGTCGACCTCCTGGATGGAGGCCACGACGCAATTGTCAGACTCGTAGCCGCACCGAACGGGGCGGTCTATCGCAAGTCGAGGTACAAAAGCAACAACGATTCGAGGGCCCAGAAGCTCAGGCGGATGCAGCTTCAGGCCTCGAACGTTGCTGCTCCTCCGCTTGACGATGGCGATGATGACGGCAACGATGAGGACGTTGTGGCGCCTCCGCCGAAGCGTAGGCAGCGTGGTCGACCTCGTACCAGGGGCGGCAGAATCACGCTGGCCGATGATGCCGACGAGATCGCGGATGAGGAGTACGCGCGGAACATCTTCGCTGGTAACAACACGGCGACAGGTCTGGTGGGTGACGGTGTTGCGCCTTCTCGCAAACGCAGACGCGCCGGCTGAAGCTTCGGCCGGAATTGATGTCACGATCCGATGGAATAAGGGAATGGGGAGTTTCTTTGTTAGGAGGCTGGTATAATGAGCCGAATTGTTGTAAGGTAGCAATGAGAAACCAGTCAGAATATCTATTATTCCCCTGCGATCTTTTACATGATTATCTATAACTGGTTTTGCCGGTTGAATCACAGGGCCATGCCTTCTAATCGGTGTGCGTCAGGCCAATTGATATTGTACCAGTTATCCTGAGGAGCATTTTCGTTGTCTCCGTCCTTGGAAAGCAAAGATGCACAAGTATGCGCGTTTGTACTTTCAAATATAAGTATAACGTGAAACCCATCTTATTCTTGGAGTACCGGCTTGACCCTGATGCCTACTCAATACTTACTAGGTAATGGTATCTGACGTCTACTGACAGTAGCTAATGCCCGGGATTGTTTTTCAGGAGTTAAAAATGGCTTTAACTACACCTCTCTAATGTCGACACTTCTGTCAGTGAGCTTGATTGGTCGAAAAGTACTTCATAGGGATCGAGTGTAGTGCTACCGTGTGAGTAAGCGATGCATTTATTTTCACACGATACAGTGGACAGACAACATTAATTCTCTGCCATTGTTAGAGCGGAAGAGATACGGCACTCACGGCATCGCATTGTGAAGAAAGATGTCTTTTCTCAATGGCAATGTGAATGTCTCAGCCCTTGCCTCGTGGGCCCGCCAGTGAACAGAAATGACACTCCGTAGGCAGAGAGATCACATTCTCTGGAACAAAGAGTCTCTCCCTTGCAAAAACCCGAAGTCCACTCGAATGACTCTGCCAAAGACTACAGTGAAAAGTTTGGAGGGGCGCGCAGTGCGCGAGAATGGGTGAAGTTCACAATACTAACCTCACTTCACAAGGCACGTGCCAATTGCTTAACTCTCCGGCGGGGAGTTTCAGTTCCAAGCTCGCCCTCCAGCGCGCTCCAACAAACCAACACCACCAACCAATTGAACAAATTACACACGCCAAAAACACTTTCGCACTGAACAACAGTATGGCCTCCAACAATGGTCTTATCGCAAACAACCCCACCGCCTCTACCGCCACCGAGCTCGACATCAACTGGGAGGAAGTCGTATGGCGTGGAACCTGCGACAAATGTAAGGCCGAATACGATGCCCTGGACAGCGCTCACATCTACCTCTGCGGTGTCTGCGTGATCCTCTTCCCAGATGAGGTTCCAGCCTGTGAGGATCCCGTAGCAGAACAAGCGATCGCAGCGGGCGCAGTGGTTGCCAGTGAGACGCTGCAGCAGTCGAGCGTCAAGCTCAGCAATCCTCGTGAAGCGCCATCTTCCTGCTCGCCTTTTCCGACACGAGCGCCAATTGTTGCAGCGACAAACGCGCTCAAGCAAATCACCCATGAGATGCCTCGTCAGACCGGCGCCGTGCCCGACAAGCCTCATCAGATCCCTTCCTCGCCTTCTCCTTTCCCGAGAGCCACACCAACACCTGCAAACGCCACAACCTTTGCGAGTGAGATGGCACGCCAGTTGAAAGCAACCCACAACAAGCCCGTCGAAACCCCATCTCTGTCTTCGCCCTTCAGAAAGCCGGCAGTCCCAGCGCCCGCTCAAACCGTTGACCAGGGCACACCCACTAAGCCAAAGGAGCCCGAGAAGATTTGCCCATGCAAACGCAAGTTCCGCCCGAATCGCAATAATAACGGTGTTCACTGCACCTACTGCTGCAACGCGCAAGCGGCGCTCGGCAACAATCTGTTCACCAAAGCGGGCGCGAAAACAAGCTCGAAAGCCTCCAAGCTCATTGAAGAGCACAAGAAGAAGCAAATGGACGAAGTCCAGAGCAAGCTCATCACTCCAAATACGACACCGAGACCACAGACCACCGCGCCAGCGACCAGTACACCGCCTTCCGCAAGCTCCTACGCCGTGGCGCAGCAGATCCAGGGCCAAGGCCAGGTCCGGAGCCAGTTCACCACCACAAACATGACACCGAGACCACAAAAAACCCTGCCAGCGACCAACACACCTGCTTCCGCGAGCTCCTACACCGCATCGCCCGCCACGCCGATGATGAACCAGCAGCTTCAGCCTGGCTTCGCGACACGCAAGAGAGCAATCTCTGAGATGGACGATGGATACCAGTCGGCAGAGAACGCGCAGGCGATGAAGCGCACGAGGCTCGACAACGACGTTTTCCTTGGGTGGATGGGGAACGAGACTTTTGACCTCTGAGAGACTTGAAAATGCATTGTTCGTCTGCTTGGATTGATGAAGGAAGACCGGAGAAAGACCATGGAGAGCTTCGGGAGGAATAAGATTGTCTTATCTTTGCTGGTTTATTGGAGAGAAGATCCATTGGAGAACGACTGAGATTGCGTTATCTTATTCATTGGGAAAAGGATACATTGAACAATAGCTAAATATCTTCTACGTCAGCGAATATCGATAGTGCAGATTCAACAGAATGCTCAACTACTAGTATTACTCAGAATTCGGTTAGCATAGCACACATAGCCTCATATAAGTCGGCATAAATGAAACACAATCGTTTTGAGATGCGAACCCAAGTACTGTACAGTCAACAAGGTGAAGTGAAGTCAAAGTTGAAGTGAAACGTTCAAGTCGGGCAAGCGGGATCATCCGCCCAGGCCTCGTTCGTCATCCAAGCTGCCTGGACGCCAGCTGCAGCGCGCATAGGTACATACAGCTCGCAAGACAAACACATCACCATCAACCATACCGCAACAACACATCTCCCAAATCCTCTCAGCCTTACTACCCACAACCTCACACAAAAGAGCCATCACCCCCATTAAAACAACAAACCAAGCCAAAACCCGGCTACTCACAAGCCACCCAAACCACCCACCATGGTACACATCCCTCATCAACCCAACCCAACAACCCCCAACTAACACCTCCCAGTCCCTCCGCATCGTCCCCACCGCCTCCACCACAACCACCACGCCCAGCAACCTCGGCGCGCCCTCCGCCCCCGGCGTCCACGACACGCTCCGCCACAACCTGAACCTCACCGCGCCCGCGCCGAAAGCCAGCGGCGCGCCGCACACAACCTCCTCCCACCCCCTCGAAGCGCGCCTCACAGCCTGGAAGCAGCAACAAGACGACCTCAAAATGAGCCTTCTGCGCCGCCAGTTCGGCATCGCGGAGCCCGTGCGTCGCGGCATGGAATTGGCCATTGTGAAGAATGGAGAGTGGAGGCCCGCGGTGCTGGGGGAGGGGAGCGCGGAGGTGCACAGGCAGATTTTGGAGGGGAGGGATGCCGAGATCGATTGGGAGGATGTTTATGGGGAGAGGATCGGGGGTGGCGTCGAGTTTCATGCGGAGATGGAGAGGAGGTGTAAGATGGAGTATTAGATTTGGTGTGAGAGGGCGATTTGGAATTGTCGTGGAAGGAGAGCGAGTAGTGGCAAACGGCTCCTGGGATGTGGGATGAGAGGAGAGCGTTTGCCTGTACCAGTATACAGCTCTAGCAGAGCGTCTAGAGTGTCTAGAAAGAAAGCATGGCATGGACTGCAAATGAAATTCTACAAAGCAATTCCATCCAATAATAAGCTATCAAGTCGAGAAAAGCGTTCAGTTGCTCCGAATGCCTCGCTTCATAAAAGTCCTACTTGTAAATGCATCCATCGACCTCGCGACACTCGATCAATCCAGAAGTCCAAGTCCAATCTCATCAAAACATCGACATCTCAGAACCACCTCCCCTAGCAAGAGTAGACCAGAGAACCACATCACAACACAGAGGCAAAATCCCCAAAAATGACAGCGCAATGACAAAAAGTAGGTAGGTAACCAACGGGGAAAATAGTAAGTTTCCAGGAACGATCCGTCCCTTTCTTTTACTCATTCATTCGCCCAACCGAGCCAGGAAAAGAGAAGACCTGTAATGTAATAAAAAGACAAAAAATGGAAGTTCCCTCCCCAAAACGCCTCCAAACATTCCATGGGGGAAAAGAAAGAAAGAAGGAAACGAGCCTCCCTCGCCATCAACACATATGCTTCAATTCCCCAAAAACCAAGGATCGACTGATAAAACTCGAAAAAAAAAGCCATCTACAAAACCACACACCTACACCCCGCACCCCCTTCCTCGCCCGAATTGTTCGCCCTAATCGAACCTTTGCTCCCCGACTTCGCGCCTCCTTCGGCCTCGTCGTCGAGTAGATCGGCGGGTTTGATGGTCATGTGCACGACGTTTGTGGAGGCGAGGGAGAAGGGGAGGTCTGTATTGGAGTTATTAGTCACGGTCTTGAAGAATTCGGCGATAACTTAGGGGAAAGTGGTGAAAACAGATGCAAAACGTACCTTTCAGCGCGACCTTGTCATCAATCATACGCCCCATGATGATCAGCCTTATACTACTCGGATCCCTCGGCCTCGCCTCCCACTCATTCCGCCAATCGGTCCAAACCAATTCCTTAAGCTTATACCCGCTCATCTCACGGGGGTCGAAAGCGCCGCTCGCGTCAACGGCGGTCACTTTGCGGGAGGTGAGGTATTTTTGGGAGATCGTGTAGGCGTGGCGCGCGCCGGTCGTGAGCATTAGGGTGATTCTGAGGGCGGGCGTGGAGGGGTCTGTGGCGGGCGCGGGCTCGCCGTCGGGGCCTAGGGCGAGTTCGGCCGTTTGGCTGCGGCTGAGGTCGGGGTGGGTGGGTTGTTGGAGAGTTGTGGGTTTTGGGGGAGCTTCTGTTGAGGCTTCGGGTGAGGATGGGGATGTTTGCGATGGTGCTGCTGGTGCTGTTGCTGGTGCTGGCTCTGCTGTGGAGTTTCCTGCAGGAGTAAAAAGGCCGGCGCCTGCGCCTGTGTCGGCGGAAGAAGAGTTCAAGTCGTTCATTTCTACGGCCTTGCTCTGGTTTGCTGCGGAGGAGTCCCGCTCGTCGCTCGCTGAGGCGCCGGGCACGGCTTGCGCTTCTACGGAAGCTGGAGGATTCGCGACTACGGCGTTGTGCTCCTCGGTGTTCGATGCCATGTTTCCTGAAATTCTGCTGCCCGCTCCAATGCTAGGGGGTTTCTTGCCGCTGGGCGGCCAAGTGTGCTGGTGTCGGGTACAGCGTTTTCGTCGCCGTGGTGCCGCCTCTTACTATCCGCGAATGTACCAATACCCTGGTCTCGGTGGTGCTGCGGTAATTCGCGATTGGAAATTGTGTATTGAGGCTTTCTCGTATGACGGTGAATTCGAGATGTTGCGCGGTATGGATAAGGTGGAAGATGCTGGGTTTCCAAGACGAGAGGGTTCTAGATAGCGACAGCGTATGCGATGTTGGAGATAGCGTTGTGTGCTGGAAATGCGAAGGCCGTTCGAGTAGACTCTCCTCAATCGGTGGTGCGAGGTGTCGTAATAGCTAGCAAGTAAGCAAGCAAGTAGACCCAGTCCGTCGGAAGGACAGCTCCGGAGCAGTACAGTATGTGGATAAGGTAGGGGTGCTTCTTTCCAGGATCTCGACCACGGCTTGCGTGGCTGTGTATGTGAAGTAAGGCAAGGTATGTATGTCGGTAATAGGGATGAGTGAGTCCTTCCAGCGCTCAGTCACAATTCTTGCTCTTTCCAAGTAAAGTCCAGATCGGACGGTCTCAATCGCTTTCCGTGGTGGTTGTCCTTCAGTCAAAGGTAATAAGGTAGGTAAGGTAAGGTAGAGAGCAAGCAGAGCGGCAGCAAGTCCTCGACTTCCTTCCCCAGATCGCTCGGGTTTGGTCCCCAGCTGGAAGCGCTCGTGCAGCAGCGCAGGCCGGCCGAAGCGAATGGGCGCAACGGGTGTGGATCTCCTCGCCCACCAACACACTGGCCAATGATGGCGACTAGATTAATTTGAGAGAGAGAGGCCGAGCGCAATCGCTGTCCCAACGGCTGGTGGAAATATCGGCGGCAGTGAGAGTAGTAGTGTTGGTGGTAGTGATGGTAGTGTCAAATTGATGGTAATAGACAGAGAGAGCATGTGGCACAAAGAGAGTAGAGACAGAGAAACGAGCACACTTCGGCTCAAGAGTCAAAGACAAGACCTTTCGCCTAACGAACTGCAGAGGCAAAAGAGCGGGAGAAGCCCAGCTAGCCAGCCCAGCCGTTACGTTCAGCCTTTACTTCGCCCGCCGCCGCCGCCGAACAACTCTCAGCAGTCTCTCTTCGACATCAAGGCACGGGACCCAAGGACCCAGAGCTCCACTCTCCCCCAAAAGGCGGAGACGCCTATCTGAACGGGCCGGCTTGGGAGGGCTGGGCGCAGAATTGTAGGGCAGGTAGGGTGAGTGGGCGAGCAGGGCGAGTGGAGTTCTCACTTCGCCGTTTCCACAATCCGTCTGGGGTCGGAAACGATGGGGGCGATTGATGATGCTGACGATGAAGAAGACGAGCGAAGTCACCGTTCAATACAAGTATTTGAGATTTCTCGTCGAAGTCTATTCTATCAAATACTGCGGTGAGACGATGACAAAGAAAACACGACATGAAGGCAATATTATTAGCGCTAGCATTTCCGCAAATCTCAAATCTCTCACACCACAGCCCGCATAAGCAGAAGGTACACGCAGATTGTGGCGAACCCGTCGGCGGATCAAGCGGATCTGCGAGGTTTTGGCAGAGAGGGCTCGGGGCGAAAGGCTGAGATTAGCATGTTGAGCAGGCATGTTCTGCACCTAGGAGGTAACAATCACTGCTAATGTAGGCGGGTACAAGGAGAGAAGGGATTTCCCCATTCTCCATGTCAAAGGAACAGAACACAATCCTTCCACCTTCGCTTGTGATTTCTGCCGCAGTTCTCTCCGAATGCCAGTCGGATCTCGTGCTCCAAGTTCTTTGGAGTAAGCTTGCCAGGCATTGCGCGGCTCTGCAGTGCCGTGGAAGAAAGATCTGACAGGGAGGGGAGGGGAGGGAGATGCCGCGGGATTGAGAAACGCTCCAATATAGAGGTACCTCCACTTTGTATTTGCATGTGAAGATGTCGGAGAGTTCATACTTGCCTTAGGAGGAGGTACCTTGCCTACCTTACCTACGTGATCCTTCACATCTCTTCTCCTACGATCTTTACCTCTTCCGTTTGGTCGTGTGCATCATCTCGCTTTCCTCCCAGTTCCTGTCACGAGCGGATTGCGGTTTTTGTATGCTTGATCTTTGAGGGGCGTTTGGATTTGCGCCGTTTTTTTCTGTACGAGATGCGATTCGCCCAGTCGTTGGGAAGGGATAAGTTTTGAGGAGTTTGTTTCATTAGATGGTGGGTTTTGTGTTTATTCTTCCACCGCCAAAATTACCTCATCTAGCAAACATTCCACCGAAACACTCTTGGGGTATATGACATAGAAAAAGACCCAGAAAAAAAAGAGAGATCGAAGTAAAAAGGGAGACAGGCAGTCAACATAAAACAACCACCCAACGACATGCAAAACTTCCAAACCTCCCTCACGCATCCGGATCATCGTTCACCGCAGCATCATGACCGCCACTCCCTGACCTCATCCCCAACCCCGTATCCTCCGCAATCGTAACCTGCACATCCCTCACATGGCAAACGAGAATCGCCAGCGCGAGCGAATTCCACACATCGTAATTCGCATCGCTCATGTCGAAAAACGCAATGGGTTTCGCGTCAGGCTCGGGTTCATCGGGTTTGTACGCCATCATACAGATGAGCGCTTGCGAGGCGACGATGGCGTAGAGGGTTGGGACCGGGTAGGAGTACTGCGTGCTTGCGTTGGAGCCGGGGGAGGTTTCGGTGGATTGCATGACGCGGAAGGCGGTGCGGTAACGGGCTGCCAGGCGCGCGAGTTTGCGGTTGACGTTCTCGTGGATGGTGATGGCGGGCGTGTTGCCTGGTTTGGTTTCGAGGACGAGCGGGGAGATTGCGGTTTGGGAGTCGAAGTCGGCGTCGACGGTGGCCCATTTGAGGTAGGATTCGATGTTGCGGCGGACGAGAATTTCCGGACGCGTGGAGGATTCCACGGCGATGCTGTCGCGGACTTGAGCGCCCAGTTCGAGGAGTTTCTCGAGTGCTTTTTCGGCCCGGAAGTGCTCGTTGCGGATGCTGCCTATGTAGGCTTCGTCTGTGGCTGCAAAGAGGGCTTCGGGCATGGAGCGCAGGCTGAAGCGCCAGCGTTGTGGCATTAAGGGTTCGTGGCCGCGGAGTTTGATCTTTTGGACAAGAGTGATGTAGTCGTCGTCCCAGCCGGCGGCTCGCATTTCGGCCGTGCTAACACCGAATGCTTCTTGCTCTTCCGGTAGAGGGGCGATTTTGCGGCGGTTGGGTGTCATGTGGTAGTCGCCGTCGTCTAGCACTTCGGTGGTGTCGACGTCCACTTCCGAGTCGTACTCGTCCAGGAAGTCCTCTGGCGTGGGTGTGCCTTCGACGCGGACGCCTGAGAGCATGCTGGACAAGCCATCGTCGTCGTTCATGACCGCATCTCCGTCGTAGAAGTCTTCCGGATCTTCACCCTCAAAAAGTGCCACCTCTTCTCTGAGTCCTCTTCCGTCGTCCAGCTTGCGCATCTTGCGACTTCCCGTCCCGCTGTTGTTTGGCGCAAAGGTCCTTTTCGTGTCGTTTGGGCTAGGCGAGCCGGTAGCACGCCAGCTATCGACGCGAGCATTGGGACTCATGCTTCTGGAGACTTGCTTGAGTTGTCTGAGCGAGCCAGGGACGGCAAGGCGAGTATGTCTGGCGAAGACTGGCGGGGCGGTGTTTGGGGTTGGTGGCGGTTGACGGGCAGGCCTTTGGGGGGAGAGGTAAGACCAGAAAGTGTCTGAGATGCGCCTGAAGAAAGGCATGTTTACGGTTTGGAATTGGATGCTGTGCGACAGGCAGCGCTGCGACACGTGCGGTGCAAGGGTTAGTTTGGGTCGCGACAGGGGACCGTTATGTTGCTAGCTGGAGGCGTTGTTTCAAGTCGCGCTGCGCCGGCTATTGGCTGGGAGGTTCATGGTTGGTGAAATTGGGTGGAAGAGCGTGGGGTGTTGGAAATCAGACTTCTCGATGCGGCGGGGGATCTGGCTTGTGAATGCGATGACCGGAAGAGGTATGGTGGTTTTATTGTGTTCGTGGATGGATGGATGTTCTTTGTAGCATGTGAGAGACAAGGAATGCGCTAGTGGGCCTGGTGTGGAGAGGCCATTGATTGTTTACGGTCTGTAGGAGGTGTTATTGGTACAACCAACCTGTCTGAGCTGTCGTCGATTTGATATAGATGAAAGTAGATACTAGGCTATAGGCATACCAATTGATCAAGCGACAATGGCCGACATCGATAGAGTTCACAATAATAAATATTCACAATAACACAACAATGGCAACAATACCACCACCCTCGGCCAGGGCTCTGCGGGGATCGACGCGCCCGCTTGACTAGCCTCACTAGCGCAAGCGGCGATCGCAAGCTCGCCGACAGCACTTCTAAAATCTCGCGACCGAACGCCGCCGCAAGCTCCCATCAACATCAACAAATCACGCATACCCCACCACAAACACTTTCACACACACGCGCACACAGCGACATTACAACACCTGCATACTTCACTTCACACGCAAAGTAACCATGCTATAATGGCCACGCAATATTCCCAGCAACACCTCATCACAGCCACCACTCCAAGCATCACCACCCAGCGCGGTCGCAAACGCAGCGCCGATCTCGAGGACCTGCGTCAGCCAAATGCTCCCCAGAATTCTCCGCCGCCGCCGCCGCGACGCGTCCTCGCCATGATCACATCCATTCCTCAATCCATCCACAGCATCGCCGCCTATGGCATTGACGCCTTCCGCCGCTTCTTGGCGCTCTTTCAGCAAGACGCCGCACTCGAGCCGAACCACGTCGTGTCGCCAATCCGCATCGATGCTGTCCCAACCGACTACAGTGGTAGAAAGCGTCGCGCAGTCGATGTCACGCCACTACGATACCCACCGCAGCTCGCTCTTCCAGAAGAACAAGATCCCGACGACATGATGATCGATGCCGCCCCGCAGGTGCTGGCTCCGATACCCTCTTCATTCAATAAGACACTTTCTCGCGAACAAGTCTTCCAGCGCCAGAACTGGTACAAAACCTATTTCGTAGAGCAGGAACGCGACCGTAAGCGTCGCCTCAAGCAACCACTCACATCCGAACAACTACAATCTCCAAAGAAGAGAGATCCACTCAGAGACAGCCAAATCAATGGCCTCATCGCCAAAGCACACAGAGCACAAGGTGGAAGCTTCGCGCAAAAAGCCGCACAAAAGGCCGCCGAAGAAAAAGCTGCCAGAGAAGCAGCAGAAAAAGAGGCCGCAGAAGCCCTCCAGAGAGCAGAAGAAGAACAAGCTGCACTAGACGCTGCACGCTATGAAGATTACCTTGAAGAAGAGCGCCTGCGCGCCGAAGAACAAGAACGCCTACGCGTCGAAGCCGAAGAAGCCGAACAAGCTAGACTCCGCGCCGAACAACTCATCATGGACCTCCCAGTGGACATCGTCATGAAGGTTCGCGACGTTCTACTAGGCCCGCAACAAGAGAGGGAGCAAGTCGCACAACTCGGATCCTTCCCAATCCAGAAAATATCATTCAAGCGCATGTGCGCCGACGACAATGGCACGGACAGCTGGTTGGACGACGACTCCGTCAACGCCTGGTACACTGCCATCACAGAAGCCAAGAACCGCCAAACTGGCTACGTCAAGAAAGAAGGCAACGTTCCCGCCTTCTCCATGCTCAACACTGGCTGGTGGGCCAAAGCAACCAAAGAAGGACCGCAAAGCCTCAAACGCTGGACCAAGCGCGCGGCCATCGGAGGCACCAACCTGCTCAAATGCGAACGCCTCTTCCTCCCCATCAACATGGGCAACCACTGGACGCTGCTGATCATCAACGGCACAGACCGCAGCATCGAGTACCTCGACTCTCTCGGCGGCGACGGCAAACTGCAGTACCAGATCGCGCGCGCCCTCCTGAAATCCGAGCTTGGTGATCAATACCTCGCTCAGGAATGGACGGAGCTCAAACGCAACCGCAGCAGCAAGCAGGACAACATGTCCGACTGCGGTGTGTTCACCTGCTTCAACGGGCTCGCAGCCGCCAAGGCGCGGCCCTACAAGGAGGTGGCCGCCTATAAGATGCGCACCGCCCGCGCCATGATGGCCGGGGTGCTGCTCAATGGCGGGTTTGGGCGGGACTTCGACCTGTAAGAAGGTCCGGAGTCCCGGGCGCCGCTTTCTTGGTGGCGGTGGGTTTTTTGTGTTTTTTTTTTTTTTTTATGAAGAGATGACGGAGTTTTTGGGTCTTGTTTTTTTGGGTCTTTTTTTGGGCATAGCGCGGCATAACGATACCCAGAGTGCCCTGGGAGGGCAGAGGCACTGTTTGCTTTTTTTGTTTTTTTTTTGTTTTTTTGCATTCTTTGACCAACAAAACTCGAGAGGTAGCTCCTGCCGATGTGGTAAGGGCAGAAAAAGAGGTAAAGGGTTTGGCACCCCTTTTTCCTTTCTTTTTCTGACTCGGGGACCGAAGGCAGGGCCGAGTAAGGACGGGGACAGTCACCTCTGGCAAAGGGGGCTGTAGTCCTGAAAGGACCTCTTGATTGCGTTGGTCATTGAGTTTTGTTTTGGGTTTTTGTTTTTTTGGGGGGTGGTTTTTTGTAGATTTTTGAAGAGAGTTTTTTGTTCCTCTTGTGCAAACATACCTTACAAACTCATGAATCACGTTCCGTAGACTTGGAAATGGAGGGGATGGTAGGTGCTGCTGTGAGGTCGGTGGGGATGGAGATGCTGGTTTTCTGCACTGGGTATCTCGTCGAGCAAGTCCCGTTTTGGGCGTGTTGGCGGTGATGGTAACAGCATATATGCATCGCTTGGGCGGGGAGATGCTGGGTTTCCTCAGCGAGGATCTTATTGGCGAGGTGGTGGTTTGGGGATGCTGGTGATGATGGTAACTGCATATGAGCATTTCTCGGGTATGGAGACGCCACTTTTGCTTGGTGGGAGCCTCGCTGGTGAGGTGGTGGTTTCGGGGTGTGGGAGGGGATGGTATCAGCGCATGTGATTCATGCGAGCATGGGGATGCTGTGATTCTTCGATGGGCATCTCATCGACCTCGTGCCCTGCTGATAACGCTGGGATTGATGATAACAGCACATGAGCATGCCTCGGGCATGGAGATGCTGGGTTTCCCTGGTCCGAATCCCATCGATCCGGCACCATGCTGGAATTGCGCGAGGTGATGGTAAGAGCGTATTTGCATCGCTCGGGTTTGGAGATGTTGGATATCTTCGATGGGCTTTCTCGTCGGTCTGATGCCTTTCTAGGTATACTGCAATTAACGGTACGAGCATGTAGGCATTGATGGGATGCGGAAATGCTGTGTTTCCAATATGGGGGTGTCGTCGATCGCACATCGGTCATGATAATGCTGGAGTTGATGGTACGAGCATATCATCATCGCTCCGGCACGGAATTGCTATGTTCTCTCGTTGAGAACCTCATCAACCATACTTCGGTTTGGAGTATACCAGAGTTGAGGATACGAGCACATGTGAATCATGCGGTTTCGGAGAAACCGCGGATTGGTCGTGAAGATCTCACGGGTGATATACTGCTTTGGTATGCTGTAGCTGATGGGATGAGCGTAAGTGAAGGATGGTGGCATTGAGACAATGTCATGATCAAGAGAGCTCTCCCTTGCTTGCTGTTATGGTTTGAATATACTAGAGATGATGGTACGAGCATATGTAGCCGATACTGGGGTTGAGATCCTCTGTCTGTGGAGTGTATCCTCTCATTGTCTGTACTGCCGTTTCGATGTGCTCAGGTCCGTGGTAGAACTGTATGTAGGCATTGGTGGGATGCCGCTTTGGGAGACATCTCCCTTACCCTCCGCCGTGTGTTTATAATGCTGGAGTCGATGGGACCGCCGCAAGTGAAGCGTTATGAGACAGAGACGCTATGTCTCCAGGGTAAGCCATCCCCTGATGATGCTGGGACTCCGTAGTGTATCAGGTACCAAAGTCGATAATCGAAGAAAGCCGTTTCCATCACAATTGCTTCTTTACCTGGGGCCGCCGCATAACACTCGAAAGCAACAACATGGATCCGCCGGCTCGTCCCATATTTCCCATCAGCTCGGGGAACCTCCCGACCAAGTCTTTGTCCTCATCCCACATTCCAATGCATCACCACCGTCCCCTAAGTCCAAGGGTTCCGTACGAACAAAGGTCATTGTACTCAAATTCCACAGCAATGGGTCTCGATCGATCCACATCATCCAGTCGTACCACTGGCCGCGTTCGGAAAGCCTCTTGACCTTATCTGTTCGATGAAAGTCCAGATTTCGTGTGCGGTGTGGTCTGATGGAAGTAACCCGCTTTATGCGCCGTCTATATCGTCTCTGACCTGTTCCCACAGTGTCGGTTTCTTGCTCCACTCGTCACTAATGTGAAAAGCTTCATATCTTCCTCGTCAACTCGTACTTAGCCTCACCACGCGAGAATGGCTTCTTTCAGTAGAGTCACAGTTGGCCAGCCGGCGCCCGACTTCAACTGCCGCGCCATAGTTGACGGGCGTATCAAAGGTACACATCCGCATCCACTCTCTCCTCAACTCCGCAGCAACTAACAAGACCGCTCAGAAATCTCGCTCTCAGCCTACACGCAAGCAAACCACTGGCTCATCTTGATTTTCTTCCCCAAAGCCTGGTCCTTCATCTGCCCCACCGAAGTGCGAGCCTTCAGCACCCGCCTGGAAGAATTTCTCTACAGCCGCTCATGCGCGGTAGCTTTTGCTAGCACTGATTCGGAGTACTGCTTGAAAGCATGGAATGCAACCTCAGATATGGAAGGTGGTCTTGGCGGCGTCCATGTCCCGCTGATCAGCGATTGCAACCACAAGCTGAGCCGTGATTATGGCGTTTTGATTGAAGATGAGGGCGTGGCGGAGCGGGCTCTTTTCATCATCGATCCGAAAGGTGTGATTCGCTCGATTACCATCAACGATGCTGACGTTGGTCGTTCGGTGGACGAAGCCCAGCGGATCCTCGATGCTCTCGTCTTCAAGGATGAGTTCGGCGAGGGCTGCCCGGTCGATTGGAAGAAGGGCGACAAGGGCATCGAGATTGCCGCGAAAAGCAAGGCGGAAGGCCCAGTCGAAGTCCGCAAAAGCTGGGTCGAATGGGCTAGACCCAAGCTCACTCGTACGTGGAGTGGTGCCAGCCACACCAGCTCGCGCTCTCTCAACGCCATCATGGGCTCGGGTCGCTTGAACAGCAGTGGTGATAACCTTCTTTCTTCTTTGACAATTGGAGAAATGGAACGTTCGCCTCCACGCAGCGGAATCACCAGTGGACACCGAAGCCCGAGTGTCCAGGCATTGCAATCACCTACTTCGGGGCCACGCGGCTCGACTCCGACATTTTCGCCTACTAGCAATGGCGGGATGGAGTCGCAGATGAGCCATGCTTTGATGCAGCAGCAGCTGGACAATATGCAGGCTGCGTTGGCGAATGCAAAGGTCGGTGAAGATATCGGGCTTGCCAGTTGAAATGGTTTTCGAGGTGATGATCATGGTCGGTATGTTTTGTTTTCAGACTAATGCTGATGATTGTGAAATGTGAGACGAGGACAGATGCTGAAGTCAATAGAGCGCATTCTCTCATTTAGCGAGATCAATGTAGACATCGTCATTTGGACCCATTCCTTTCTCAGTTCCCTCCGCAGAGCAAAGATCTCTGTTGGCCTGCGGAATTTCGACATTCGCCAGTCCGTTCGTGTTTGTAAGGAGTTGCATGAGTAAGCCAGCTTCAGCATGCCATGACAGATGACAATGGAGTGCCCACTGGCCAGGGTTGTCTGTCACAACACGAAGCAATATCCAACCGTAGGCTTCGACGGATGCGGTGTCACGACGCAGTGGGTTCGACAGGTCCAGAGACTTGTACAATGGCTCAAGACTCTCGCGGTTGATGGCTGCTCCGATCTCCGTGAGAGGAGGCTGCCCATGGCCTTGAGCTAGGACAAAGAATTTGTAGCCGTGTAGATGGTAGGGGTGGGTGCCGTCGTCGAAGTTGGAGATCAGAATGTCGATCGTCTGCACGCCAGTGGTTTGGATCACAAGCTCTCTGTCGGCATCGAACGCGCGATCGTTAACAAATGCCAGAGATTGGTCACTTCCTTTCTCAACGCCACCCGGAGATTGAGGCGCGGTGAAATTACTGTAGTCAACACTCAGCCCATCAATAGACCTCTGCAGGGCTGGCACACCAGCGTTAGCCCGCCAAGATGAGCCATTGAAGAAACCACGACTCAGACGGTATGCTCCAATTTCAAAGTTTGACCGAATGTAAAACACAGCATCTGGGTCCGCGGAGACCTCTAATTTCTCCACTGGCTTGAGCTCCGTAACATTGAGGTCTTTGCAATCTTGCGAGAGCTGTTCTTCCCAATCCTTTGAACTCGGGTCGACTGAGGCGTCTTGCTCGTATTTTACAATTGCAAGAGTGTCCGGTTTCAACGTCTTTGGGATATCGCTAAAGCAGCTAGTGATCATTCGAGCTCTTAACCAGAAAGAGATTGCAGAAGTGACATTGCTTGTGAGCACAACGCTATACCTCTGTGCCGGACTGATGTTGAGTCGGTGATAGCCTACAGGGTGCACATCTGTACCATCCACTTCCGTCACCGCTAGCTTATGCTCATCTAGCTGTACGGAGAAGTCTGCGATCGCGCCAACGTTGATGAAACGCAGTCTATGATTCTTGTTACGCTCCAGTATGATATATGGAAGCCCAACATTGGCAGTGGTATTGTCGCAGCGGCGATTGGGAAACTCGTCACAGTTGCGAATGTTTCTTCCGTTGATGAGCCCGCTTTCAGGAACAGGCTCTGCGTTCTCCATGTCTGGCATCAAGTATTGCCACAGCAGAGCAGAAGAGAGGTCGTGATAGTAATCAGAAAGCATGATAACGCGGTCTGTGTCGTAAGGGATTTCCTGAAGTGTGCGCTCCTCTCGGCCATGTACGATGAGAGGGCCATGGAGTCCATCGGAAGATTGAAGTCCTTGGTGACCGTGCCACCAATAAGTTCCAGACTGTCCAGTGAGCGTGAACTCATATGTGAAAGAGTGGCCTGGTGCTATCGGGCATTGAGTTACACCGACAGTTCCGTCCATGTATGGGGTTCCAATTTGATAGATGCCATGCCAATGAATTGCGGTAGCATTTGTGGCTTGGTTATCAACGTGCACAACAATCGTGTCGCCTTCGTTGGCCTCAATCAGCGGCCCTGGAAATTGATAGTTGATCAAGATCATGGGTCGAAAGACGCCGTCGGGGTTGTGCATATGCTCTCGTACAGTCCAGAAGTATTCCCTTCGTCGAGGTGGCGTTGAGTGATTCCAATTGGGATCCAGTACATAGTCGCTGGTGTGAATTCCGACATCTGCCGTCGGTGAAGCCACAGGGCGTCTGACGATGCTCAGATAGCATGATGTGCCGACCAAGCAGCTTATCAGTACAGTTAAACATGCGAGCCACCAGATTGTGACTGTACGGTGTCTGACTGGTGTGGGGGCGGATAAATTTCGATCGTGGATCTCGTTGTTGAGCAAGCCTTGCTTCTGTTCGTTGTCAAGTGGAGTCTGCTCGTCGTCAAGAGACGGACTTGACGCGAGTGACTCTATGTCGTTGCTGATATGAGAGCCCATGATCTGCCATAAACCACTATGAAGAGTTGCGGTCGTTGTTGTGGTCTTGCAAATATGGTCTTGATGCAGGCGGTGTCAACCACACAAGCCTCTCAATTGGGACCCGACGTATGTTGAATGATGGGAGAGCTTTCAGGCTTGCAGTGCTCGGTGGATACACTGGCTGACCGGAGATCTCTGTAGAGGTGATCGCCCCGGCATGCAAAAGAAGTAACCGGTCCTGTGTCTGGAACGAAGGGATCGATGCGACTCCCAGCCTCTCAGCCTTGCCGCCAGCGCCAAAGCCATATTGGGAAGATCCTCGACCATCTTCCCGGGCATTCAGGTCTCCTTCCTTTCCGAATCACTGGGTCAGAGTACGTTGAGGGGGAATGGGCGATTTAATATTGGACGGGAACAGCCGACGCCCAATCACCGCACAAGCTTCAGCACGTTTCCCAACTCACTTCCAACGTCGCCAGACATCAGCCACTTCATTCGCAGGGTAAAACGGCACATTCCTCGCTACGAGTTTCGCAATGCACGTACTAAAAGGCAATAAGACAGGACAAGGTTCGAACGGATGAGCTTGATGGACTGCCTTGGTCGTGCTTAGCCTGCAGGGTAGATGCTTCGCAACGGCATGGTCGCCCTGCGCGTTAGCACGTGTTGTGGTTGGAGGCCATGAGACCTTTCACGCCAATGATAACATTCAAATTGCTAACGTCAGACCTGTTCGAATACCGGATGAGCGGCATTTTACGCTGGTCTAGGTATCGTATAGCACCGAGCATCACTTTCGAACACTCCACAGTGGCGGCTGAACGTCCACCGTCTTCTGTCCCTGGCCCGCGGCGTCTGTCTCACCTTATATAACATCGGCGACCTGCTTGGACATGGAAGGGCAGGTTCCCTTCTACCGAGCTCTTTACATCGCGTTTTTACACGCTCTTCCACCCTATCAAGTACCTGATCCCTCGGAGGCCGCCAATATGAAGTCCCTCACTATTGGTGCTCTCGCCGTCACGGGTGTTGTAGCACAGGCCGACATCTACACTGCTACTGCCAGTGCTAGTGTTGCAGCAGCACAGGCTACAGCAAAGACCTCTCAGCCAACCTCTCACGTTCCCGGCAAAGTGCGTGCATTGCTAAAGACCCCTTTCCCTCATGACTAACACTAATCAATCCTTTCGCAGGTCTTCGACCGCTTTGTTACAATCTGGCTGGAGAACACCGACTATGAGAATGCCTTTGCCGATCCTGACTTGCATTGGTTGGCTTCTCAGGGCATCACCGTGAACAACTATTTCGGTGTCACCCATCCTTCCATGCCCAACTACATCGCTGCTGTCGGTGGTGACACCTTTGGCTGTGATAACGATGACTTCAAACAGGTGGATGCTAACGTGTCTTCTGTCATCGATCTCCTTGAAGACAAGGGCATCTCCTGGGGTACTTACCAGGAAGACATGCCCTACACCGGCTTCGAAGGCAAGGCGTGGAACAACCCGCTGACCAAGGCCAACGACTACGTCAGGAAGCACAACCCTCCGGTTATCTTCGACAGCAACACCACCCCTGAGCGTCTGAGTGTTCAAAAGAACATCTCCATGACCAACAAGGAGGCTTCCATGTTCCACAAGGACTTGGCTGAGGGCAAACTTCCCCAGTGGATGTTTATCACACCAAACATGACTTCAGATGGCCACGACACGTCTGTGACCGTCGCTGGAAAATGGTGCCGTGACCTTCTAGAGCCTCTGCTGCATGACAAAAAGTCTAGCTTCTGGGACCGCACTCTCGTGCTCATCACATTCGATGAGACTGAGACCTACCCCAAAACCAACCGTGTATTCAGCATTCTTCTCGGCGATGCCGTTCCTGAGAACCTGAAAGGTACAAGCGACGACAGCTACTACAACCACTACTCTGAAATTAGCACTGTCGAAGCCAACTGGGATCTGCACACACTTGGTCGCTTCGATGTCGGCGCCAACGTCTTCAAGCTCGTCGGCGAGAAGACTGGCGATCATATTCGCCCATGGAATGCGGCTACTCGTGACAACCCGTCTATCTTCTTCAACAGCTCTTACGCAGGCCCTCTCAACGAGAATTTCGAAAAGGCTCCTTATGAGGCGCCTAATCTCGACATCAAGTCTCCCGGGTCTGGCAGAACTGTTCTGCCTGCTATTGTCGAGAAGTGGGGTGGAAAGAAAGGACGCTCTCCTCCTCCACCCGGCCCCAAAGAAGCTCCCCCCACTCCTCCAGCTGAGAAGCATGCTCCCAAACCGGACAATGGCCCTGCTCCTCCTAAGCCTGCCGGCGGCTCCGCGACCTACTACACCCCAGGTGTCGAAATCCCTGACGGTCAACACCCGCCGCCTGGATATGACGTGAACGATGCTCAGAACTAGAGAGTGCGAGAAGCTACAGTTTCCAGGTGTTGTAGATCAGCGTATAGACGATTACACCGTAGACTTGAAATCCCGATCAAAGCAGTATATCTGAATAAATCCGGCTGTCATAAACGCATGATCAAATTCCTTCCAACGCAAGCTTCAAGCACAAACTCGCCTTCTCAACGCTACAACCTCCGTGCCACGAACATTTTGCATTCACTTTGATCTACACATCGCGGGCGCGGGGAGCAGGTTACATGGCCAGAGCGAATGGCTTTCCAATGCAACCCACGTGCCTTAGCATAAGCGGGTTCGGGGCGAATACTAATGGACGCGTGTCTGTACTTCTGAGCCATGTCCCTCGCCTCGACTTCACCCTCTTCTTGATGCTTTGATTCTTCGACGACTAGCGTGTATTCATATTTTGACTCCAAACACTACACCTCCACGGCCAAACACCGACAACATGTCTCTAGCCTCCGCCAAATCCCTGATCTTCTCTCGCCATTCCTCAAGAAACTACTCTCCACTACCACAACACAACACCCCCCACTCCACAGAGCGGCCCTCACAAGACTCCAGCTCAAACTCAAAACCAACAAGAACACTACCACCACCCCCAAACGAAAAACAAACCCCCCTCAACCCCCCTCCACCCACCCCCAAAACCACCACCCGCCACCTCGCCAACATCACCCTCGGCCTCTCCGACGGCCTCACAGTCCCCTTC